>JAVJIF010030480.1:0-509101 GCA_038442645.1 Agave tequilana | reverse complement strand
GATTCTCATTGGTCCGAACGATGTCTAAACTTGTTGACATTTACAAAAGACAAGGGACAGACGAGCTGAAGACCAGTTTTTCACCCAACTCCAAGGGACAAGGAAGCGGTTTGGACTCCACTGATCCAGCAAGCAGAACAGTGAACCCGGATTGTTTCTAACAGACCTCAGCAGGTCTAAAATGCTAGCATTTAGCATTACATTAGCCCAAGGAGATAGCCTCGCTTGAGAGGCTAACATCATCCAGAGCACCGCCAGGAAGCTAACTGATAGCTTCGCCGAAGACCCTCTTTTCGGACTTCGCCAGGAATTGCCTCTAGCTCCGCTATGAGCCTCAAAGCGGGCAGCTCCGCCATCAGCCTGCTATGGTCAACCTTTGACCAATCAAATCTCCTGATGAGATCGGATTCAATCTAATCAAATCCAATCAGGATTCAAATATGGCAGGTGATTGCCACAATCTCTTGACTCTCTTGAAACGAGTAAGTGATCAAGGAGAATCAATCAACGATATGGAAAGGATCATAACATATCGAAAGATCAACCGATTTGCCATTTTCTAGCTCCGCGGAAGCTATTATAGCCTCGCAGCAAGGCTACTTTCCAGATTCAAATAGATTCGGTTCAATCTGTTTCTATATCTTCAAAGGGGACGATTATACCCTTACTTTCCCTATAAATAGCCCGTCAGGGGCACAAGGGAGAGGCATCGGATTGCAGAGGAAGGAGCCATCAATTGCCTTCTGATCGCAAGAATCGATCAATTAGCTTCTTCGACTGAGGCTTCTTCATAACGCACCGTGCGTTCTCGAATTCAGAGACCTTTTAGAGAATTGCTTTCTCTATCCAGGGTGTTGATACCCTAACATCGTCCTTCTTCTCAAGGAATCTCCGGAACCAGGCGAGAAGGAATTCCTTATCGAAGGCGATTTTGAGAAGCAGCAAGAGGGTTCTACCAATCCTCTATTCTCTGATTCCGGAACCAGGCGAGAAGGGAATCCATCGCTCGCATCGTCAAAGGGACAAAGTGGTCGCGCGCTGACCAGACTCCTATCGGCACACTTCTCCAGAATCTCTGAGGGGATCTACTTGTAATCTTTTTAAGAATACTTGTAATTTAGCTCCTCAAACTCTTTTTGTAAGTTTTTCCCCTTTGCAAACATAATGGAAAACAAGATGGCGACTCCGCTGGGGAATGTATTCTCCTCTGCTGAGAATCAAGTGTCGCAATGCGACGAAAAGACCTTCGGGTCTATCTCTGAATTCAGAAAAGCCGGTGCAGCCAGATCTTCTCTGGCTAAATCTTCAAGCAAAGTCTCTGCGGAGACGGAAAAGGTTCTCTACAAACCTGCCGCGGTCCTCTGGCGCAACAAGGAAACATGTCCGCAGCCCAGATCCTGCACTTTTGAGAACCTGGTTATCCAAATTGATCAAAGAAGATTTGAAGAAGTCCTCTCCGGGGGTGGCTTGATGCTTCGAGCACGGAAGCACAAGAAGGTCTTCATGGCCAAGGTTTCAGATCAGAAAACCAGAGGCAGAATTTCGCCAACACCCCACAGCCCCGCTTGTGGCTATTCAGGTTCCTTGCGAACCTATACATCCTCTGTCAAAGCGGATATGGAAGCCTAAACAGAAGTCCTCTGCTGAAGCTTCAGGCGTAGCCTCGCCAAAGCCGCGCCCCTCTTATGAAGAAAAAGGCAAGATGCCCGCCTGTACCAACAATGCTGCCAACCATAAAGTCAAGACGGCAATCATACCGTCTCCTAGTGCAGCAATGCCTACCGCTAGCCTTGTCCTCACAAGCAAGGCTATTGTACCTCGGCGTACTCATCGGGTTTACAGCCGCGAGGCTAGAACCAAAGCACTATTCGGTGCTAATCCTTTCCGCAGGACTAAGGGGAACGATGCGTTGTCCCATATACCAGATTATTCAGGCCCCTACAGGGCCGACCTGCGAGGATTCTTGGCGGACAAGCGGAGATTAAAGCATTTCCAGATTACTTCCTCCTGTTGTCGACGAAGTGGATGCCAGTTCGTGATGGTCCATTCTATGCAGTGTCGGTTACGACCGACCCTTGCCACCTCTCCATATCGGCGATCAGTCTTTGATCGACTGTCTGCGCGCATCCCGATGAGGCATCCCAAAAGGAGCGGGCCACCGGATCCAGCCTCTGCATCCGTCAACATGACCGGAAGGGGGCGAGAGCCGCGCGGAAGAAGTCAAGCCTCTGACGACACCCCTTTCGGCTCCCCAGATCCGGACTACTGCCCAGGCTTAGCTGAAGTCTTGGTGCATGAAGAAGGTGTTTTCCGAAACACCAGATCCAGGGTAGCGATACCCTATAATTATGAACAGCCTTCTTCCTCAAGGGCTCTGATCCCGCCACAATCCGGACGATCACCCCAATCGTCTGACGGAGAAGATGGAGACAGCGGGTATGCTTCTTCAGCAACAGTCAGTTCCGTGCGAACGGACAAAGCATCGGTTAATATGGCCGATAACGCCAATGACGACCTTCGTCGGCGTTTGGAGGCTCAGGAGCAGACCTCTAGAACTCAGCAAGAGGCCCTGGACAATATTCAACAGATGCTCGCTCAGCTCCTCAGCAACCGGAATGATGATACCGGAAGTAATCATGACGAGGAGGGGCATCTCAGCAATGATCCGCCCAAGACGGAGAAATCTAAGGGAGGCTCTTCCCTGGATGCCGAAGTCCTTAAAGGCCTTCAAGCTCAAATTTCATCCCTGGCTCAGAAGGATGAATTGAAGAAAGTGGGGGTAGTCCGTCCTTACCCACTGGAATGGGATTCGGTGTCATATCCGCCAAAGTTCAAACCACCAACGTTGCACACGTATGATGGTAAGAGCTCGCCCAATCAGCACATCTACTATTTCCGGTCTCAGACCGGTAATGTTCTAAACAACGACGCCATCATGGCTAGGTTGTTCATCGGCACCCTGAAAGGGGTAGCATTCGACTGGTTCCGAAGCCTTCCTCAGGGCTCTATCAATTCCTGGGTCGACCTGGAAACCCGTTCCTCTCTCGCTTCTATGAGGACGATACCGAAGTGACCATGGATAAGCTCCTTTCCACTGTGCAGAGGAAAGGCGAATCTGTCCGTGAATACATTGAGCGGTTCAGAAATCTATCTCTGATGTGCCCAGCAGGGATGCCTTTACCCATGCTTTTAAACATGCAGACATAACTTCTCGGATCAGTAGTAGAAGTTCGCATGGGGGCTGTCAAGGCCCATACTTGGAAGGAATTGGTCGAACAAGCTGAGATAGCCGAGAAATCGGCTAAGAAGTTCGAGCCATCCGCCCCTAGAAGCAAATGGGGCACGAACAACAAAGGGCGTAGCGATCTCCCGCAGTCTTCCCAAGCTAAAGGGAAGGAAATTATGTCCGTCGAACTGACGGGGACATGAGTCAAAGGCCAAAAGCCAAGAAGAGCGGCGTCAACAGCCAAGAGCCCAAGTTTCCTCCGAAGCAGTACTCCTTCAGAGATGACCAGGTGGTCACGATATTCCATCTGCTCCATAAAGGGAATAAGATGAAGCTGCCAGATGCTCGGCGACCTAATGAGATAGGGCGCACAAATGACCCTAAATACTGCCTCTACCACAGGATGATCCACCATCCTACCGACAAGTGCTATGTTCTTAAGGATAGAATTCAAGCCTTGGTCGACGCCGGAGTCCTCACACTGAAGACGGAACAGAAGAAAGTCACTGCCAATATGGTGACTCTTGAGTTCGGCACTACCCAGAAGGTCATGGTTCCTGACGGGACCTATCCAGCCCCGATGCCACGGCTAGAAGTCAAGCATCCTCCAGCCATGACTCAATACAACAAGGGTCTCGTCCCTTTGACATTGGAGACAGGGAAGTTATGTGGATACACCCTGACCTCGTCCAAGACGTACAGCAGACGTCGAACGACTCCAGCAGAAAGGGCAAGTCCTGCAATGTCATCTCTGTCCTGCCAGACGATGGTAATCTTACTTCGGCTTCCCTCAGCGATTCTGAAGAAGAAAAGCATGCCTGTACAGCGCGGGCAGATGCGCCTCAACAGACGGGCACCCGGTCTGGAAAGTCATATCAAAGGCAATATGACAAATCTACTGACGAGATACAACGGCAAACGACGTCAGTACCAATGCCGGCATCCCTCCAGTCCTGACCAAAGGGAAGGAGAAGCCTAAGGAGGTGCGATTCGACCATGTGTTGAAGAAACCGCCAGGCCAAGGGTTAGCCACGCCCTTTCGCTTTGATATATTGGCCCACTTAGCCAATATCCCGGCTCGTATCACAATACACGAGCTTCTTCGTCTCTCTAAAGAGACGAGAGAGGCACTCAGAGATGCACTAGCCAACTCAGAGTCCTTTCTGACATGCATGCCTGAGATCCCTGGTGATGAGATGCAGCCTCCCTGCTCAGAGTGCCATCACGCGCAGTCAAAGGTACCTGCCATTACCTTCACGGCGGAAGATATGCTTCTCAAAGACAACAAGCATGACCGACCTCTGTACTATACCGGATATATCGGTTCAACCTGCATTGAAAGAGTACAAGTCGATCCGGGGTCTGCCCTCAGCATCATCCCCAAAAGGCTCCTCTACTTCCTCGGCATACCACTGTACAGGTTGTCTGCAACCACCACTACAATATATGGTTTCAACGCCGGGAGCAGCCATCCGCTTGGAAAGATTCGGCTCCGCTGCAGAATCGGAAGCCTGAAGTCAGAGGTGACGTGCTATGTCATTGATGCTGACACATCATACAACCTGCTACTAGGACGACCTTGGATCCATGCCAACTGGATCGTTCCGTCCACTCTCCATCAGTGCTTCAAGTATGTTGAGGATGATGCGACAGTACGAACTGTCTTCGCTGAAAAGCAACCTTTAAGGGGGTGGAAAACTACTTCACTGATGCCCTTCTATATCAAGAGGCTAGTGGAACGCCGGGAGAACCATTGCCAGACGATAATGAAAGTGGCAATGAGGCAGATTCGGAATCTGAAACGGGCATGCCGGCCATTCTGATTGGCGAGCCAATTGTAGCATGCTTTAATGATCCCCAATGTAAGGTCCCTTCTGATGAGGAAGGCGAATGGATAATTAATGATGATATTTCTTTTGATTATCCTGCGAGCATCGAGTCGATTAATCCATTATGGATGGCTCTCTTCGCATGCCCGTACATGAGCCAAGTTCGGCCATTACATCTGTGGAGGTTATAGAAGGGGCCACGCTGGTGATCCCTCCGTCCAAGCAAGGACAGTCGCCGATAATCTTCGGCAGAGCCCGGCCAGGGAGATTCTCAACTACAGACTCAAGCTCGGACTCAGAAGTTCCACAGTTCTTCCATTACGCGCCATCAGCGCGCCATATTATGAAAAAGATGGGCTACAACCTGAAGCAGGGAGCGGGCCTAAACTTCGGAAAAGGAAGACGCGGCTTGATGCGTAACTCCGTCCCAAGAGGAAAACCTGCAAATTACTATGATAGTACACGCAGGGGGTTAGGGTATGTTACACCCACGTCATCAACAACAGTTCAGGTCAAAGGCGACGGATCGATCCCATCACAGTCGACCTCATCCTCCGAATGGGACTCTGATGTCAGCATAGGAGGAATATTCGAAAGCCTCATGACTTCAAGCAGTCAGTTGGAACCCGCAGAGGTTGCCAATGAGGAATCATGGGCCCAGCAATTGAGCTTTCAATGGGAAAAGCGGTTTGAGCTGCGCGAGCCACCTACCGAAGACAAGGTGATCCAAGTCAACTTAGGCAGTCAAGATCACCCTAAGCCTATTTTCATAAGTGAAAGCTTATCACTTATCGAAAAGGAAGAATTGATAATGCTCGTAAAAGAGTATATAGATGTCTTCGCCCGGAGCTATGAAGACATGCCTGGACTTGATCCACAGGTCGCTATGCACCGTCTAAACATCAAGCCCGACGTTAAGCCAGTCAAGCAGCAACAACGTCGTTCCGCCCAAACATCATGGAGGCTATTGAAGCCGAAGTTCATAAACTCATTGCTTGTGGCTTCATCCGGGAGGAACAACATCCAGATTGGGTGGCTAACATAGTCCCCGTCCTCAAGAAAAATGGGAAAATACGAATCTGCATCGACTACCGTGATCTCAATACGGCCTGTCCCAAAGATGAATTCCCACTGCCGATCACCGATGTCATGATCGACAACACATGCGGGTTCGAGAGGATGTCTTTCATGGACGGCTTCTCAGGGTACAACCAGATCAAGATGTATCCTGATGACGAGAAGCATACTTCTTTCCGAACGCCATTGGGGGTATACTGCTACACTGTAATGCCCTTCGGACTGAAGAACGCCGGAGCAACCTACCAACGGGCGATGAGCATGATCTTCCGCGACCATCTCCGAAAGACGGTGGAGTGCTATGTTGACGACATTGCCGTCAAAAGCCGCAGCAAAAATGAACATCTTCGCGATCTGAGAACGATGTTCGACATAATGCGGGCTCATCAGCTGAAAATGAACCCGACAAAATCCTTCTTGGGAGTGTCTAGTGGCAAATTCCTTGGGTTCATTGTCACATCAAAAGGGATCCATTTGGACCCAGACAAAGTCAAAGCCATCCAGGACATGCATCCACCAAGGAATCTCAAAGAGCTCCGAGGCTTGCAAGGCAGATTAGCCTACATCAGAAGATTCATAGCAAATCTATCGGGCCGTTGCCAACCATTTACCCGACTAATGAAGAAGGGTACTGCCTTCATGTGGGATCGAGCTTGTCAAGAAGCTTATGAAGACATTAAAAGGTATCTCACAAAACCTCCTGTCTTAGTGGCCCCTACATCAGGAAACCATTCCTGCTTTATGTAAAAGCCCTGGATTATTCCCTCGGCGCCCTCCTCGCTCAGAAGGACGACAATGGCCATGAGCAAGCCATCTACTATCTGAGTAGAACTCTCATAGGAGCAGAATCTCGGTACAATCCTATTGAGAAAGAGTGTTTAGCTCTCGTCTTCGCTGTTCAGAAGACACGACATTATTTGGTTGGCCAAACCATACATGTCATCTCCAGGGTGAACCCTTTACGACTTCTCATGACGAAGCCAGGGTCGCTGAATTCAAGGTTGGCTAAATGGGCACTTCTGTTGTCTCAATACGACATGACCTTTACTCCTCAGAAGGCAGTTAAAGGCCAGGCCCTTGCAGAGTTCTTAGCTGCTCATCCAGTTCCAGAACATTCGAAACTTCACGAAGACATCCCTGATGAAGTCTTCGAATCTAATGCGACCTCAGCAGAGGAAGTGTGGCAGATGTTCTTCGACGGAGCATCGCGGATGGGCCCCAAAGGAAAGATTATTGCCGGAGTGGGGGTTGTGTTCATCTCCCCACAGGATCATATCCTTCCCAGAGCGTTCTCCTTGACAGAATCATGCTCTAATAATGTAGCGGAATACAATGCCCTACTCATTGGCCTCCAGCTCGCCCAGGGAATGGGGGTACGCTACCTTGAAGCTTATGGCGATTCAAAGCTGATCATAAATCAGGTTAAAGGCGAATACGAGGTCCGTCATGAGGACTTGGTGCCTTATTATCATACAGCCATCGAATTGGCTAGCTTATTTGAAGGCTTCTACATCGGGCATGTGTCCCGATCCCAAAATACCAAGGCGGATGCTCTCGCTGCATTAGCGACGACGCTAGCCTTACCGGCCGACACCGAGTATCACCTCACAGTCGCAACCCGGCATCTCGTATGCTCTAAGCATATGCTAAGGATCCAAGAGGTCCATAATATCTCCGTGGATCTTGAGCCGAGGGATTGGCGCTTCCCTCTCATTGACTACGCTCTGCACGGTCTGCTTCCAGATGATCCCAAAGAAGCGGCGTCCATCAGACGAAGGTCGCTCAGTTTCTACTATGATCCCACTTTGAAGACACTCTACCGTCGTTCATATGACGGTGTCCTCCTCCGCTGTCTCTCTCATTCAGAGGCACAGGAAGTGCTTAAAGAAGCACATGATGGTATTTGCGGAGCTCACCAGCCAGGTCCAAAGCTTAAAGACAGGCTGCACAGACTTGGGTACTACTGGCCGACCATGATGGCCGATGCCACCCAATACGCACGAAGGTGTAAGGCGTGCCAGGTCCATGCAGACTTCATACACCAACCTTCGGAGTTGCTCCACCCTACTGTTGCTTCATGGCCATTTGAAGCATGGGGAATCGATGTCGCAGGGCCAATCAGTCCCTCTTCGGCAAGAGGTCATCGGTTTATCCTGGCAATAACCGATTACTTCTCAAAATGGGCAGAGGCCACACCGTCGGCCGAAGTTAAAACCTCCATCTGGTTAGCTTCATCAAACACCATGTCATCCATCGATTTGGTGTCCCCAGGCGGATCATCCATGACAATGGTCCTCAATTCATAAGCCAAGGATTCTATCGGTTCTGCGATAAATACCGAATTCAGAATATGGCTTCAACAGCTTACAATCCTGCTGCCAACGGCTTGGCAGAGGCATTCAACAAGACAATCATCAAGCTGCTCAAGAAGTTTGTCTCCTCGAACAAGCGAGATTGGGACGAAAAGCTCGGTGAATGCCTTTGGGCCTACCGGACTACGGTTCGGACACCGACAGGCAATACGCCTTTCTCCCTGGTATATGGGTGCGAAGCGGTCATCCCATTGAAATCCAGATGCCATCATTACGGGTAGCCTTGACTACTAAGATGACATCAGAAGACAATGATCGCCTGCGTCTTCAAGAGCTCGAAGCCCTGGACGAGAAGCGGCTGCAAGCTCAGCAACATATCGAGCTATATCAGGCTCGGATGTCAAAAGCCTTCAATAAGAAGGTCAAGCAGAGAGTCTTCCACAAAGGAGACCTAGTCTTAGCCGTCAGACGACCGATGATTATGACGCACAAGACCAAAGGCAAATTTCAGCCTAAATGGGAAGGACCGTTTGTGATAGAGACAGTCTATTCAACGGAGCATACCGCCTTACAACTGCAGATGGCGACCTCCTCATGATGCCGATCAATGGCAAATTCTTAAAGAAGTATTATCCTTAATCAAGGATCTTGCTCTCGATCAGGTTAACATTACACCTCTGATCGAGATCCGCGCGTCCGGAGTGCGCACAAAGAGAGCCTCTCTCTCTTTCTCCAAGCATGTCAAACCTGTTGATAGCTGGGGGTTTGCTTAAAATCCCAAGGGACCCGTTCCCACTTGATTCCCTCTCCAAAATCACCTACCAATTCTCATCCATAGAATGGTAGGACCACATATATTCCGCTGCTTACGTTAACAATAAACCTATGACAGCAATCCCCTCGTTTCTCTCCAAGAAAATGAGACCTCCAAAATCACTTACCAATTCTCATCCATAGAATGGTAGGACCACATATATTTCGCTGTTACGTTAACACTAAACCTATGACAGTGATTCCCTCGTTTCTCCCCGTGAAAACGAGACTATTCCCAAACTCCATTGTTATTGAGCTTAGTGGCGTCTTAACCGGTTATGTCATTGCGACCTCTGAACCAGTAGACAGCTAAGTCTCAATCCCGAGTCCTGTTGACATTTACAAAAGACAGGTCTCGATACTCGTTGACATTTACAAAAGACGAGTATCACCTATTGATTGAAGCTTGGTGGCTTCTCAACCAGTTATGTCATTGCGACCTCTGAACTGGCAGATAGCCAAGTTTCATCTATTATTGAGCTTAGTGGCGTCTTAACCGGTTATGTCATTGCGACCTCTGAACCAGTAGACAGCTAAATCTCAATCCCGAGTCCTGTTGACATTTACAAAAGACAGGTCTCGATACTCGTTGACATTTACAAAAGACGAGTATCACCTATTGATTGAAGCTTGGTGGCTTCTCAACCAGTTATGTCATTGCGACCTCTGAACTGGCAGATAGCCAAGTTTCATCTATTATTGAGCTTAGTGGCGTCTTAACCGGTTATGTCATTGCGACCTCTGAACCAGTAGACAGCTAAGTCTCAATCCCGAGTCCTGTTGACATTTACAAAAGACAGGTCTCGATACTCGTTGACATTTACAAAAGACGAGTATCACCTATTGATTGAAGCTTGGTGGCTTCTCAACCAGTTATGTCATTGCGACCTCTGAACTGGCAGATAGCCAAGTTTCATCTATTATTGAGCTTAGTGGCGTCTTAACCGGTTATGTCATTGCGACCTCTGAACCAGTAGACAGCTAAGTCTCAATCCCGAGTCCTGTTGACATTTACAAAAGACAGGTCTCGATACTCGTTGACATTTACAAAAGACGAGTATCACCTATTGATTGAAGCCTGGCGTCTTAACCAGTTATGTCATTGCGACCTCTGAACTGGCAGATCGCCAAGTTTCATCTACCATTGAGCTTAGCGGCGTCTCATTGGTTATGTCATTGCGACCTCTGAACCAGCAGACAGCTAAGTCTCAATCTCGATGCTTGCTGACATTTACAAAAGGCAAGTATCTCCCCTTTTTAGCCCCGCAAAGGGCTGACTTCGAGACTGGCAACATCTCAATTGGTTATGTCATTGCGACCTCTGAACCAACAGACAGCCATGCCTCATTATCCAAACAAACAACAGACGACAAAAGAAAAATCTTTCTATTAATTCAGAAGGATGGGATACATGGAGGAGCCTATAGGCGTACATGATAAGATCGAATCCGATCTCCAAGAGAAGCTAGCCGCGTCCTCCTGTCATCTTCAGCCTGGGCCAGCGCCTGTGATCTTAGCTCCGCCGCATCGAAGTCCACCGCCTGAGCCAGACGAGCCTCGGTCTCCGCCAAAGTCGCCCTCTGTGATGACTTCCGCTCCGCCAGTTCCTCACTTCGAGCCCTGAGCTGCTTAAGCCGCGCAGACTTTTCATGACGCATCTGTGTAGCTTTGGACAAGAGGAGATTTGCCTTTCGGATCATCTCTTCAGCCCTCTTGATCTTATCTTCAGCGTCAAGAAGAGCACTGTTGGAAGCATCAATTGCACTCCCAACCTCTGCTTCCTCTGCCTCCAAGGACCTCAAGTCAGAGGAGATAGCCTCAACAGCCTCTTGAGCAGCGAGCTGAGCCTCGCGCTTCTGGGCGACAAGACGCGCGAGCCGTTCATCAGCCAAAGACGCTGCGTCGGAACGATGGAAATGGCGCCATTCCTCCACGTCCTTCTCAAGGTCATCTACCAGGAGCTCCAGAGCAGTAGCTTGATGGTACCCCTCAAAGTCCCGGATACACTCGATGCCACGGGAGAGAACCATTTTCAGCTTCGAAAATGGCACAGGCGAGCCCTTCAAGACTAGACCGATAGTCTGCTCCAAACTGTTATAGAAGCTGTCGACCAGATTACCGATGAAGTCATTCTCAGCTTCATCAATCCTTGAGACAACCTCGGAGCAATCTACCAACCTAGTCGACACCACCGCGGAAGAAGAAGCGGGAACATCGACAGCAGCAGGGCAAGCCAAAGGTGACCTCGGCGGAGTCCTCAGCGACACCGGCACGCCAGCCACCGCGGAGGTAGGACTGGCAACCACCTCCTGAGCAGCAGGCTCAACTACCAGCGTCGGGGAGGTAGGGCTCACAATCACCCTCAATGCCGTATTCGGCAAGACAGTCTGCACCCCACTCGTTGATATGACTGGAAGTGGGGGTACCTCCGGGACTGCCGCCTCTTCAACCTCAGGGCCCTCCGCTGATTTGGGCTGATAAAAAGGCAGGTCGCCATACAGCGCGTCTAACACAGCTGCGTCTGCCCCGGTCGAAGCGCTCATATCGCCCTTTGACCCTTCAGGAAAACCCTCCGCTTCTTTCGAAGCTGATGCATCTTGGGGACGAATGCCTGCAACAAAACCAAGGTCAAAAAGGAGACGCAACAAATAGGCGAGGACCAAGAGACCTTAGTCTTACCGAAGGCCGATGTCACCTCGTCAGCCGCATCAGAATCCAAGGGTCCCATCGGAAAGTTCTTACCAGACTCAACGCGGATAGCCGGCCCACTCGCCGATTCCTCCGCAGACCACCCGGCAGAGCTGGATGCCATAGGACTTCCTTTAGAAGTCCCAGCGCCCGAAGGGCCAATATCGGCCGCATCACCTCCGGACTCCTCCGAGCGAGCAAAGGAACCAGCTGCACTTCCATAAGTGAACAGGGGATCGTAGTGCTCCCCTTGCTCTCCAATTGCCTCAGCTCCTGCAACAAAGAGCGAATGATGAGTCATGTAAAGCGTGCTGAAGGCATATTAGATGGGACCAATCTTACCAGTAGTCGGTTCAGCAACCGACGGCTCAGCCACTAATGGAGCAGCAGAAGGAGGCGCAGCAGAGGGCTCACCCTCCACCACAATGGTAGGAGTCTGGCGACGGGGCTTCTTCGCCGACAACTTCCTACGGGATCCACTCCCACGCTTCCTTTTGAAGTGGACCTCAGAGTCCCCTTCCTCCACTTCTTCCACATGCTTTGGGGAGTTGTCCCCACTACACCAGATCCGGCTTCACGAGCACCTGCTTCGAGGGCATCGGGTCTTGTCTCTGCCTCGAAGCGAGGGCTCTCTGCATCAGAAGCCTCGCTATCATCCACAGCGATGAACTCCTCTATGCCAGGAACACGGACTCGCTTGCCCTCCATCTTATCAGAAGCCTTCTGCCTCAGCCGATGAGAAATCAACTTCACACCTGAACTATTGGCTTTGAATCCAGGAGGCGTGGAATTCGAAGCTGCATACCATTGGCAGAAACACAGGGTCGTCCATAGGCCGGGATCCCTCAACGGCGTGCGTAGCCACGCTCCAGTGCTATCCGCGGTAAAGAACCGCCAAGCACGAGCCCCATCAACGAGGCTCCCCATGAAAGCCAGGTCCGGATTCGGGTTGCCCACATACAACTGGTCATACCCAAATTGGCGGGCGAACCGGCTCGGAATGTAGGGCTCCATGTAGCAGGTATCCCCACTCCGGTACAGCAGATGCGAGGGCCGGATACAGACCAGCCACTCGAAAACACCCCGACTCATGGGGGACCGACCTGATTCCACGTCATGGAATTCCTCGTTGTATCCTGCACCCCGCAGGCGAGGAAAGCAACGGAATAGGCTATAAGCGTCATAGCGACGCACTAACTTACGGGCCTCGGCCACATAAGTTTTCTGCCACAGACAGCCTTCAAAACGACGGAGAAGCGCCGTTTGAACACCCTGAGGTGGGTCTTCCCCAGCTCCAATCAAACTGGGGCAGTGCAAGGCGAACCACGCCATCAAGTAGGTGTATGGTAAACCTACCCTAGGATTGGGCCCGTCACGAGGCAAGACGGCACCCTTCCCTCGCCTTGACGCCATTGGCCTGCAGAAAGCCTCCGTCAGTACACGAAGGCCCCTCTGAATACAACACACCATGGCCGGGAGAAGACCCAGACGGTGGCCATGGACCAAGCGAACGGCAGGCAGCAGCACATTCGGGTGAACAATGTCACCCGAAGAAGAAGGCACGACACACTTCTTTAACCAGATGGTTAAGAAGCCAGCCAGCAACGCCTTGCGAGACATAGGCCGACGGGCCTGATGGTGAAAGCTCCGAAGAACATCACCCTTCTCGAAAGGACCATCATCTTCTGTCACGACGATGTCCTTTTCAGCACGCACCTCCATCCTCGCCAAGATGTCTTCTTCAGCAACTCCGCAATGAGCTACCTCGGGCACACTAGTCATGTCCGGGAACAAGTAGTTCCCCCAGCTCTTCAAGCTCTTCGAGCTACCTTTGCCACCGGTGTGGATGCTGGAGCAAATGTGCAAATGGCACACCAATTCCCGATATGTCTCAAGCAAAGCAGGCTCTTGCTTCTCCAAGAGGGCCAGCTCCGCCTCACACGGAAAATACTCTTCATATGGAAGAGACCCGAAGGGCAAAGCAGAGATCTCTCGCATCTCATGCAGGGCCATGCCCAATTCACCAACCGGGGTGAAGAAAGTCCCCGAGGCTGGGCAGTACAACTCAAGAATGGCGTAGAAGCACGCCACCTTCATCTCAATGCCGTAGCAGGTCGCCCTGACGGCCTCATAGAGGTTCAACCTCTCTAATTCCCCCTCAAATGATTGAGGATATAATTGGTCAACTCCGCCCACCATGACCTAGGAGGGTGGACCCAACCAGGAGCCCTGAAGTCCGTGGCGGGATAGTTCCCGTCAACTTCGCAGAACTGAGTGCCAAAGGTCGGCGCCGCAGCTGGATTCTCTCCTACTGGAAGGTCCCTCGCCACCTTCCCAGGGTATAGCCCTATTATGCTACGAGGATAGCCCGCCCTCGAATAGCCGGTCTGGAATGTCAACCTCCCGACACTTACAGATTCGGCATTTAGGCTCACGCCCCACGCCATCTTCCGAGCCTGAGTCACGCTCGCGAAGGAAGACAAAGCGAAATGCCGCTTAGTAGACGGGAGATAGAATCTCTCGCCGTCCAACTGGAAGATCCACTGGCCTTCACCGGCCTGTAGCTGGCGATCGGGATCAGGTGCAGCATCCCCGAACATGAAGTCAGGCTTTTTGTAAGCCTGACGGTCGATATCTTCCAACGGAGCCGTAGTCAAAATGCTCCGCATGGCCTGCGGGCCACCACTCTGAATGAGCGTATCCCGTACAAGGGGGCTCGGCTCACTGAACAAGGAAGCCTGCCCGATGAACTGCAAGCTGATGCTCCCTGCTCGACTGGTTAAGCCAAATAGACTGTTCTGAAGGCCGGAGGCGTGATGCACTGCAAAAACAAAAAGAAAATGAACTATGATTAGTTCACCAATCAAATCGACGCGAAGACACAAAAATTCGCTAAGGCATAGCCTCGCCCAGTAAGCAGGGACAGCGGGATAATAGCTTTGATAAAAAGCTTCGCTTCACAGATAAGACTGCATCTTTGCAAGAAGTGGCATAGCCCTAAGGGCTGGCGTCATCAAAAGGACGTTATGGATAACAGTCACCCTTCGTGGTCACAACTGAAGGCACACGACCCATATCCTGTTCCTCAACAGGATGAAGATTGCCCAAGCAATGGCTTCCTATGGAAGCCCAAGAGAAGAACTGTTCAGTTCTTACTTCCCTGGTGCAAGCAAAATAGGGAAGTTAAGGGAAACGAGTTCCCTGATAAAGGACAGATCATATTCGATCGTCCTAATAGCCGAGTATCGACTCCAAAGGATGAAGACCACTCTCTAATCAGATTAGAGAGTCTCTTACCAGCGATCGGTCGCTCAATGAACGGAGGAGGGCCCTCCGCTGCAGAAGTCGCTGCTTCCTTTCCCGCTCGTCTCTTGGGCGCCATTGAAGAATTACAGGAGTTTTCGAACTCTTGAAAAAGGAAGAAAAGAAGAGTCAAGTACTCTGGAAAATTCAAAGAGAAATGATGATTTTCTCTCAGCCCGATCGGGCTTTTATAGGCCAATCAGCGCCTAAATCAAGGCCTCGAAAAGGGCACATGCCGCCGTTTCGAATTAATTCGAAACAGTGCCCGAAGCGCCTGAGGCGCTTTCCCAAAAGCAACGGTTCAATCCCACTAAGGGGTTAACTCCGCACAAGAGCAAAGTGCGGACTTCGCGCAATCCTTCAAGGACTTAACCGAAAGGTTTGAATTAGCCCTCTAAAGAGGCGCTGACGTGACAGCCTCGCAAAGATCATTCAAAGGAAGGGCTATGCCCGTGCGCAGTTTAGCCCAGCAATGGCCAAACTCTCAGTGAAGCAAGCAAAAATCGAATGATCAGACAGAGAACTTTCATTGATCTAAAAGCAAAGATACATTTGATATTACATCAAAGTTGTGTTTCATACAACACACCAAGTTGCCTAGCAAGGCCATTTGCATAAAAGGCATACAAGCGGTTTTATCTGCTTCCAGACCAGATCAACTGGACACGAAAGGCCTTCCTCCTGCACAAGGCTGTAACCAGTTCTGCCACCGGGACACGGTCATTTTTCTCCACAAAATGGCGGGTCTTATCAGGCCATTTTTTTTTTGAAGCCTGGCAATAAAAGCTTATCGCCGCCAACACGTCAGATCACCTATAATGGGAACTAGTTTTGATGCTAGTGATCTGACGGGTGTGAGGCCCACTCCCCTGAAGTGGATCATCCCCGACGAAGGCCACCAAAGTTGAAAGTCGGCAACCAGCCTCACCTCAGATCGAATCATCTCGGATAAGAGGCTGCCAACAGCCTCTGGGACGCGCACCCGCTGCCCCGAATTGTTCCTCCTGCTTAAAAGTAAAGCTTCAACCGGGGAAGCATAAGGCAATTTTATGGCTTCTTCCATCAAGTCACCAGACTGGCAAGCATAGCTCGCTGCAAGGCAAATTGAAGCAAGTTAGCAGTTAAGCACAGAAAGAGCTGCAAAAACATTAAGTCAGATTCTTCAGCGGCAAAGCAATCCGACTTCAGCAGAGGACAAGTTCCACCTGCACAGCAACCATGGGCTGGCTCAGCAAACGCCAAGTCCTAGCCTCGCCTATACGGCAAAGTCAGACTGATCTTGTGAAGAACAGTCTCAACCTCACCAATATGGCAAGACTGGCTCAACTATTGAAGAAGCCAAGTCCCAAGTCCTGCCTGTGCAGCGGACTTAACAAGCAACGATCTTTCACTGATCAAGCCAAGATGATAGCTTCACAGAAAACTATGATGAGATCCTTCTCTGCAGCAGCCAATTGCAAGATGAAGAACAAGGGAAGCTAATCCCTGAAGCGAGCTGCCAAAGCTAAATCAAGGGAGATGAGTTCCCTAAAAGCAGTGAAGTCTTTGAATGATCGAGACTTACTGGTCCTTGGCCGGTTAGACAACCAGAGTGGGTTTTCCTACTAATTCAGAGATCTGAGTATCTCTCACAACCAAGAGAAGAGAAGAAAGGCAAGGCACTTCTCTTCAGAGGACCTCAAGTGTCCTATTTATAGGCCCCATGGCCTGAGTGCGATCACCTCAAGCGTGGAAGCACGAGCGCATTCAAGGCATTTACTGCGCCTTGATAACAGGAACGGTTTCCATTGGAACCGTACAAGGGAAGAGAACGTCTCCCTCATAAAAGGCACTTATTGCGCCTAGAAGAAAGGGAATATCCTCCCTTGGAAACGTGCAAATCGGAGAATATCTCCCTCGATCAGCATGAAGAAAGGAGTAATCCTCCTCGTAACTGGCCCACGGCAGTTGGCCTCGGGAAAGCGACAGATGTTCCAGAGCGAACTTACCTAGCCGCGAAGCTACCCAGACGCGAGTCTACATGATTCCTCGGCGAATCTACATCCCAAAGCAGGATTGAAGGCGAAGCTGAACTCAACCATCATGGCGATGTTCATACTCCACACCACCATCACAGCAGTTCAAAGTGTTTCGAAGTCTGGGCTATTGCAGACTTTCGAAAACTTTGAAGGGGGTCTTGTTGACACTTAAAAAAGACAAGATTCTCATTGGTCCGAACGATGTCTAAACTTGTTGACATTTACAAAAGACAAGGGACAGACGAGCTGAAGACCAGTTTTTCACCCAACTCCAAGGGACAAGGAAGCGGTTTGGACTCCACTGATCCAGCAAGCAGAACAGTGAACCCGGATTGTTTCTAACAGACCTCAGCAGGTCTAAAATGCTAGCATTTAGCATTACATTAGCCCAAGGAGATAGCCTCGCTTGAGAGGCTAACATCATCCAGAGCACCGCCAGGAAGCTAACTGATAGCTTCGCCGAAGACCCTCTTTTCGGACTTCGCCAGGAATTGCCTCTAGCTCCGCTATGAGCCTCAAAGCGGGCAGCTCCGCCATCAGCCTGCTATGGTCAACCTTTGACCAATCAAATCTCCTGATGAGATCGGATTCAATCTAATCAAATCCAATCAGGATTCAAATATGGCAGGTGATTGCCACAATCTCTTGACTCTCTTGAAACGAGTAAGTGGATCAAGGAGAATCAATCAACGATATGGAAAGGATCAACATATCGGAAAGATCAACCGATTTGCCATTTTCTAGCTCCGCGGAAGCTATTATAGCCTCGCAGCAAGGCTACTTTCCAGATTCAAATAGATTCGGTTCAATCTGTTTCTATATCTTCAAAGGGGACGATTATACCCTTACTTTCCCTATAAATAGCCCGTCAGGGGCACAAGGGAGAGGCATCGGATTGCAGAGGAAGGAGCCATCAATTGCCTTCTGATCGCAAGAATCGATCAATTAGCTTCTTCGACTGAGGCTTCTTCATAACGCACCGTGCGTTCTCGAATTCAGAGACCTTTTAGAGAATTGCTTTCTCTATCCAGGGTGTTGATACCCTAACATCGTCCTTCTTCTCAAGGAATCTCCGGAACCAGGCGAGAAGGAATTCCTTATCGAAGGCGATTTTGAGAAGCAGCAAGAGGGTTCTACCAATCCTCTATTCTCTGATTCCCGGAACCAGGCGAGAAGGGAATCCCATCGCTCGCATCGTCAAAGGGACAAAGTGGTCGCGCGCTGACCAGACTCCTATCGGCACACTTCTCCAGAATCTCTGAGGGGATCTACTTGTAATCTTTTTAAGAATACTTGTAATTTAGCTCCTCAAACTCTTTTTTGTAAGTTTTTCCCCTTTGCAAACATAATGGAAAACAAAATGAAACCTATAGCATCGAAACTGCCTTGCTATTGCAAGTGTCCTTGATGGCTTATGGTGATAGATAACCATTTTTATTTTGCTTTCCGCTTGCATTTGAATTCATAGTTTAGCTTAGGAAAGTGAAAGATCCTATATGCTATGCTTTGCTTGCCTTCAGGACAAGGTAAGTCTTTGCAAAGGATCTAAGGTAAGTTATCAATAGAAAGAAGTAAGTAAGAACTTTTAGGTTTTTCTTTCTTTCTTTTAATCCATTAGTTTAGATCACTTTAAATCACAACTATCTTTTATTTAGTCTTTTTATTTATTTATATAAACTTTATTTTTTGCATTTCCCAAAATCGCTATCTCCTCCAATCTGCCACTTTCAATCTAACATAATATAGCTTTTTCTCTTTTCTTTCTAAAGAACAAAGAAGACTTTTAACTATTTTTAGTGAACTTAAAAGAGAGCTTACAACACACTTTCATCGCAAGTCCTTCCCTATGGATCAGGACACACATAGCCACTTGCTATTGTGGTAGAATTGAGAACCTTGCACTTATTTTTATTCATTTCTGAAATTCTGTATTTTTCTGTGCTAGTAATACCTAAATCAAATTTTGGCGCCATTGCCGAGGTTTAGTCTTGATTTTTTATTTTGATGAAATATGCATATTTTGTATACTTACACATTTAGGGTTCAAACACAAAGATTCTTATGCCTTATAAAAAAAAGAAAAAATAATATATAATATATATATATATATATATATATCAAAAAATATATATGATCATTCTATGGGGATTAGCACAAAAGTTGGGGATCAGTAATCATCACCTATGTAATCAAATAGATTGTATCACTATATAAGGAGTGTCGGGATGAAATGATTTTCTAGATTCAGAACTTCTGTTAGGCAGAGCTATGGTATTTTCTATATTATTCCAACAACGATCGTGATCTCTTCTATCGACTTCACTGAGCTTAGACACAACGTCTAACAGTCTTTATAAATTTGATGAGCCACGGACCGTTTAGCTTTGCCAAGCGAGAGTCGTGTTCAAGCCACGCGAGATCAACCAGGCGTGAGCTTTGCTGCACCCCGGCGCTTAGCATTTAGCGCTGTGTTACGCGCTGACTTCGCCGCATGAGCTTCGTCAAGTGCGAGCCATGCAGAGCGTTAGCTCCGCCGCACCCTAGTGCTTAGCGTCTGACGCTATGTTATGCAATGGCCCACCTGACCCTGACTTCGCTCGTGGCTAGTTCCGTTAGAGTTTAGTATCATAACCTCGTTCCTCAGATTTCTTCCGCCTTACGTGTTGCATAGACTTAGTGAACCGGGTTTTCTCACTGCATCTGAATCAAATTATCGTAATCTTTATTGATGATCTATTCGGCCAACCTTGCAATACTTGGGTACTCTCTAAAGTATTTAATCTATAGCCTGGTTATCATTCAGGCAGTTATTATGAGTTATTAGTTATGTTTTTTAGAGTAATTGACGCCCAACATTCAGAATTCATCATTATTGTCGATTGTTCTTTACATAATTGCAATCAGTTATTATGTTTTCTTTATTTGATATTATGGTTTACTTTCAGAGTGACAAAGAACATGCAGAACATGTAGTAATCTTATTGCAGACTCCTTATCAGGGACAATTTCATACCTAGTAGAAATTCAAGCAGAGAAAGTTTGGTCAGCTTCAAAGTCAGCTCATTTCATATTACTTAGAGTGGGTCAGTCTACAGAAGTTCTGATAGATAATTATATAAGAGAAATAGTTCAGTTACACGGTATTCCAGTTCTTATTATTTCGGACAGAGACATGGGATTCAGATCACAATTCGGTTAAAGTCTTCAGAGAAGTTTAGAGACTCTTCTAATATTTAGCTTAACTTATCACTTTTAGTCAGACTGAGAGTCCAATCGGACCATTCAAATTCTTAATTATCTTCGTCAGAGAGAATTCTCTTATTAACAGATATCAGATCAGTATCAATATGCCACCATCTGAAGCTTTATATTACAGAAAGTGCAAAAGATGTCTACGTCTCGAGTCTATTGATCAGTCGGGCATGAAGATTACCTTTAGTTATTCATATCTTAATTGGTATAACCCTCATCCCTATTATTTTTGTGTTCATCATCCCCTTATCGAAATTTCATGGACGAAAATTTTGTAAGGTGGGTAGAATGTAACACTCCATTCCCGAAATACGTACTTAGATACATATTCTGATTTTTGATCTTATTCTTTTAATTTTTCCTCATTTTTAATTTTTATTTTATGATTATTTAATCATCATTTGGTAATTGAATCTGGATTCCTGGATTCAGAATCAACCCGAGTCTGAACCGGGGACCAGATCCAAGTATACTGATCGATTAGACTTTTCAGATAGTCAGATTTGACTGATTTTATTTTCAAACATTGTCTTCTAATATTTTAGATATTTCGTGATTTTTTTGGTATTTTTTCGAATTATATTGCAAAATCTTCAAAATCAGTGTCGATCGGTATCGCTGATCGATTCCAAGATTTTTTATTTACAAATGGAGTTGAATTTCTGAAATCTACTTTCACATTATTTTTCAGAATCATATTTTCTACTTTGGTGCATTTTTGAATTTTTTTCTAAATTTATGAAATTCTGACCGGATTTGGTGTCAGCCGGTATCACCGGTTGATTCCAGGATTTTTATTTAAAAACGGGATTGATTTTCTTGAAATTAATTTTCACCATGTACCCTAATATAACATTTTCTATTTTTGAGAATTTTTGAAGACATTTTCTAGTTACTTCACTTTTCGAGCTTTTTGGTGTTTTCAGGGTTTTCCCAAATTCTGGAGTTTACCTAGATAATTTTCTTTCCCTTTTTCTCTTTTCCAATTTTCTCCTCCACTCACTCGTTTTCTTTTCTTTTTTTCCTATTTTTCTCCACCACACAAAATCCCCCAAAATATCCTACTCCATTCATTCTCTCCCCTCTACAAACGCGACTCTCACCTGGACCCAAACCTGACCTTCACGTCTGGGCTCAATCCAACCAGATTGGGGCCTGGTTTATGAGACGTAGGTCTCATTTCAATGAGATGCGAGCCTTATTTCAAATCCCCCTCGTCATATACATATACATACATATACATACATACATAATACATACATACATACATACACACACACACAGAGATATATATATATATATATATATATATATATATATATATATATATATATATATATATATATATATATATATATATATATATTCTGTCTCTTTTATTTTTTCCTTCTTTTCTTACCCCCTCTCTTACACATCTCCTTCTTCTTCCTTCAGACCCAACCGGCAACCACCTCAGCTCCGGCAAGCCTCTGGTGTCATCAACCACCACCGACCACCCTCCTCAGGCCTAAACTTCGGCAACCAAAACTCCCCATCCAAACTCCTTCAACATTGAAAACACCTATCACCATCATCTTCTTCACCATCTCCTCCACTGCATGCACTATCGCGACCACCACCACCTTCACCAGTCTCTCCCCTCCGGCGAACTCTTCCATTCTAGTCACTCGACTTTTGAAATGGCACTCCGACAACCCCCATTTCCACCACCTTCAATTACACTTACACTGATTGAGATTTTACCTGCACAAAAAAAATAGAATTTCAGAAATACAAAATATAAGTGCAAGGTGCTCAATTCTACCGCAATAGCAAGTGGTTATGCGGGTCGTGATTCATAAGGAGGGACTAGCGATAAAAGCTTTTTAGCAAGTTCTCTTTTAAGTTACATAGAATGGTTAAATATCTTCTTTTAGTTCCTTAAAAAAAAGAGAAAAATAGAGTTACAGTTAAGTTAGGAAGAAGTGGTAGATAGAGAAGGTGGAGAAAATAGAAGTGATATGTACAAAGAAATTGAAAAAGAGTGAAAGAGATTTGAAAGAATGTGGTGTTGATAATTTACACTAAAAGTTAAAAGAAAGAAATTAAAAATAATTACTTACCTCATTTGACCAAAAGCTTACCTTGAATCTTTATCGACGATGTTACCTTGAAGTGGAGGCAATCAGCACATAGCCCATAAGAGTTGATTCTTATCTCTTTCACGTTACATCATCAAGCCAAAACAGGCATGAAATGATACAGACTGAAACTAAAAACCATCGTCATGAGCTATAGGTGGCACTCACAAAGGCAAGGCTCTTTCGATGCTATAATACTCACTTGGATAGCAATTGGTACAAGAAAGAGAGAAGTAGAAAAAAAGAAGAAGAATACCAAAATAAAGTACATAAAAAAGGTAATTATAGATTTGATTTTATAACAATAAGAGAAAAGAAGAATAACTTACACCGGTGTCACTCTCAGCACAAACTTCATTCTCATTCTCCCATGAAACTCTGATCTCCTTTGAATTACATAAATGAAAACTGAAAATTACATAAAAAGAAAATAAAAACTAACACTAAAAGAAAGAAAAAGTGGACTGAATTCTATCTCTGCATCATCGTCCCCTGTACGCTCTGAAAAACCCAGTATTTATAGGCAAAACCCAATGGGGACAGGTGTACGAAGATAGGGGGAGCAAACACTCCCCCAGCTGTTGTAACGACGCCGTGAAAATGCGGCTTTGGCCGTGTTTTCACGGCCTGGGTTTGGCCAGTGGCCACACCCAAATGGTGGGGGTCCCTGGTTTTGAGAGATTATTTTATCCGGTTCTAGATTTCTCGTTTCAGCTCCTGGATTTGACGAAACGGCCTTTGATCGTTGGTTTTAACCGATTGATTTGAAGAGATATGTTTTTAACTGATTTTCAACCGATGTGAACCGACCTAATCTGCCCTGATTTACTGACTTTGAATTAATTCTGATTTAAATCAGAATTTGATGGGCTTTTGGGATCGTTTCTCTTGCCTCTCCTTTAGTAATGGGTCTGCAAATAAATTAATTAATAATTTGAAAAAAGCAGAGTTTATTTTATAATAAGTATGAGAATATGATAATGAATGTGCAATATTAGCGACCGATCACACCCTCATACCTATCTTTTGCTCGTCCTCGAGCAAACAACAAAACTAAACCAAAAATTATTAGACCACTTTCGCAGGTCACGCGATTGCACTGAGCTTGTGCAACATGCCGTTAAACCTCTAGGCTTCCTCTAGAGGACGAGTTTTGTCTCGTGAGAGTTTTTAATGGATTGCACCCACAAAATACATAAAGAAAGAGAAACAAAGAGTTAGTATTTTTGAAAAGCATTTTGAAAGAGAAAAATATTTAAAATATTATTGTAAGATTTAAGTAATATATAAATTATAGTAAAACTAAAATTTTCATTCCTAAACTTAGTCTCTATTCTAAAATTTGTTATCAATCAAAGTAAGAAGTCAAATTATACTTCTTATCTAGTCTATTACTTTACTCTAAGTCATATGCACTTTCGTGACCGTGAATATTTTGACTAAGGGTTTTTTAGCTCTAACTCTTATGCCTTATTTATTTATTTTTTTAATTTTTGGTGGTATTGTTTCTTAGTTCTATTAGGCTTTTTAATCTGCCCATGTAACGAATCTTTAATCGGTGACTCCTAAATCAAACGGTCTTAGGGCACCGGGTGAGAAAACACCCTAAGGACTTAAGGAATCGAGCAAATTAGGCCACAAAACTAAGGATTTTATTACATGAACCGCTTTTAGGCATGAATACTTATGCTTTATGAGGCACAAATACCCAGCTTAATCAGAAGATATTTTATAGATATATATTTCTTTTTTTTCAAACTTATCTAATCATCTTTTGCATAAATACCAAGGCTTGCTTAGACCAAAGCACCTAACTAATCAATAATTAGATTTTGTTTATTTTTCATAGATATACATATATATAATTTTTATATAAGGCATAAGAATCTTTATTTTTGAACCCTAAGTGTGTAAGTGTACAAAGTGCGCATATTTCATTAAGGCAAAGATTAAGACTAAATTACTTTGACAATTATCTTCCTATCTCTAAAAATCAAACAAATAATTTTATTTTGACCAAGTATAAGAAATTCTAATTATGATTCTCCTATTCCTTAAAATTAATTTAATTTCTTACAAAAAAAATGTCAAATATTGTTTCTATTTTCAAAAAGTTTTTTTAAAAGTAAAGAAAATGTTAATTTTTTCTTCTTTTTTTAATAAAAAGGAAAACCTAAGTTATGTTAGACCCTCCCCCACACCTATCTCATGTATTATTCTTAATGTATGAATTAATGCATAGATGCATGAAAAAGAAGAAAGGGAAGGAAAATATTACCTTAAGATGGTGGTTCCGGTGGTGGTCTGATTGGTCCACGAAATGCGGCCCAATTGAATTTTCATGGAGTTCGGAGGAATCCACTAGAAACCTCTCTAATATAACCCACTAAAATGATGGATATATGAATGATTTTTATTAAGAATTTTACCCCATCTAATTTTCAAATTTCACAAATAATTTCTGAGTCAATTATATCAACACTCTTGTCCCAAAATGGAGTGTGAAAAGATGGAATGATTGACTTGGACTTAGGAAGTACGAGAACTAATACTGACTCAGGAAAGTGACTTAAGTCAAGTAAAGGTTCAGGAGTCGAGATTGGTTCAGGAAGTGAGTCCAAATAAAGAAGTTGAAACTCAAGTTCACATTCATTTTCCAACAATGGAATGTGACTTAACATTGGTGATTCAAGTTCAAGAATGACAAGTGTGGGAGTCAAATTGACTCTAAAATATTACTCAAGTTGGGTAACAAAACAGGAGTCAATATTGATTCAGGAATTTGAACTGGATCATAAATTTAAGAATCTAGGTCACATTTCTCATTGAGTTCAATTTCATAGAAATGAGAACTTACCAATTTGTCAATGAGACTTTCAAAAGTATGAAATTGGTTAAGTTCAATATGATGATCATCAAAGATGGGCAATTCAATTTTATGATGAATTGACACAGGATCCAATGTTGACTCAGGAAAAAGATTGAAATCAGGTGAAGACACTAGAGTCATTATTGAATCAGGAAGTAGAATTGAATCACCAAGTTTGGGTTTAGGATCATATTCATTCTCAAGTTCAATTTCAGAAAAGGAATAACTTGCCATACTGTCAATGTCATTTTTAAAATTTGAAGTTTGGGTAAGTTCAAATGGTTGTGCTGAAATGGAATCTTGTTTCCTAAAACAACATGATTCTTCGGCTCTAACAGAATAGTTAGCGACATCAGAAATGGTCAAACGGTGAGAATGGAGAGTTTGGACCATCATATCTATGTCATGATTACGAGCGATTTGAGCCTGAGTCATGGCTTCAAGCATCTTTTCATAGTTGATGGGTTCATCACTTTGTTGTGATTGGACTTGAAAAGATGAAGTTTTGTTTTGGAATTTGTGGTGAAATTGTGAGCCCGTCAGATTTTGTGTTGTTACTTGGACGCACGTATACTCATTTTCAAGATTGATGGTTTTCTATTTTGAACTGGTGGAACTGAGTATGAATCTTGAAAATATTGTGGACAAGATGGATAATAAGGACAAGTTGGTTAAAAATTAGACTCGGGGGAGGTGAATCTCCATTGACTCTGTGAAGAGTTGAAATTATTTTAGAAATTATGGTCATAAGATGGGGGCATGAGTTATATTGATTCGGATAAGACCAATCCGGCACACTAGGTTGGTTAAAGTTATGATATGCCAGGTTGGTAATATCCGAAAAAGAGGTCGGGGTGCAATATGGATTACCATTAAAATTGAAAAAAATAATGTTGTAAGCCATATCACACAGGAAATGTCAAATACAAACAAAGAAAAACAAATAAATAAAAAGAAAAAAAAATCTAGCCTAACTTAGGGTAAACCTTAGACCTAGATGACTCTTTACTGGTTAGACTGTCCACGGGGGTATATTACTGAATCTGATCACAAGTTAATCGGTCAGGTAGGGGCATGATTGGTGGGAAGTATCCGTGCTTAAAGCAACGGGCCTAATTATGCCAACCACCAGCCTTCGGGGTTTCATCCCTCAATCCCCAACCTTAAACACCGATTTGGTAAGAGTCAAATTCAAATCAACTTCCCCTTAGGTCAGTCTCCTATTTGAGTCCGAGATGTCCCTAGGGCCAACATCTACTCAGTTTTAGTTAGGTTTGTGTTAGTGAGTGAGGAGATTGTTTGTGGGCTAAGCGAGGGTAATGACTTCCCCACCTTATCTTGTTTATAGGACAAGCCCTTAAATCAATTTAGTGCAGTGTACAGGTATATAGAAAAAGGTAACACTCAAGCAATATGTCATACAAGAATGAACCTTATACTAAATGCTATGCACACATACCTTAGCTCCAGCACTCTTCAACAGTAAATAGAAAATGTAATGAAATAGACACGTGCCTAAATGCAAAGTTTAAATCATTTTTAGCATTTACAATCAACCTTTTACTGTTGTGTTAGAAATAGATATACAGTGAGTTAAATAAGAAAATAGATAGCTACAAATGTTAAAATTTGCAATTCAACTAACCTGCAGAAAATACAGGTTAGTAGTTTACTCAGATTGCTACAGGAATGTAGCAAATCTGAGAGCTTCTGGGCTCTACTTTCTTGAGCAGAGTCCAAGGCCACTTATATGTCCACTGCAGCAAAAATTTCTTATTTGTTAAATTTGTACACAAAGAACAAAGAAGAAAGTTAACAAAATATAAACTAAAAAGAGAATTACTTACCATCCCTCCTCGGTAATGGCGCCAAAATTTGATTGAGGTTTTACCTGCACACAAAAAAAGAGAATTTCAGAAATACAAAATAGAAGTGCAAGGTGCTCAATTCTACCGCAATAGTAAATGGCTATGCGGGTCGCGATCCACAAGGAGGGACTAGCGATGGAAGCTTTTTTTTAGCAAGTTCTCTTTTAAGTTACATAGAATGGTTAAAGATCTTCTTTTAATTCTTTAAAAGAAAAGAGAAAAATAGAGTTACAGTTAAGTTAGGAAGAAGTGGTAGATAGAGAAGGTGGAGAAAATAGAAGTGATATGTACAAAGAAATTGAAAAAGAGTGAAAGAGATTTGAAAGATTGTGGTGTTGGTGATTTATACTAAAAATTAAAAGAAAGAAATTAAAAATAATTATTTACCTCCTTTGATCAAAAGCTTACCTTGAATCTTTATCGACGATGTTACCTTGAAGTGGAGGCAATCAGCGTATAGCCCATAAGAGTTGATTCTCGTCTCTTTCACATTACATTATCAAGATGAAACAAGCATGAAATAATAAAGATTGAGACTAAAATCCATCATCATGAGCTATCGGTGGCACTCGAAAAGACAAGGCTCTTTTGATGCTATAAGAAACACTTAGATAGCAATTGGTACAAGAAAGAGAGAAGTAGAAAAGAAGAAGAAGAACACAAAAATAAGGTACATAAAAAAGGTAATTATAGATTCGATTTTATAACAATAAGAGAAAAGAAGAACAACTTACACCGGTGTTACTCTCAGCATAAGCTTCATTCTCATTCTCCTATGAAACTCTGATCTCCTCTGAATTACATAAATAAAAACTAAAAATTACATAGAAAGAAAAACAAAAACTACACTAAAAAGAATGAAAAAGTGAACTAAATTCTATCTCTGCATCATCGTTCCTTGTACGCTCTGAAAAACCTAATATTTATAGGTAAAACCCAACAGGGAGGGGCGTACGAAGATAGGGGGAGCAAACGTTCCCCCAACTGTTGCAACAACGCCGCGGAAATACGGCTGGGTGTGGCCAGGTGGCCACACCTAAATGGTGGGGGTCCCTAATTTTGAGAGATTATTTTATCCGGTTCTGAATTTCTCGTTTCAGCTCCTGGATTTGACGAAACGGCCTTTGCTCGTTGTTTTGAACCGATTGATTTAAAGAGATATATTTTTAACTGATTTTCAACCGATCTGATCTGCCCTGATTTACTGACTTCGAATTAATTCTAATTTAAATCAGAATTTGATGGCCTTTTGGGCTCGTTTCTCTTCCCTCTTCTTTAGTAACGGGCCTGCAAATAATTTAAACAATAATTAGGAAAAAAACAGAGTTTATTCTATAATAAGTATGAGAATATGATAATGAATGTGAGATGCGAGCCTCATTTCAAATCCCCTTCACTCATATATATATATATATATATATATATATATATATATATATATATATATATATATATATATATATATATCTTCTCTCTCTTTTATTTTTTCCTCCTTTCCTTACCCTCTCTCTTATGTAGGATCTAAAAATTACGTCAACACTCAAACAAAGATATTAGCGTTAAATAAAAACTTGCATAAAAGGAAATAAATCAAAGAAAGTAAATCAAATGCAAACACAAGTGATTTATCCTGGTTCAATTCTCTTGACCTACATCCAGTCCCCAAGCCACTCGCTTGAGATTTTTCTTTAACCTTTGATTTTGTACACCCAAAATCAACACTTTATATACCATTTGACAAATCCCCTTTGCCAAATGTATACAACTCTTCTTACAACCAAGAGGACACAACACCTTGTACAACCTCACTTCAACCCGAAGACACTCTTGTACAATCTTTCTCTTTGAGTGAATACAATCAATCCTATAAGCCTTGAATCTGTATGTGATCGTGAATAAGGACTCTTATAGGTGGACTCTCAGAAATCTTCACTAAAAGATTAGAATTTGAGTGAAGAATTGAAAGTGGAAATAGTTTTCTGAAAAATAGATTTTTGAATAGAGTTTTTGGGCAGAAAACTATTGATATGAATTGGTATTTTTAGCCTAAGACAACATTCCTATTTATAAGTGAAATCTATAGTCAGTTAGGGAACTTATTAACTTGAATATGAATTTTGAAACGTTGGATAAAACACCAGAAATCAGAAACTGTCTAACAGTCAGAAACTGCCATTAGTCGACTTAAGGTTGGGGGTTAGTCAATTAGGGTATTGATTTATGCCTACAGTAGTCGACTTATAAAGGGGCAAGTCGACTAAGGTATGGTTGATACAAGAGACATGTTTCTGGAAACTGAAATTAGTCGACCAACAGAATATATTAGTTGACTATAACAGGTATTAGTCGACTAATAAAGTTGATAAGTCGACTAACAATATTAACTGTCAAGAAACAGAGAGTTGATAACTTTTCAGGACAGAGATTAGTCGACTACATAAAATGTCAAGTCAACTATAGGATGTATAAGTCGACTAATCAAGAGTATAAGTCGACTAATAGGCTTATGATGTGTGTGTTCCAAGACTTTTAACATTCTAATAACTATTACAATACACATCCATAGCCATTATCCTTGGTAAGTCTTGAGCATGTAGAACGCTTAAGCTTGTGAGATAGAGCTCTAATGAAATGACCTCATAAATGTATCATCAGAATCAAGTTCCAACATTCTCCGTCTTTTTTATGAAGACACTTTGTGTGCACGAAAACTCCCCCTGCAGAGAATATGTTATATGTTCTCCCCCTGCATAGAACAGGTTATAACAGATATAGAAAAACATGTGTTCTTCCCCTGAAAAAAATATATCATAACACATATATATATGATAAATGTTTGAAATATTTTATACGATACCTGAGAGATAAATATTAGATGGTACCAATCATTATAAGATCAAAGCATTAACCTTTAGGAATCCAAACCCAATTTGAATTTGGTTTCCATCTGTTAGTATACATATAATTGCATGAATTACATATAGAATGTATGTATGATGTAATATAAGTATTTTTATCAATAATGCTTATGTTTTAGGTATCCATATGGACTTGTTCTTAATTCTTTTTGAAATAATATCAGTATTTCTTTTCACAAAAGAATTATATGGATTATGATTCTTTTTACTAACATGCATAGATTTTTCACTCTCTCTTTTGATATGATAACAAATCATTTAATTTTTCTTTTCCTTGATTAAATTTAGTCACATTTTTCAAAATCTCTTAATATTTCATTTTGAAACTTGATATGTCTTTATCTAAATTCTTTCATTTAAAGACATAATTTTTTTTTAAGCATTACATTTTCTTTTATAAAAGTCTCATTATCCTTTTTCAATGATGATATAACTTTTTCAAAATCATCTTTTTGAGAATTTATAAAAGAAATTTGAGAAACATAACATGAATTTTCTTTGATAAGTTTTTCATTTTCCTTTAACAAAACTTTATTCTTTATCTTTTCATTCTTAAGATCATTGTATAATTCATGAAATACATCTAAGAGTTCAGTATATTATATCTCATTTTCTTCTTGAGCCATGAAATAAATGTTAGCATGTCAGTGGCTTCTTCTTTGTCAGAGAAAGAGGAATCACTATTCTCCCATGATGCTTGATAATCTTTCTTCTTTTTGAACTTTTTGATCTTGAATTTTCCTATATTTTTTAGCAATGGGCAATCCTTCTTCATATGACCTGTTTTATTACAATTAAAACATTTAAACTTACCTTACTTCAAGAACTTTCTGAACTTTCTTGAGAGTATTGCCATCTCCTCTCCATCGTCATCTGAATTGTCCGTATCTAAGGATGCATGGAAGGCAAGTTCTTTCTTCTTTGAGAAAAGTTGTTGTTCATTCTTCTTTCTGTCTTTCAGTTGTACTTCATATGTCATTAATTTATCAATGAGATTTTCTAATGACATAGTGGAGAGATCATTTGCTTCTTCGATTGCAGTTGTCTTCTTCTCCCAATCTGATATGAGTGCACGAAGGATCTTGCGAACTTTTTCGATTTGGGTGTATTCCTTTCCAAGGGATGCTAAGGAATTTATTATGTCGATGAACCTTGTTATCATTTCTAAAATTATTTCGTTCTCCATCATTTTGAAGAGTTCGAACCTGTGAACAAGAACATAAATTTTAGATTCTTTTACCTTATTTGTACCTTCATGTGTTACCTATAGTATGTGCCATATTTGCTTTGCAGATGTGGCTGTTGACACACGATTAAATTTTTCTTTAGTTAAGACACAGAATAACGCATTCATTGCTTTGGCATCAAGGTTCGCATTCTTCTTTTGATCATCACTCTAAGCGCTATAATTGGTAGTCGGTTTGGTGTACGCTGCTTCTACTTTGTTCTAAAGTTTATAGTTGAGTGATTGCAAGTAGATCTTTATTTTACACTTCCACTAGTTGTAATTCGATTCATCAAAAAGCGGTGGACATTGTGTAGAATGTTTTCTTTAAATTGTGATAAAGGAAACTCCGTTTCCATCCTTGTAAGTTGTTGACTGGGTATGCAGGGCTTTGATAGAGTATGCTGGGCCGGGCTCTGATACCAATTATAAGATCTAAAAATTACGTCAACACTCACACAAAGATATTAACGTTAAATAAAAACGTGCATAAAAGGAAATAAATCATAGAAAGTAAATCAAACGCAAACACAAGTGATTTATCCTGGTTTGGTCCTCTTGACGTACATCCAGTCCCCAAGCCACCCGCTTGAGATTTTTCTTTAACCTTTGATTTTGTACACCCAAAATCAACACCTTGTATACCACTTAACAAATCCCCTTTATCAAATGTATACAACTCTTCTTACAATCAAGAAGACACAACACCTTGTACAACCTCTCTTCAACCCGAAGACACTCTTGTACAATCTTTCTCTTTGAGTGAATACAATCAATCCTATAAGCCTTGAATCTGTATGTGATAGTGAACAAGGACTCTTATAGGTGGACTCTCAGAAATCTTCACTAAAGGATTGAAATTTGAGTGAAGAATTGAAAGTGGAAACAGTTTTTTGAAAAACAGATTTTTGAACAGAGTTTTTGGGCAGAAAACTATTGATATGAACTGGTGTTTTTAGCCTAGGACAACATCCCTATTTATAGGTGAAATCTACAGTCAGTTAGGGATGTTATTAACTTAAATTTAAATTTTGAAACGTTGGATAAAATATCAGAAAACAGAAGCTATCTAACAGTCAGAATCTGCCATTAGTCGACTTGAGGTTGGGGGTTAGTCGACTAGGGTATTGATTTTTGCCTATAATAGTCGACTTATAAAGGGGGCAAGTCGACTAGGGTATGGCTGATATAAGAGACATGTTTCTGGAAACTGAAATTAGTCAACCAGCAGAATATATTAGTCGACTATAACAGGTATTAGTCGACTAATAAAGTTGATAGGTCGATTAACAATGTTAATTGTTAAGAAACAGAGAGTTGATAACTTTTCAGGACAGAAGTTAGTCAACTACGTAAAATGTCAAGTCGACTATAGGATGTATAAGTCGACTAATCAAGAGTATAAGTCGACTAATAGGCTTATGATGTGTGTATGTATTCCAAGGCTTTTAACATTCTAATAAATATTACAATACACATCCATAGCCATTATCCTTGGGAAGTCTTGAGCATGTAAAACGCTGTATAAGCTTGTGAGATAGAGCTCCAATGAAATGGATTCACAAATGTATCATTAGAATCAAGTTCCAACATCTTACACATCTTCTTCTTCTTCCTTCAAACCCAACTGGCAACCACCTCAGCTCAGGCGAGCCTTTGGTGTCATCAACCACCACCGACCACCCTCCTCCGGCCTAAACTCTGGCAACCAAAACTCCCCCTCCAAACTCCTTCAACATTGAAAACACCTATCAACATCATCTTCTCCACCATCTCCTCCACTGCGTGCACCACCGCGACCACCACCACCTTCACCAGTCTCTCCCCTCCGGCGAACTCTTCCATTCTTGTCACTCGACTTTTGAAATGGCACTCCGACAACCCCCATTTCCACCACCTTCAATTATACTTACACCACCTAAAACCCACCCCTACTCCTCCTCCCTTCCCTCCTTGGCATGGCCGACCACCCCTGGCCGGAGCGTTGCTGCCTGCCGGTAGTAGGTCGTGGCCCCCTATGTGAGCAGCCCCCTCTATCTTCCTTTCTCTTTCTTTCTTCATTTCTCTTTTCTTTTCTTTCTTTCTTTTCTCACTCTCCTCTGCCAATCCTCTCTTCTCTCTTCATTTCTCTTTCACTCTTTCTCTGTGTAACTCTCTCTCACTATCATTCCCTCACTCTTGCTCTCTATTATCCCTTTCTATTTCTTCCTCTTCCCTCTCTCCTTCTCTCTCTTCTCTCTACCTAGCGACCAGGTCTATGGCCTCTTGGCCGTGAGCAAAGCCAGGCTAGGCTATGGCCTGCTATTGTTCTACCCCTCTCCTGATTTTTCTCTCTCCTTTCTCTTTCTCTCTCTTTTTTCTCACTTTCTCTCTCACTCTTTCACTCTCTATCTCTCTCTACCTCTAGCATTCTCTCTCTTTTCACCCCCGCGTCTGCGAACCCTGAGTCCGTGATCTCTGTTGGCCCAAAAGCCCATCTCTCTAGTTTTGATAATGATTAACTTATGTAGTTATAGTACTAATGATCTTATATTTAATAAGTTTCAAATATTCAATCAAGATCTTAGTCAGTGTTTAGCTTCAACAAAAGATATGAAGTCAAGTTTTGAAGCTAGTATTTGTTGACTCAAGAGCTCGCGCTTCAAGATCGCATCAAGTACTCCAAGAGGAGTCTAGCTCGTTTGGATCAAGTTTGGATTAAGTCGAGATAGTGAAGAAGATTTTCAAGAAGATTTTCAAAAAAGACTTGAGTCTTAGTTTGTAAGTTTAAAATTTTTATTTTAAGATAAAGGGTAAATGATAGATTAGTTGTGGATTGCTCAAGCTCACACACACACAATTTATATATCATTTTCATGACAAATAGTTTTAGTTTTGATTAAGTTTTAGTTTCAATTTAACCGGTTGAGTTTCAAGAATATATCTTTATGTTTTTTGATCTTCAAAGAATACATCTTTGTTTTCATGAATAGATTTCATCAAAATAATTTTACATAATTTATATGTATACTGGATTTCATCCATATGCACTATAGCATCATATTGTTTAAAATAACTTATTTTGATGAGTTTAATTCATGAGTTAAATGTTTTGTATTTATCAAAACTTATTTTATAGCTTATTGTCAGAAATAAGTTTATTTCATCTTCTATGTGTATTGGATCATTTTCATACACACTATATTCCAAATATGTTTAAATATCTTGTTTTTGTATTTGTACAAGTTTTGAAAAAAATCGGTTTTTCACTTAGAAAGTTTATTTTTGAAAAATATGAAGTTTTAAGATTAATTTCTATGCCTCAAAAATAGTTTACATGTTTGTAATATGTGTTTATTTTTTATCACACATATTTTAATTTTAATGTATTTATATGAACTTATTTTTGTAAAATTTATGGAGTTTAGTTGGAATTTATAGGTGTTTTCAAATCCAGATTTTCAACCCTATAAATCCTGTGTTTGGGCTTTTGTTGGCCGACCGACCGGTCGACCAACACGTGGCTCAGTTGATCGAGCGACCGACCGACGTACACAGAACGTGCACAAGCCCAAGAGCTCTGGCTCGGTCAACCATAGAAAGGAAGCGGTCGACCGACTGGCTCACCCAACTCTCAGTTGGGTGGCAGTCGACCGAACGGTCGACTAACAGGGAAAAGATTTCTCTATGGCCTGGGGGCGATCGACCGGGCGGTCGACTGGCAACCCCAACGGTCAGAAATATAATCGTTAGCCGGTCGACCGACAGGTCATTCCTGGCCCCCAACTGCTAGTTTTCCACAACCTATAAATTGGGGACTTTTGGCCAGGTTTTGGGTAAGATTTTTAGAGAAGTTTTGGAGCTAGTTTTTCCACTTTTAATAGAGTTTTTCAACAAGTTTTTGAGCTTAACTTCCATATCAAAAGGAAAGTTTATCAAGAGTGTTTATCTTGATCTTTTTCAAAAGAATTTACTTGAGTTTTTTTTCACCTCCATATCTATCTTATTTTCTCACACAAACTTGAGCTATCTATTGCTATATCTGTCCTGTAGGATTCTTGTTGTGAGAGTGTTTATTGGTGATCAAGAGAAGAGATCACCAAGTGTTCCATCTTTTGTAATTTGGAGGAGTTGTAGAGGTTGCGGCCTCAATGAGCTCGCGGGTTCGCGTATGTTATTCTTGCGGGAACAAGTAAGGGACATGCGGGTCAAAGAGTTCTTAAGGAAGCTCGTTGTAGGTGTTGCGACATCGAGGGATCTTGCGGGATCAATTTTAGCGGAAATTCTTCATTGCGGTGAGATGGGGACATAGAGTAAGTGGCTCGAACCTCGATACAATTCTCCGTGTTTGTGATTGCTCATCTCTCTCTTTCAACTCACTTGTGTTTAATATCTTGCATGTTCATATCGTTCTTATCTTTATATGCTTGATATTTACTTGTGCTTAATTGTCATATATGCTTGGGATTATTTAGTATCTTGCATGCTCTTACTCCTTGTACAGTAATTGCATGCTTGATATTGTGCTCACACTAGTATTGAACTAAGAGAGCTATAGTAGCATCTTAACTTTTAGTCTAGAGGAATCTTAAGGAGAAAGTCCAGAGCCCTTGACCAGGAATTCAGCTTCACTCTTGGTTATACCTTGTGTGTTAGCAAAGTAGTTTTAGTTTGCATAATAAGTTTTAATTCCCAATTTGTTTGGCATTTGATTAGCACGTCACCTATTCACCCCCTCTAGGTGACCTACAAGTGGTATAGAGTTTGGTGCTCTTGATTTGGGTCTAACAACCTAGAGTTAAAGATTTTTATTTTACTAATCATAATATTTGTACACACACATACGGATTTGATTGCACCTCCCATATTTGATATTCTCAACTTTCAAACTTGAAAAGTTAAGATGTCTATGTATCTCAATGCCCTAGGTATTCATATCTATCTTGCCACTATTAAAGATTCTTCTTTTGTAAATGGCAAGTATCTTCAGGCTAATGTAAAAGCCATTCATGCCTTAAAGTCAACCCAAAATGATGAATATTTGTCTAGGGTTTCTAACTTTGATTCGACTTTTGTAGTTTAGAACACTCTTATTTCTCTTGATGATAAAAGCAACATTATAAGCGGAGTGACTCGGATGATGGAAGTGCTACTTCCAACATATGCTACATGATTCAAGGGGATGAGGTAAACTCCGATTCCGAGCTTGACAATGATGAAGAGATGCCTTATGATGATCTTGCATTACTTTACAAGATGCTTCTTAAAAAATATAATTTGTTAAAAGTTGAAAATAAAAAATTGTTAAAGAAAATAATACTTTGTTAAATTAAAATGATTCTTCATCTTGAGTATTATTTTAAAAGAAAATGAATTTTTGAAAAACCAAGTTGTTTTAATCTCTAAAGAAAAAGAAACTATTTTAAATGAAAATGAGCTTTTGAAAAAGAAAATTGTTTTGAATGGAAAAGAAAAGATTTCTATTTCTAAAAAGAAAAATAATTTTGATTCTCAATCTTGCCATGTCTCTCATGCTAATAATATTGCATCATCTTTTGATAAAAATGAAATTCATGTTATGAAAAATAAAATTAATTTTTTGAGCTCCCCTTTTAACAAATATGTTGTTAATCACTCTAAACATGTTCCATATATTCATGCACATACCCATGGCATACATCTTATATACACCATGATCACACTCATTCTTTCATGTATGCTAAAGTGTACACTTGTACACATTGTGACCGCAAAATCCATCTTGCAAAATTTTGTTTTGATAGATTAAATATTTCAAATTTTGTGAATAAAAATATTTGGGTTTCTATTGCTACTACCCCCTATGAACCCAAGAAAATATGGGTACCAAAATCCTTACTTCTTGTTTTTTATATAGGTGTGGGCTCTGACAAAACGTGAGAGGATTAGTGTCTTGGTGGTGGATGCGTTTCAAGCTTAAAGGCCTGTAATATCTCTAGTTAGTAATACAATTTTTTTTTATTTTTCTAAGTGTTTATTTTGTTTTGCTAGTTATTTTATTATTATTAGTTAACTTGGTTTATACTTATTATTATTAAATATACAAATTATTTTTTAGATGGTAAATGGTATTTTGGCTTAATATATAATTACCAATATTTCTTATCAATATTTTTAATTATTTATTACTATTACTTTTATGATTATTTTTATTTTTAACTGATATTATTAGGGGTAGTTATTACTATTATTATTTTTTCATTGTGCTTATTATTTATTGTTATTACTATTAGTGTTATAATTATTAATATTATAGGTGTTATTAATTATTATTAGTATTACTATTATTTTATTTATCTATTTTAATATTAGTATAAATATTAGTGATAGTGATAGTGGTAGTTGTTAATCATCATTTCGATTATTATTGTTATTGTTATTATTAATTAGTATTATTGTTAATTAATATTAGTATTATTATTGATGTTGTTAATTATTATTATTAATAATTACTATTATTATTACTTGTGATTATTAGTAATGGTTGTTTCCTTATGATTATGATTATTATTATTACTACTACTACTAATGTTATAGTTATTTTAATTATTATTAGTATAGTTAATTATTGTTATTAGTGTTTATTATTATTACTAATTATTATTATGTTATGTTATTGATATTCATTGTATTTTTTTATTCCTAGACCCCAACCCATGTCCCCTTTATCCATTACCCTTTTATCCTATTACCCATTATACCCATTTACCCATTAACCAATATCTATACCCTTAAACCCAATAATCCTAAACCCATTATCATTACCCAATAAATAATCTCTAATCCCTTAGTTAAACCTAAACCTAATTAGTATCTTCATTCCCCCTCTGCCTTTACAGCCGCCGCCACCATCAACAACCCAACTCCAATGATCGAACCCCCTCGTCCATCTTCTTCTCCGGCGGCACGCAGCACATCCAAGCCTCCCCCAATTGCCAGAGATCTATCCACGGCCAATACCTCCCCACTTCTCCACCTTGGCCATGGCACACACATGGCCTGCCACCCTGAGCTCCCCCTCCTTGGCGCGATCTCCAGCGCGCGTAGCGGAGCACAGCCCCACCCATTATCGCAAGCCCCATCCCACCAACAACAGCGGCGGGAGCAACTCCGCGGCAGCCCAATCCGTGCACCTCTCCTTCTTGGCACGCACTCGAGATCCCCTCCTTTATGCACCTCCTTGCGCAGAGCAGCTACCATGGCCGTGATGATCTCCACCCACCATTGGCCGAGCTATGGTGAGCCGCGCAACCCCCATAGGTCGAACCCCCTTCCTCCTCTCCATGGATCGCCGTCGGCAAGCCACATCCTTCCCGGCAAGATCCTCTAGCCGTCGATAGCCTCCGCGGCCTCCTCCCCCTCCGCCGGAGCCTCCGTCGGTGCGCCACAAGTCACCCCATTGTGGAAGTCCCTTCATCCTCCATTTCTCCCTCAGTTTATGTCTCTCTTGCATGTGAAATTATTTGAGCGTATGAATTAAATGTGTGGTACATTTGTAAATATGTATATGTGTGTGTTGGTTGAGATTGCAAGTATTTTTTGTGTGTCTATTAATGTGATGATATGTTTATAATTGTGTGTGTGCTAAATTCATGTGCATGCATGCAAGTGTGTGTGCGTGAGTTGGTGTGTGTATATATCTATATATAGAATGCATGTATATATATATAGTGAGTATGTATGTATATACTAGCATATATGTATGTATGTGGGTGTACACGTGTGTATGCACATGTGGCATGCGTGTATGGGTACATATGTGAGTGTATTATGTGTGTGTGTTGATTTTCCTTCCTCTTTGTGTGTTTAGTTGCATGTTATTCGGACTCGTTCGTGTGATCCGAACTCAGTGACAGGAGATTCAGAGTTGTGTCTATTACGGACCCGATACACAGGTGATTCGAAAACTGACCCATGGGATGATCCGTAGATCAGTACCAGTTCGTGAAAGTACACCTAGACAGGGGGTGAATAGGTGTATAACTAATCAAATGAAAATTCTGATCAATTTCAATATGTAATAATGCAACCGATCACTCAAAATAAGACTTGAAGCCGGATTTCCCGTGAAGGGCTCTGAACTTCTCCTCGTGATTCTTCTAGATAAGAGTTGAGGTGCTCAATTGCTACCTTATTGAGATGAGTATTGATTGACAAGAAATGAATGATAAATAAGTAAATAGAGACAATAAAGCAATCACAAACAAAAAGATTTATTTCGAGGTTCGAGACACCGCTCTACGTCCACGCCTTCACCACCATGAAGGATTTCTCTATCCGCTATTGGATCCTCCACAAAGGGACCTTACAATAAGGAATTACAACCACTCGGAGTATTCAACTCCCCAACTTAATCCTCTACACTAGAGGCAACATAAAGCCAATTGAGATAACAAGCTGTGGGTGATCAAGAAATCACAAACACTCTCTTTACAACTCTCTTACAAAAACCTTATAGAGTAAAATGTAAACTTGAAGATCAAGGATGTAAGTGAGGGTGAAGTCAGAAAACAGAGATTTTAAGAGCAGAAAAACTCAATTAAAACTTTAAAAATAAGAGCATAAAGAAAAACTTGAAACTTTTTCTCTTTCAAAGCAAAAACTAGATTTTCAATAGAATTTATTGTTATGAAATATTCAATCCCAATGACCATTTATATAGGTTTTAGAAAAACACTTTTAGAATAATTTTACCAGGTCTAAAAAGGAAGAAATTGATCCTAGAAATTCAACTTTCCATGTTTTAAAAGAAACATGTTTAAAAAATAGATTTAAAAGAATTGGTTGTTATTTCCAATCTGGCAGTCTATCGGTCAACCGGCCATTCAAAAAAAATTTGACCGTTGGCTCTCAGTCGACCGGTCAGTCGACCGTGTTTAACCGAGACCAAACTAATTACAGTCAGTAACCGCCCAGTAGACCGCAATAAAGACCGATCGACCGATCAGTCGATCGGGAATGTGCACAACATGCACACCCCAATTGCCAGAGATTCGGTCGACCGTGCGATCGACCGTTCTGGCTTGTGATAGGCATGGTCGACCGATCTAGGCCAAAAAATAGGTCAAGGTAATTTTTGAAGATAAAGAAAATTTTCAAATAATTTTTTGTTTAAATTTTGGAAGAGAGAAGACATGTATAGCATGAGATACAAGTTCTAAACTGAGATAGAAATTTCTAAGAAAATATGAAATAAGTATCAAAATCAAACATGTCAAAACCATACTTTTGAAAACATGCACTTTTGTGTGTGTATATCTTTGAGCCTCAAATATATATTCTACTCTTTAATAAACTAGTTTCTTACAAGATTCTAATCGACTATAAGAATCTTCAAAAGGGCTTCTCTGATAGTGACATTTGAGCGACGCTGAGTGCTTTGAGCTATGATCTCATTCTTGAGTACTCTTGAGCCATCAACACCTTCCTTTAGAGGAAGAAACCCGTTAGATCTTCTTGAACCCTTCTAGATCTTCTTGAACCCTGAAATATACTCTTGAACTTAATTAGTACCAAATAACTTCATGTGCTTTATTATCATCAAAACACAAAACCGGGGATTGTAACCTTTAGGCTAACAATCTCCCTCTTTTTGATGATGACAAAACATATGAGCTATTTAAAAGAAAATCTAGGAAAGACCTTTGTAAAAACTCCCCCTCAAGTTATACTCGCTATCAAGTACAAGATATCAACAAATTATATGATAAAGGCATTGTATAAGAGCATGATCAAACAAATACCAATAAATACTCATAAATACTTCTCTCCCTTTTTGTCATGTATAATAAAGGGTAAGCAAAAAATAACCAAAACTTAAAACAAATGTAGATTTTATTTGAAGGAAAACTCACGAATCAACAATACAAATATTTAGTTCTCCACAAATGAAAGAGAATCTGTTAAAATCAAGTGACTTAGTAAAAATATCTGTTAGTTGAAAATTAGTTGAAATATAATCAATTTCAATATCACCTTTCTCATAGTGATCTCTAAGAAAGTGATATCGAATTTTTATGTACTTTGTCTTACTATATTGATTTACATTTTTAGTCATATGAATAGTACTAGTATTATCTCAAAATATTTTAATATGATCATAATGCAAATCATAGTCAAGGAGAATATGTTTCATCTAAAGGACTTGCGCACAATAAGCCCCGGCCGTAACATACTCCGCCTCGGCGGTTGAGAAGGCTACAGAATTTTGTTTCTTGGAAGACCATGAAGCAAGACAATTTCCTAGAAACTGACCAGTTTCACTTGTATTCTTCCTATCCACTCTACAACCGACATAGTCAGCATTCGAAAAACTCTTCATGAAAAATTATCCGGTGCCCATACCAATAGTGCCCATAAGATATCTAATAATGCGTTTTACCGCAATCAAATGGGTCTCTTTAGGACAAGATTGGAATCTAGCACATAGACATATACTAAACATGATATCTAGTCTACTAGCCGTTAAATAAAATAAACTACCAATCATGCTTCTATAAAGTTTAATGTCTACATTTATACCTTGTTCATCATTATCAAGTTTTATTGTGATAGCCATGGGAGTTTTGCTCATCTTTGCCCCTTCAAATCCAAATTTCTTGATGAGTTTCCTTGTGTAATTGGCTTGATTTATAAAATCTCATCACTCCTTTGCTTGGTTTGAGTCCAAGGAAGTAGTTTAGCTCGCCCATCATACACATCTCAAACTCATACTTCATGCATGATTTAAAATTTTTGCAAAACTTTTCATTAATGGATCCAAATATAATATCATCAATATAAATTTGAATAATAAGAATATCACTATCTATGTTTTGTAAATAAAGTGGTATCTATTTTACCTTTTACAAAACCATATGAAATAAGAAATATTGAAAGTCTTTCATACCAAGCTCTAGGAGCTTGTTTTAAACCACATAAAGCTTTGTCTAATTTGAAAACAAAATCTGGATGTATAGGATCAACAAACCCGTGGGGTTATTCAACATACACTTCCTCTTCAATAAAGCCATTTAAAAATGCGCTTTTGACATCCATTTAAGAAAGTTTAAAATATTTATAAGAAGCAAAAGCAAGTGTAATCCGTATGGCTTCAAGACGTGCTGCGGATGCAAAGGTTTCCTCAAAATCGATACCTTCAAGTTGGGTGTAACCTTGGACCACTAACCTAGCTTTATTCCTAACAACATCATCCGACTCATCCAACTTGTTCCTAAAAATTCATTTAGTACCAATTGTTGGTCTATCATGGTGTCTAGGAATAAGGTGCCAAACTTGGTTACGCTCAAATTGATTGAGCTATTCTTGCATTACAAGCAACCAATATGAGTAGCCCTCGGCTTCGAAAATGTTCTTTGGTCCAATATGAGAAATAAAAGCAAAATGGCCACAAAATCATGGAGTTTGGAGCGAGTAGTTACCCCCTTTGATACATCACCTATGATGAGTTCCTTGGGATGACTTGTCGCGATTCTCTAATCTTTTGGAAGTGATAGTGTTGGTACCACTTCAACCTCTTGAAGTTTACTTTATTTATCAAGCCTGGGTCACGTTTTCGCGGCCGGACTAGGGAGCCACGTGTCGAGTTTCGACGCCTGACCCCGTCCTTGTCTCCCAGAGGCCCCAATTGCTATATATTTTTCTCTGGTTGAAGCAGAACATAAGGGGAGGAAGGTTTTTAGGGTAGTGTTCTTCTCTTTAGTAGTTTAGTTGTTGTTCTTCTTCTTCTATAGTATTTTTTATTTCTTTTAAATCATGTAAAAGTGAAGAGAGTAATTTTTAGGATGAAAGTTAGAGTTGTTGTAATGGAGGGTGACACTTTATGAAAGGTTCTCTCTTTATCTCTACTTATTTTCTTCTCTCTCTAACCTTTTACATGCTTAGCTAATTTTCTTTCATAACATCTAACTACTAACCACTAACTTGCTAACTCCTTACTTGATAATCCACATGAATCTAATAGTCTCTACTTGGTCTTACTCTTGTAGGAGCCATTGATGGCTCATGATGATGGTGTTAGCCCAGAGGCCTTCCACTCTAGTTTTGATGATGATTAACTCATGTAGTTATAGTTTACTAATAATCTTATGATATTTAGTTTCAGATATTTAACCAAGATATTAATAGATGATTAGCTTCAACAAAGGTGTTTTGGAGCTTTCACATGGTAATTCAAGAGCTCGAGCGTCAAAGTTCATATCTAGCACTCATTGGAGTCAAGCTCGGTGGATCACGTTTGGATCGAGTTGACTTGGAGACGGCGTTCTACAAGAAGACCTTGGTTTGTTTTAGAATAGTTAGTTTAGATCCATTGTTAAAGATTAGATAGTGTGGTATGCTCAAGTTCATAACACATACACGTTTCATGTTTTGGTTTTAGTTTTCGGTTTAACCTATCTTGGTTTTCATAAATAGAATTGAATCAAAACAAGTTTACATGGTTTAATGTATATTAGATTTGATCTATATACATGTATGCTTCATATTCTTAGAAAAACTTATTTTGATACACTATTCATGGTTTAGGTTTTGTATTTAAACAAAACTTATTTTCGAATTTAATGTCAAAAATATTGATATATATCTCTTTCATGTATATTGGATTCTATCCATATACTTTATTCTTCAAAGTTGTTTAAGTATCATGTTTTTATATTTACATGTATTTTGGAAAAATCGGATTTCCATTTCAAAAATTCAAGTCTTGAAAAATACAGTTTTTGGTTTAAGGCAAAATTTTCAAGTCACAAAAATGGTTCAAATAGTTTGAAATATGTGTTGAATTTTTATCACACATGTTTGTATTTCAAAGATATAATATGAACTGATTTTTGTGAAATTTATGTGATTTTATGGGATTTAATTCATAATAAAAACCCAAGTTTTTAAGACCCTAATTAGTCAGACAGGCAGGCTGCCGGTCGACCGGGACGGTCGATCGTAGCAGCGAGCAGTCGACCGGGCCGGTCGACCGACGTGCACAGAACGTGCACGCTGCCTTGTTAGGGAGGCCGGTCGACCGGGTCGGTCGACCGCCAGAGAGCTCTGCTCTCTAGAAAGCCTCCGGTCGACCGAGCGGTCGACCGAGCAGAGAGCTCTGCTCTCTGTTTCCAGCTCGGTCGACCGGGCGGTCGGCCGGCCAGAGAGCAATTACTCTCTGGATCTGGCACGGTCGACCGCTGGGCTCAACGGTCGATTTTTTGACCGTTGGCCGGTCGACCGGAAGGGCAATTTGGCCCTTTTTAGCTGCCAACGGGCAGATTTTCAAAGGGTCTATAAATACCCCATTTGAAGTTAGTTTTCAAGAAGATTTTGAAGAGCAAAATTCTCTCATTTACAAGTGTTTTAATATAAGTTTTCAAAAGAGTTTTTAAGCCAAAAGGATTCATCTTTATTTGTTTTAAAGGGTTGGAAAATTTAAAAAAAAAAGAAAGTCTTTGGGATTATTTTTTATCTTCATTTTTATATCAGTTTTAGAAGTTTTCCAAGAGTTTTTCTTTGAGTTTTTGATTTCCAAACTCTTTATTTCTCACACTTGAGCTTATCATTTTTATCCTATCTATAGGATCTTTGTTTAGTGAGACTAGATTGGGTTTCTGGTTTTTGTGATCACCTTGAGTTGTAAACCTCTTTTCCATATTGTTGACTCCCTCTAGTGAGAGGTGGAGATTGGTGTCGAATCCCTCTAAGTGTAGAGGAGATTGTGGTTGTTCTCTAAGTGCCTATCCCTCTATTGTGAGGTTGATATTGTGGTGGCTTTGTGCCTTGCCTCTAAGTGTAGAGGTTGTGTTGTATTTAGGAGTTGTGTACTCCCGGTTATTGTATTGCCCAAAATCCTCCGTGGAGCTTCCCTGTGTGGGAAGTCCTGTGTGGATGAGTCAGTGAAAATCCTTTTGTGTGAATTCGGGGACATAGAGCTGTGTGCTCGAACCTCGAAACATATCTTAGTGTTTGCAATTGATCCACTTTCTCTAACTCTCTCTTATATTGTGCCTTGTATTGATTCATATTGTCATATCATACTTATATGCTTGGTTGTGTTTGTTTGTGTGCCTCACTTGTGTTTAACCACGAGAGCTTCATATAGCACCTCAACTCTTATTCAGAGGAATCAAGAGGAGTTAGTCCAGAGCCCTTCACCGAGAATTTAGCTACACTCGTTGGTTACACTAAGTGTGTTGCATTAAGTTTTTAATTTTCGTATTATTGTTCATAGATTATCCGTACACCTATTCACCCCCCTCTAAGTGTACTTTCAATTGGTATCAGAGCCTACGCTCCTGATATTAGGTTTAACCACTAGGAGTGTGATCTTAGTTTTGCTAATCTATAGTTGCATTTGCATACTTATTTGTTTACACACACTCATGGACTATATGACCCCTCCTATGTTTGATACTTCCAACATTGTTGTTTGGAAGGCTAGGATGTTCATGTACCTAAAAACCCTAGGTTTGCATGTTTTTCTTGCCGCTATCAAGAAATCCTATCTTGGTAATAGTAAGCATATAGAGGCCAATGTACAAGCCCTTGAGGCACTTAGAAGCACGCTCAATAAAGAATATCTTTTTATGGTTTCTAACTCTGATTCCGCCTTTGCAGTGTGAAACACGTTGACCTCCTCCAAGCTTCAATTGCCAATCCAAATGGAGAAGAAATCTAGTGAGGATGAATCCGAACAACGATGCTACATGGTCCAAGGGAATGACACCCTTGAGGTATATTCGGAATCCCAACTAGATGATTGTGCCAGTTCTTCTAGTAATGATTATATTGATGCCAATGTTTTGAATGAAGAACTCTCCATTATTTGTGAAAAAATTACTTGAAAAATATAATCTTTTGAAAAAGAAGAGTTTTAGACTTAACAAAGAAATAAGGATTTGTGTTCAAAACTAGATTTGATTTTGCAAGAGAAAGTGGAGATTTCTAATGAAAGGGATTCATTGAAATCCAAACTTGACCTTTCTCTAAAAGAAAATGAAATTTTGAAAAATAAAAATGATTGTGAAAATGTTTTGAAGAAAAATGAGAATTTATCTTCAAAACTTGATTTTATTATAAAGGAAAATGAATCTTTAAAAATGAAAATTGTTTCTATTTCAAAGGATTTGGATTTGGTTTCCAAGAAAACATTTCGTTGAAAAATGATTTAGATTATCATTGTATGTGTCAGAAAAGAGGGGATCAAATTGTAAAATTCTTTTGATTAGATAGAAAATTACAACAGATCGGTCTTCTGATTACAAGGGAAGGAGGATGTTGAGTCTTGAATCCTCCCTTTGTTTAAGGCTGGGTTCTTCGTGTGGCGATGGAGAGTGAATCTTGTTCTCCGTTAACCGGGTGAACGTCGAGATCTTCCGGGGCTTTTCTCTTCGGGTGGTTGACGGAGTAACACAGCTCTGTCTACCAAAACTCTCAAAGAGAAGGTAGGCAAAGAGCAACTTGAACACAGCAAGTTCTTTGAAGGGTTTCTCTCTTTTCTCCCAGAGTTCTTTTCTTCCAAAAATCCGACCGAAAATCTCACCGAAAATCCTACCCTCTCTTCAATAGCGACGGGGCTATTTATAGGGGTTTCAGGGGCGTACGTGCCTCCTAAAAACACTCCATAATGGGTGCTAACTTTCCCCGTTATGTGGGCCGTGATTGGCCCTAAAACCGGGACGGTTACAACTGAGACGCGGGTGTCAACCCACGCGCCTTGGAGCTGTTGAGACGCGGGTTTCGGCCCTTACGCCTTGATGCTGAGACGCGGATTTGGACCCTCGCGCCTTGACGCTGAGACGCGGGTTTGGACCCTCGCGTCTTGGTGCTGAGACGCGGGTAAGATTAACCTTGCGTCTTTGGTGCTGAGACGCGGCTTTCGGGCTTCGCGCCTTGGTGCTGAGACGCGGGTTTGGACCCTCGTCTTTGGTGCCGGGACGCGGGTAAGATTAACCTTGCGTCTTGGAATTCTGCTTTTCAATGGCTTGATTTTTAGACAGCCTACAGAACCACCTCCAAAGTTTTTGACATTCCGCAGTTAAGTGGGACAGATTTCGAAATACTTTGGACTTTAGTTGAATTCGCCCTTATGACTGGACTATCAATGCTCCGGGTTTGATCTTATCTGGAATATGGTCTTCGTGAGTGTACTGTAGAACTCTTTGAAGCCACCAAAGTTGATCGTGTTGAGTGTCTAGATGCACAGTCTAGACCTCCCCGATTGCTTTAAGTCTGTCATGGGTGCACTTTAAGCCGTAAGTGGACGGTCGTCTGCTTGTGCCAGTGTACTGTTGAACTATTCTGCAGAAGCAAAGACTGAACGCCAGCTTTAAAGTTGCGACTTTTATAGGGCTGCATCTTTTGGGATGAGAATGCGACTGATATTCCACAAGACAGACGCGATTCTTGGGCTGATTGGAAGGGTGCGAACTTTTGGGGAGACGCGTCTTTTTGGAGTAAAGACGCGACTTGTTGGACACCACAATAGCTTGGCTGAAGGGGTGCGTCCATTGGAGAGGCGCGGCTGTTGGGTGCGAATCCGTGCCATGTCATGAGTGCACTGCCACATGTCCTGTGGAGCCGACGGGACGTCTCCTTTTTGGCGTGCGAACTTTGCGCTGCATTAAATGCGCTGTCCACGCGTCGAAAGATGATTCGATGTCGAATCAATCGAGCCCATCGCCGTGATCTTTGCGAATCACCGTGCCTTTAAATGGCAACAGTCATCGAAAGAGTCCTCATTAATCTCTCTTTCGTCTTCGCTTGCATCTGTTAGGGTTTTGAGAGAGAAGTGCTCTTTGTTCTCCTCTCTTCCGTTTTAGCATCAGATTCTTGTTTCGCGATGGCACCCAAGGCCAAACGAACTGCTTCATCGTCGAAGGCGGTCGCCGCTGAGGCCCGAAGGGGCGGCTCCTCCATGCAGGAAGCTCCTATCTCAGGTATAACGCCATCAGGCTTGATCTTCGCCATTAGAGGGGTTTATGGAGTTCTTAAAACCCTAAAAATCCCTTCTTTGAAGGAGAACCGCCAACCGTGGATTCGAAATCGTGCCTGATCCTCAGACGCGGTCTTTGAATTAACAAACAAGGCGCGGGTTTGATGACCCTACTGCTTTTATCCGCTTGAGGATGTACTTGTTTGTTGAATATAGGGCGCCAGTAAGCCTTGCGTTCCGGAGTCATCACTTAGAATGTTTTTAATTGTGAATGATCCGGACGCAGACTTGATTCTTGCGTTCTGTGAGATCATAACGCTGGCTTTTATGAATCCCGCGCCTGAATCCAGACGCAGACTTGATTCTTGCGTTCTGTGAGATCAAAACGCTGGCTTTTATGAATCCTGTGCCTGAACCCAAGTACTTGGAGATTTTCCATAAGTCTTGGATTCTTAAAACGCAGACTCCCTGCTGGCCTCATGGTCCTTCGGTCTGGACGCGGGGCTTCAGGCCTGGACGCGGATTCTCAGGCTGGACGCGGATCCTCATGTCTGGACGCGGATTTTCAGGCTGGACGCGGATTTTGACAATTTCTGCGTCCAACATCTCTTCTGCGTCTGAATTATAGACACTTAATCATTTTCGTTTAGACTTCTGATCAAGTGTCATTTTCTTATGCAGTTCGACATTCTTCCGACCCACTCTCCAAGAGGCGCCGCTTCGGGCACATAGGTGGTGCTGACCGCGATTTGACCTTTGTGTTTCAAAGGACTGCTCCTGTGACTACTGACAAGTTGAAGGAGCGAAGGGAGAGGCTCTCCAATGCTGACATGGCAACCCTTCGGGAGCTTATGACTGATGCGGCATTCACAACGGATGCTCGCGCTCCGATGGAGAAGCCTGCTTTCTTCTTTGGAGACCACATTAGCGAGGGCGGCTATTCTTTGCATGACGGAGATTATAAATGGCTCCGTTAGATAGGGGATAGAAGATTCTTTCTTCCGAACATGGAGAGGATGTACTCACTGTCTTATCTCCAGCACATGTCCGTCCCTCGAAAGATGACATGGGAGCTTTCTCGACCCGTCCCGGAGGTTACTCTCGGCAGCTTAGGCTCCAAGAAGGTCTATCATGCTGGTCATGATAAGGAGGCTATCGGCCTGTTTCCCGGGCTGTTCAGGACCGATCACCCAGTAGGAGAAACTCCTAAACTCGGCACCACCTTTCTCAACGCATTCATGAAGGTGGGGGGTGATTTTCCGGTCGACTTCCGTGCGCCCGGGTGGATCCATTCCACCGAGAAGTATTGGTGGGGCAAGATGGTGAGCTTTGTTCTTACCGATCTTGGAGGCCTGTTGGAGCAGGTGGAATTGTACCAAGCGGTCAGAGTCGTGCATTATGGTATTCCAACAAGTTCTCAAAACTTCTTTGGGATCTTGGAGCGGTACAATCCTCTGACGGGGACATTCTTCACTCCGGTCGGGGAGATGGGCCTTGCCCTGCACGAGCTGTTCGAAGTCTCAGGGCTGGTAATGGGGGACTCTCCCTATGAGGAATACGTCCCGACCGCTGAGGAGCTTCACCTTATGAAGAAAGGGTCTCCTCGGGTGTACGAGACTTATTGGGAGGTGTTATATCACTTCCACATTTGCGGCCAGATGACCTCTTGGAGGGCGAGGGGAGTCAAGCAGTTGTCCTGGGCAAGCTACTTGTTCAATGGCGTTAATCAGAAAGATCATCCAGTGACCCGACTGGCTCCCAGCTCCGACGAGGAGATTGCTGATAGGATCAGTGCTTCTGTAGACTCCTACACCACGGAGTCGAACGAGGATACTTTCGAACCTGACATGGTTTTTGAAAGTTTCCATCACCAAGCCCGGATCCCTATCTCCAATCGAGCACTGTTGGCGGGCTTCTTAATGTTGTGGTTGAAGCGCTGTGTGGTGCCGACACTGCCACATGAAGTGATTGTTGCCGACATAGTGTACCCTGCGGTGCTCCTGGCCTATGGTAGGTCCGTAGCCCACCTTCTGGCCATGGCGGCCGGTATTCAAAGCGGGTTACGGGCCTTGACTCAGAGTCTGTGCAGGGCAGAGAAGGTTGTCGACTCCCAGGGTGAACCGATTGTTGACTCGGAGGGGAGGCCGACGGTAAAACGTCCCAACCCTCGGGTTGAACTTCCCTACACGTATCTAATGGCTTGGTACGTTATGCACTGTCCCTCTTTGATGACGCCGATGTCTTGGAGTGAGGGGTTTACCCCTTTCGTACAGCGGTTGGAGAATTCAAGCTGGTGCAACACCTACATGTATTTCATTCGGAAATGCATTCTAGCTGCTTCGAACTACCAGCTCAATCGCTGCTTCCCCGAGATTGCTGGTGCATCTTTCGGGGATAAACTTGCTGACTTTGTGGGCCCAGATAGCTTCACAAGGTTGTCATCGGGAGCCTTCTGGTGGTTGGTCAATATCCGGCCTGGGTACATGCTTTTCCGACAAAGGAATTCATGCACTATTGAGCCGTACATGCCAAATCGCTTCGCCCGACAATTCGGCTATGACCAACTATATGTCGGTAATCCCAACGCTCGACTCGCCTTCAGTGGGAACTTGTTTGAAGGTGCTCGGGCTTGGTATTATAGTGTGGCTGGAGGGACGGATGCGCTTTTTCGTCTGCCCCTTAAGGAACCGAAAGGCTGTACAAGCCTTAGCTTCTGTACCTGGTACTTCCACGCCAACCAGACGCCTGACTTTGCTCCGGAGTACTCATGCATTGAGAGTATTAATGCATCTTACGAAGCAAAGTTGGGGTCCAACAAACGCTCTCGAGGCGTTGAGGAGTATCAGAAGGCTCTGAAGGAGACCAGAAGAGTATCAAGGGAGGAGCCGTGGGCAGCAAAGGGTCGACAGGTGACGCGTAAGCGTTCTCAAGGTTCTACTTCCGCTGTTGATCCCGCCCCCAAGAAGGTCCGAAGAGACTTGGCGGCCGCAGTTTCTCCGTCCGGAGACATACCTTCTGGTGTTGAAGAACAGAGGGAAGAAGCGGAAGATGAGGATGACGCCCCCTTAATCCGTACCCGTGGGTTGCGCAGCAGGGGCCCCATGATTCTAGAAGAAGGGGAGTTTGCTGACAAACCCACCGCCGCTGACGAGGCTGAGCAGTTTGAAGCCGACATAATGAGCGGAGGTGATGTTGAGATTCCAGGGGTCTCAACTCAGCATGGATCTTCTTCAACCCGCGAGGGGAGGGATGAGGCCCAACAGCCTGGGTCCCCTAGTGTATTAATCCCCAGTCCTCGGGTAGTTGACCCCAGCCCTACCACTGGGGTATTTGGTGGCAAGGCCCCGGTTGCCGAGGTTTCCCATGTTGCATTATCGTCTTCTTCATCCGAAGAAGAAGAGTATGACTCAGGCGACGAGGTCGACTTTGGCGATGAACCCGCTCCTCCGGATCCGAGTAAATTCTCACACATCTCGGAAGAGGAAATATATGGGTGTGAGCCGGTGACGGCGTTATCACAAGCGGCAACTGCTCCTGCTGAAGGTACTCTTGTCGTCTAGTTGACCCGGTTTTCCCTTTTTAATTAGGGAAAAGGTTCTGACATTTTCCTTTTAACTTTATGCTGCAGGGCTGGCCGCGGACAGTGAGGCTGCTACTTCCTCACATATCGAGGAGATGGTGCAGGAGCTGGTCCAGCTGGGAAGAGTTGAGGCTCCAGTTGCTGAGATGCCTCAAGAGAAGGCAGCTATAGAAGTCGGGGAGACTTCCACCCTGCAGGATTCGCCTAAGAACCCGCCATCTTTGGAACCTCAACTAGGTAAGGAAATATTGATATTTTGAATGTTTTCCTTTTATTGTCATGACTGACGCTTTGGTGATTCGCAGGGAGGGCTGAGGAAGCTCAAAAAGAGGACTTGGCGGTCAGTGCCTGCCCGGGAGGCCGTGCGGCTCAGACCTCGGCCAAGGACCCTGAAGAGGTCGAGCTTACCGTCATTTCATCGGCTGCGGAGGTCTCTACGGACGTAGTACCTCCAGAAGCGCCGGCGGCTACTCTTGCTCCTGCCGCACCCGTGGTTGACCCTACTCCTGCACAGGATGAGTTGATTCCCATCCCTCGCCCCGTGATAGAAAGGGGATCGGGGAGCACTTCAGCAGAATTCTCCCCAGCTGGTGATATCATGGAGGAACTGACACGCCAAATGGTGCAGCAGTTCTTCATTTTTATGCGATCATGCATTGACCTCATCCTTTCTGGGGGCAGCTCTTTCGAGTTTGCCCGAGTACTTCTTGAAAATCTGATCGAGAACATCGGGCATACTGGAGGTCCTTCGCAGGCCAGGGCATGTCTAATGCTGGTGGAACAGTTGGGAAGTGACTTGAAAGAGCTCAAGTCCTTGGAAGATGCTGGCTCAGTATACGAGGCCCGGGCAACTCTGAATAGGCTTCTTGCTGCTCAAGAACAAGAGCGGAAAGAGATGAAGAACCAAATAGCTGAAGAGATCCGCCATCTCGAATATTTCCAGGCTGACCGTCAGAAGCTGATTGGCGATTCAAAGAGCTCGTCATGCAGAGCGCAGAGCAGGTGATTATCAGTGCTCGGGCTTCCATAGCCAAGGCAGAAGCCTTGATTGCAATCAATGAGCAGAAGTTTGCCACTGCTAAGAAGAAGCTGGAAGAGCTGGAGGCTGCCAGGACGCAAGCTGACGAAAATCTCTCCACTCACTCCTCCAGATTGGAATCTCTACGAGCGCGGCTGGCTGCGAAGAAATTCTTATCTGAAGAGGAGTTGCGGGTCCAAGCTCTCATGGAAGCTGAGAAGGCGCGTCAACATGAGATACATCGCCTTAGAGAACAAATCCGTTCTTTGGCGAACCAGAATTTTTAGCCTTCTTCTTTTTTCCTTTGTAAAGAAAAGGACACTCTATTTACCAAGAGTGTTTGTATCTACTTTTATCATTTTTTGAATAATAAAAGTCATTGAAATTTTTGTTCCACCTTCATTGCCTCGCCGTGGATGAATCCGACTTCTTAATCACAGATTTTGGCTGTGCTCTTCTGGCTGGCTGTGAACGCTGAACTTAGATAAAACTAAGTTCTTTTGACGAAACGCGGCGTCGATTCATAAAAAGAGATGCGGCTCTGAGGCACGCGATTCTGACCTGCTAGTGAAGACGCGGTTCAAGTGGACGCGAAGGACGCAGCTTTGAGCGTGACTCACTGGCCGCAGTCTTTAACTTTATCCAGGCGCAGGAATCAGGATGCATCAAGAGTGTGGTCTCACGCCCCTTACAATTGACGCGGTCTGGGACGTGACACTGAGACTCGGTGCAAGACCTCTCTTTATCCATACAGACGCAGCTCCAAGACACTTGTGAAAGTGATAGGCCTTCTCTGCTGAAGATATAAGCTTTGGGACGCAGCTCTATGTGCTTTCCCACTGAGACCCCCAGAATGAGTCCCTTTTGTTGATGGACGCAACCTTGAGTTGTCCGAGAGACGCGGAGCAACTTTGAGTCATCCAAGAGACGCGAAGGGTCTTCTAACTTGGAATGAAGGAGAACGCCACTTTTTGAAAAAGGAGGCACGAGCCTCTAGACGCGGCTTTCACCTCTGCGTTTGGTGCAACTTCCCAGGTGTTAAGTGCAGTCTGTCATAAAGATCCCGCAAGATTTTCAAACATCAAGTCTTCGTTGACGATTGGGAACCCGCATCATCCGTTGTTTCCCGAAGCGATTGTCCACGCATCGGTTCTTCATTAGGCTTAGGCGTTAATGCCTTTTAATGCCAAACCGGCGCTGACGGTTGGAGACCAGCGTCTTCGATGTTTCCCGAAGCGACGCTCCACGCGTCAGCCTTCCATTGGGCTTTGACAGTCGTGCGGTCATTAAGGCCGACGTTTCTGATTAATGAACCATTAATTATGGTTATTATGGGCTGCCTATAAATAGGGCTCACCCTCTCCCTTTAGCAGTCCCATACTTGGACTGTTTTCTTTTGACAGCGAGTGCGCTGAGGGGCTCCTTCTTTTCCCTTCAAGGACTTTACCAGGGGCTTGCCTCCATGGATGAAGATGACCCAGAGCTTTCATGCTTCTGTTTGGTCTCTTTAGAAGATTACTACTGTCAAGTGATTTCAATAACAGAAGCCGTCTCCTTAAGCACCTTTTATGTCCGTGCTTCGATGCAGAGAGTTTAACTCTTAATAGAGGCCTCTGCGGGTACGCCTTCTTGGTTTGCCATGACATTTTTAACCCAGCTAAGTTTGAATTCTGATATCTCTTAAAGAGATTCATCATCTGGATGAAGTCTTAGTTGGTGCATTCCTTTTCTGGAATTTGCGCTATCGACTTAAACTTCTCTGGACGCCAGTATAGCAGATTTAGACACCTGGCCGCAGGCTCTGCATATGGAGCTCGCGTCTTGAGGCCGTCAACTTAGGAGAATCTCAATTCAGACTGGAGGTCTGAGGCCTGAGTCTTGCAACCCCTGTTCATCCACAGGGAGATGGCAATTCTCGCGTCTGATTCACGTCTCGTCCTTTAAGCGCGGATGTCAAATGAGACTGCGTCTGAATTCTGTGTATATCAGAATTTTGACCGCGTCTGTTTCTGCCGCCGCAGATGTTCGCTGCGCGGGTCATTCCCGCGTCTGAAATCCTTCGGCAATAGCTGCGTCTGTCACTTAGTTTTTCTGTTGAAGTATACTAAGCTTCAGATCTTCTAATTTCGTTGCTTCTTGCAGGTAAGCTTGATCATCCTTTTTCATGTCCGCTGGGCCCGTGGGAGAATATATCGGCCGGCGAACTTGTTCGATGTTCGTCCACAAGAGAAGAAATCATGGTCCCCGTCGTCCACAAGGGAGGAAATCATGGTCCTTGACGGGGACTTAACCCTCGCCAAGATCTCTTTGAATTCGACGCACCAGTCATGCTTGCTGGCATGGCATGGTCAGAGTAAGGATGGCGGCGGGGGTAGCGGTGGATATATTGGTGGTTAGCATCCCCTGTGAGGTCTTAAAACCTCCTCTCTTACCCCAGAAGTGACATCGAGGAAACTCCATGCTCATTGGACGATCTTCTGGCGGAAGAGATGTTCATCAACGAAGGATCACACCCCCACTTCGGATGGAGATGTTCGACGGATCATAACCCGGCTTCGGATGGTCAGGTGGGATCAGAAGATTCTGCTGCCATCAGACCTCAAGAACCACCATTGTTCTCGATCAACCAGAGACTTCTTCGATGTTTACGTCATGCATCGTGGTGCAACCAGCTTCTGATCATTGCCACAATGTCTGATCCTACTTTGGCGCCCTTCCAAACATCTTGTACTTGGAGTCAAACGCAGCTTTAAGGAGTGAGTGCAACCTCTGAGAGAGAGACTTCTTTGTACTCCTTTATCTGTAACACTCAATCTTATTGAATAAGAGAGCGTTTTGTATCACTTTCATATGCCTGGATAAATAAAAGTGACACTTTTCTTTTTGTCTCTTCTATTGTCTTGAACTCTTTTGTCTCTTTTTAGTCAGACGCATAGAAGCAAAGAATCTTTGGCTTATCAAAACTATGATGAAAATTTTAACAAGTCAAATTTTGTGGAGAAAAGATCCTATCTGAGGAACCCCACAATGCTGTCAGAGGTGTGATATTAACCTGACAGAGATAAGGTAATTTTTGGTGGACCTGCTACTTTATAAAAGAAAGTAACAGGTTGAATTGGTACCCCCAGGGAAGATGAACTTTTATCAGAGATTTGGGATTAACTTGATTAAGATCAGCTGGGGAGTTAATGAAAACACTGTTAATGGTGTGATGTTAACCTAACAATGTTTTTAAATGGACTTGTTATTCTGTTGATGAGAATAACGAGTGAGACTAGATTCGCGGGGGATCTAGGAAAGTTTTTACCGTTAGAGGTGTGATATTAACTTAACGGGTTGAAAGTTGTCTTGTCAGAAGTGTGATGTTAACTTGACAAGAATGTGAATCAGAGGTGTGATATTAACTTGACTCAGAAGCATTTCAGCTTTCATTTGGGAAAACTGAAAGTGTCATTGTCATAGGTGTAATGTTTAACTTGACAATGAGGGTAATGCTAGAGGTGTAATTTTGAACTTGGCATTAGTCATCTCGACTTTGACAAGGAAGTCCGAGGAAAAGTCATGGCCATAAGTGTATTGTTGAACTTGGCGATGACCTAGATGCTAGAGGTGTAGTATTAAACTTGGCATCGTTCATTTCAGCTTCGATATGGAAGTCTGAAGAAAGGTGACTGTCAGAGGTGTGATGTTAACTTGACAGAAACTCGATGTACTGTTTAGAAGTATAATGTTAACTTTAACAGTAATTTGTCAGAGGTGTGGTATTAACTTGACAGAAATTGATTTGCGATATGAGCAATTTGAGGACCTGTCATTCTATTGATGAGAATTGACAAGTGGAGTTTAAAAATGTCAGAGGTATAGTGTTAACTTGACAAATTTGGATTTGCGATATGAGCAATTTTGGAGACTTGCCATCCTATTGATGAGAATTGGCAAATGAAATTTGAAGTGCCAGAGGTATAGTGTTAACTTGGCAACGACTGTATTTTGTAGACCTACCATTCTGTGGATGAGAATTGGTAAGAGATTTTGGAGGGGAAAGTGGAGTCGAGTCCACTTAGGATTTTTAGCAAACCCTCAGCTATCAACGGGTTTGAGGTGTCTTTACCAACCACCGTTTGAGTTGGGCTAGCCATGCTATTCCCCTCAGCATGATGAGTTGTCGAAGACTTATGTTGGGCTTGGAAGCCAACATTTTCCTCTATCCTTAGCCGTCGGAGGCGTCGGATCAAATGGGAACACATGTCCCTTAGGAATTTTTAGCAAACCCTCAGCTGTCAACGGATTTGAGGTGCCTTTACCAACCACCGTTTGAGTTGGGCTAGCCATGCTATTCCCCTCAGCATGATGAGTTGTCGAAGACTTATCTTGGGCTTAAAGGCCAACATTTTTCCTCTATCCTTAGCCGTCGGAGGCGTTGGATATTAATGAAGAAACTCTTCTTGTTTTGGTCAGAGGTGTAATTTTGAACTTGATCGGAGGAGGGGTACTATTAAGGATAGTACTTCTTCAAGAATCTACCATTGATTGGCATCATGAGTGTATCGCCATTTGAAGTTATGAGGCGATACGATCTATTTGAGTAGGCTGACTCTACTACGTATGGTCCTTCCCATTTGGGTTGGAATTTTCCTTTTGTCTTGTGCGTCATCACCATGGGTCTTCTGACGGCTAAGACTAGGTCGCCTTTCTTGAAAGTTCGCACTTTAACTTTCTTGTTGAAGGCTCCGGTAATTCGAGCTTGGTAAAGCTCGATTTGTTGCTGGGCCCGCAGACGTTTGTCATCTAAGGCTTCCAATTCTTGGAGTCGCTGTCGATGCCTCTCCTCTGTTGTCATCTCTGCTGTCAGGGCGACGCGTAGAGATAGAATTTGGATTTCGAGTGGAAGGACGGCTTCACACCCATATACCAAAGAAAATGGCGTAGCTTTAGTCGGGGTTCGCACAGTTGTGCGATAGGCCCATAAGCATTCACCTAGCTTGTCGTCCCAGTCACGTTGACTTTTCGAGACGAATTTCTTGAGGAGCTTGCCAATGGTCTTGTTGAAAGCTTCTGCGAGACCATTAGCGGCAGGATAGTATGCCGTTGAGGACACACTCTGGATTCTGAACTTGGCGCAGAATCTCTGGAAAGCCTGGCTGATGAACTGGGGTCCGTTGTCGTGGACAATTCGTCGGGGTACCCCAAAACGGTAAATGACGTGATGTTTCACGAACTTGATCACATCAGATGACTTCACCTCCTTCAAAGGAACGGCCTCAGCCCATTTGGAGAAGTAATCGGTTATTGCCAAAATAAACCGATGTCCTTTTGATGATGGAGGGCTGATAGGGCCAACTACATCCATCCCCCACATTTCAAATGGCCAGGTAGAGGCCGTGGAGTGAAGGTAGCCTGGTGCTTGATGGATGAAATCGCCATGTACTTGGCAGGCGTGACATCTTTTGGCATAGGTGATGGCGTCAGCGATCATCTTGGGCCAATAATATCCCAACCTTTGGAGTCAGTATGCAAGTTTTGGGCCAGGTTGATGGGCTCCACACATGCCGTCATGGGCTTCTTTCAATACCTCCTGTGCCTCCTTTTGTGAAAGGCAGCGAAGCAAGATCCCGTCATGCGATCGACGATACAGTGTTCGTGTAATCGCATTATAGTAGAATTTAGGGGCTTTCCTTCGAATGGCAGCCGCTTCCTTAGTGTCCTCAGGCAGGATGCCATACAGGACATAATCAATGTAGGGGAATCACCAGTCTCTAGGCTCTGGACCGGTTGACAATTCCAGCGCTTCTTTGCTTTGAGAATCTCTTGTTGGTTCCTGGTAATCCTCAAGAGCAATTCTCGGACAATACAGATCGTGGCTGTAAATGAATATCTTCTCCATTGCTCCAGCTGGAAGAGCCAAGGAGGCAGCGAGGGATGCGAGTGCATCTGCATGCGCATTTTGCCTGCGCGGTACATGGTCGATGTAGAAGTTTGTGAACCTCTCGGCCATGTGGATAGTTGCGTTGTAGTAGGGTATTAGGTCCTCATGTCTGACTTCGTACTCCCCGCGAACTTGGCTGACGATGAGTTTAGAGTCACCGTATGCCTCGAGATTTTTAACGCCAATCTCATCGGCGAATTGCATCCCAATCAAAAGAGCATTGTACTCCGCCACATTGTTGGAGCAAGGCTCAGTTAGCGAGACGGCTCGGGGAATCACATAGTTTGTGGCGAGACGAGTACTACTCCTACCCCCGCTACGACGTGTCCTTTTGGGCTTGTTCTGGATGCACCGTCAAAGAAGAGTTGCCACACTTGACTTTCGAACGACGTCTGAGTGAGGCAGACTTCAGCGATTTCATCTGGGAGATCCTCGTAGACTTTGGCTGCCCTCGGATCTGGGTGCTCAGCTAGGAAATCCGCCACCGCTTGTCCCTTAATAGCCTTTTGTAGCAAAAAGTGCATCTCATATTGGGATAGCAATATGGCCCATTTTGCCAGCCGGCCGTTCAATGATGAAGGCTTAGTCATAAGTAACCTCAGGGGGTTGACTTTTGATATGACATTTATAGTTTGGCCTACCAGATAGTGTCGCATTTTCTGAATGGCGAACACTAATGCCAAACATTCCTTCTCGATCTGATTATACCGATGTTCGGCTCCGATCATTGTTCTACTCAAATAGTAGATCGCTTGCTCTCGTCCTTGATCGTCGTTTTGAGCTAGTAGAGCTCCCAAAGAATGATCCATTGCTCGGACGTATACCAGGAAAGGTTTCCCGGATATCGGAGCTGCAAGGACTGGTGGTTGGGTGAGGTATTGCTTGATTTTCTTGAACGCTTGTTGGCAAGCGTCGTCCCAAATGAACGAGACACCCTTCTTCATTAACTTGGCGAAGGGTTGGCATCTTCCGGAGAGATTTGAGATAAACCTGCGGATGTACGCCAATCGTCCTTGCAATCCCCTGAGTTCCTTGAGATTTCTCGGAGGTTGCATCTCCTGGATAGCGCGAACCTTTTTCGGGTCTAAATGGATTCCGGTGGAGGTTACAACAAACCCTAGGAACTTGCCGCTGGCCACCCCCAGGAAGGATTTGGTAGGATTCATCTTCAACTGATGGGCCCGCATGATGTCGAAGACAACTTTTAGGTCAGCTATGTGATCGCCTTTAGCGCGGCTTTTTACTGCAATGTCATCAACATAACATTCCACTGTTTTGCGCATGTGCTCGTGAAAAATGGCGTTCATGGCCCTTTGATATGTTGCCCCCGCATTCTTCAGTCCGAAGGGCATGACGGTGTAGTAGTATACCCCCAATGGTGTCCTGAAGGAGGTGTGCTTTTCGTCGTCAGGATACATTTTGATTTGATTGTATCCTGAGAACCCGTCCATGAAGGACATTCGTTCGAATCCACAAGTATTGTCAATCATAACATCTGTGATTGGCAGTGGGAATTCGTCTTTGGGGCAAGCCTCGTTTAGATCACGGAAGTCGATGCAGATTCGGATCTTTCCGTTTTTCTTGGCAACGGGAACGATGTTGGCTACCCAGTCGGGATGTTGTTCTTCCCTGATGAAGCCAGAATCTATAAGCTTTCTGACTTCTGATTGAATCGCCTCCATTATCTCTGGACGGAACCGTCGCTGTTGTTGTTTAACAGGCTTTACGTCCGAATTGATGTTGAGGCGGTGCATAGCCACTTGAGGATCAAGTCTGGGCATGTCTTCGTAATTCCAGGCGAAGACGTCTATATACTCTTGAACAAGAGATATTAGATCCTCTTTCTCTGAAGGTGACAGGCCGTCACTTATGAAGATGGGCTTAGGATTAGCTTCATCCCCCAGATTGATCTGAACAATCTTGTCTTCTGTGGGTGGCTCGCGCTGCTCAAAGCGGGTATCTCAGAGAGTATTTAAATGTTTGATCCAAGGATCCGTATCGGACTGGATCATTTCTTCATCTCCGTCTTCCAGGTGGCTTGTTGAGGCCATGTTCACTGAAAGTTCTTTGAAGATGTTGCCGACACTGACATCTGACTCCCATGATGACGTGCCGGAAGAGTAATCGTGGCTTGACGATTCTCGAGAATCAGAGGCTGATGGAGCCAGAGTTGATACATAGCCTAACTCCCTGCGCGTCTGATGATAATAATCGGGTGCTTTTCCTTTCAGCACAAAGGATCGAAGTAGTGTTCTCCTTCCTCTGCCGAAGTTTAACCCGAGCCTGCTGGTTAGATCATATCCCATGTTTTTCATCATTCTGAGTGCCTTTGGCTCATAATGACCGAACTGAGGGGGTTCTCGCTCGCTTTCTGATTCTCATGGTCCATTGGCTCGGAGTCAATTCGTCCAAAAAGAATTGGTCTTTGGTCCTTCCTTCTCGCGGGAACCATGAATATTGATTGTTGCGCATCGCTGACATTTCGACATGTTTCAAAGGACGATTTCACTGGTACATGCAACGATGTCAAAGCACCCATTGCCGACCAGAGATCGTCATCCACGTCGGTGCTAGTGTCTGACAGCACTGAATCAGAAGCAAACACAGAAAAATACGCTAAATCCAATTCTTCATTAAGGTACCAACCGCCTACATCATCGGCGGAGGTATTATCAACATCGGGCTTATTAATGCCCGTTACAGGTGGATCTAGCTCCCACACACACTCATCTTCTTCCAGCTCGGTGTCGGCTTCATTGCCAGAGTCTGGTTCCTCTGGTTGCGGGACTTCATCTGTTTCCACAGATTCCTGATGTAGGAGGGAATCTGTGAAATAATTCTCCACTCCCTTGAACGGATGCCTCTCGGCAATCAACGTTCGCACCTTTCCACTCCCGTCAATGTATTTCATGACTTGGTGGAGAGTAGAGGGAACGATAGAATTGCGATGAATCCAGGGTCTTCCCAGCAGTAGATTGTAGAAGGTGTCAGCATCTATGACGTAGCATGTCACTTCTGACCTTAGATCTCCAATCTGGCATTTGAGCTTGACCTTCCCCATTGGACGGGTACTATTGGCATTGAACCCGTAAATGGTCGTTTGGGTAGGGCTCAAACGGTGAGTAGGAATCCCGAGATGTTGCATGACCCTGTGAGGCATGATGCTTAAGGCAGACCCGGGATCTACCTGGATGCGGTTTACCTTAGATGATCCAATATACCCTGCGAAGTAAAGGGGTCGATCATGCTTCCCTTTAACTTGCATATCATCTGCCGTGAAGGTGATGCAGGGAATATTTTGAGAGGCGTGGAGGCAATCCTCTACATCTTTCTCTTTTGGTAGCTGGGTCATGAAGACTTCAGCGTTAGCCAGAGCTTCTTGTAGAGCTTCTCTGGTCGACTTTGATAGTCTAAGAAGCTCATAAAGCGTAATCCGCGCCGGGATATTGGCTAACTGAGCCAGGACATCAAAGCGGTAAGGTGCTGTGGATCCTTCCGCTACGTCCTTCGAAAGAACTCGAGAAAACCGAAGTTCTTTTTGTTTCTCCCCGGGTTGCTTCGTGGAGGTTTTGGCTGGCTCTGCAGCAGGCCTTAGAGGAGTTACCGCCGTTTCGCCATACTTTTTCAAATATGGCTGCCCCGAACGGGTTTCTGCCACCAGCTGACTGGGTTCCGTTGCCAGAACTATTGTCTCCTCTTCTGAGTCGGTCAGCGGGGGAATATCAGTTTCTGCTTCTCGAGAAGAGGCACACACCACGTTGCAGGACGAAGTCTTTGCTTTGCCTTTGGACTTCCTGCTGGTTACAGTAGTCCATTGCTGGCCATCAATAAGGTCGGGATGGACCACATGACTTCTCCCTGAGGTGTGGAAACGGGTACCAGGCCCTTCTCTTGCTGTTGGTGAGGGTCTGTGTTGACCATTCTCAGCTCTCCTCTTGGGATAGGGACTACTCCAGAGGGTGTTGGAGGTTGCCTTCCAAACTGGAGGACTGACGTCATATTAGCCGTCACCTTCTTCTGCTCTGGTCGGAGTTTCAATACCTCTGCGTCAATCAGGGCCTGAAGGATGTCCTTGAAGAGATAACAGCTCTTGGTAGGGTGTCCCAACATCCTATGGTACATGCAGTAGCTGGGATTGTCGGTCTTACCGACTTCCTCGGGGCGCCTAGCTTCAGGAAGCTTTAGCCGATTGCTCTTGTTGAGTAATTTGAAGAGCGAATCGACATGCTCATCCTTGAAGGAATACTGCTTGTTGGCCCGTGTTGGCTTGAAGAGCCACTTCCCTTGACCGGTTGAGGCTTAGCAGGGGATTTGACTTCTGCTGCCAAGTTATCCTTCCTTTTGGCTTGGAGGGATGTGTCCGGCGCACGCCTCGTCGACCTCTCGGGCCTGGGCTTACCTTCTTCCGCTCTGACGCGGGTGACAATCTCCTCAGCCTGTTCACCCTGCTGGATCAGTTGCTTCCAGGTGCGGCTTTCAGCAACTCCTATTTGAGCAAGGAGTGAGGTTTGAAGGTTATGGCGGCATGTTTCCACCAGGGTGGCCTGGGTCATACCACTTGGGCATCGGAGTGCCACGTTCTGAAATCTTTCTACGAAAGACTTAACGGACTCTCCCTTTCGCTGCTTGGTGGCTAAAAGGGTAGGCATGTTGACCTCCGAGTCATCTTCAAAGAAGCGAGTTAAGAAGAGCTTCTCCAAGCCGCCCCAATTCTTGATGGAGCCTTCTGGAAGCTTCATGAACCATTCAAAGGCCAGCCCTTTTAGGGTGCCGATGAATAAACGCGCCAGGGTGGCGTCGTTATCTACCACATTCCCAGTTTGGGACTTGAAATAGTAGATGTGTTGGTTCGGTGAACCCTTCCCATCAAATGCTTGGAGGGTTGGAGCCTTGAACTTGGGCGGATATGGAACCAGGTCCCACTCGGCTGGATATGGGCAGACCACCCCTACTTCTTGGAGACCTTTCCGATTGGTAAGGGCTTCAAGGCGCTGCTCCAACTGATTCATTCTTTTAGAATGAAGCTTTCCCTGGTCTTGATCGTTCTTTTCCTGCGACAAGGACTTAGACGAACCAGAGGAGGGTTGCCCTTTCTTCTCAGAGTGTTCGGAAGATGAGTTTTCTTCCTCTTTTCGTTTGCCCTTAGACTTTCTAGGGGGAGATTTCCTCCTGTCTTCGAGCAATTGTGCGAGCATCTGTTTGAGAGAGTCGATAGATTCCCGCTGAGCAAGAATCATATCGAGTTGTTCCCTCTGGACCTGGGCTTGCTGATCCAGGCGCCGGGCTGTCTCCTCAGGAGTGCCCATCATGTAGGTGAAAGCCTCTTTCTCTGTAGAAGAGTTTGAGGCCTGCGATTCTGCTACGGCAGAATGAGAGTCATTCGTTTTAACACCCCGGGCCAGGGCATTATAGTCGATCGGGGGAATAGCCCCGGTCCGGGTGCGAGTGTGTCGGTACACTCCTTCCGGTTCAGAGTCAGATTCATCCTCGGAACTGACTGCAGGTTGTTTTCCCCTGCTCCTGCTCGTCATATTTGCAGTGAGCTCTGGATACTCAGTGTCAGAGAACATCCTCCGCCTATGAGAGCGTCTTCTTTTGGCTGATGGGGGAATCATGGTCAGCTGTCTAACTAAAGACTGCTGGTTCACGCCTGAACCGCAACGGCACTCAGAGAGCATGGAGATGAGCCGTTGGCAGCAACATGATGAAGTGGTTTGACTAGCACTTCTTTTCTTCGTCAAGTAATCTCTTAGATCCATGGAAAGAGGATCGAAGAGATTAGTCTCGCAACTTCGAGGGCACGAGGCATCTTTGTGCTGTACAGCCTGGACGCGGAATTCAAAGGCGTGGTTCTCGCGCCGCAGCTGTACGACGCGTGTCTGGCGTCTCTGTTGAGATGAGACGCGACTGTCGCGTTGCTGCTTGGTGCGTCGGGGCAAAGACGCTTGAGAGTAAGTGGGCCATTAGGCCCCACGCCTAAGGGCGCGTGCCTGCTGCACTTGACAAGGCGCGCAGGCTTCGCCTCGGCGTTTGGTGAGTTGGGCTTCAGAGGGTCTAATTTGGGGAGTCTCGCGTTTGGGCCGCCAAACGCGGACTTCGCGTGCTGGACACGGCGCGACTAAGGCGCCGGATTGAACTTTGCGTCCTGCCTCAGTTGGACAATCAGAAGTTCCAACTTGCAGTTGACGCGCACGCCTCCTCTGTCGACGCTCAGCGTTTCGGTTTCGTCGTGGTGGTGGAGAAAAGCCAACGATGACTTGGTGCTGAGGGAGAGGGTGGGCTGACTGGACACCAGGGATTTTGACCACGCGGGTCTCTTGAGAGACGCTGACGCTTGTGTTCCGCATGGCACGGTTGGTCGCAACGGCAGTTGTGCCTGAGACCACGCGAGCCTCCTGAGAGACGTTGGCGCGTGTATCCTGCTTGGCACAGTTGGCTGCGACACCCTTCATAGTAGCAGTGCCCGAGAGAGTCTCAGAGCGAATTTCGGGGCAAGTCCCCGTAGAGACCCTGCGACAGACGCGGGTCTTTGGGCTCTTGGAGCCGGAAGAGAGAAACTCTTCATACTTTTTCTGGTCGAACTCGACGACGAGCGATTCGACCATCTTCCCCTTATGGAGGACGTCACCTTGCGCCACGATTTGTTCGTCAGTGACAAATGTAGTCCCCAGCGGAGTCGCCATCTCTTGTATGCGTCGGAAAAGAGGGGATCAAATTGTAAAATTCCTTTGATCGGATAGAAAATTACAACAGATCGGTCTTCCGATTACAAGGGAAGGAGGATGTTGAGTCTTGAATCCTCCCTTTGTTTAAGGCTGGGTTCTTCGTGTGGCGATGGAGAGTTTCCGTTGACCGGGTGAACGTCGAGATTTTCCAGGGCTTTTCTCTTCGGGTGGTTGACGGAGTAACACAGCTCTGTCTACCAAAACTCTCAAAGAGAAGGTAGGCAAAGAGCAACTTGAACACAGCAAGTTCTTTGAAGGGTTTCTCTCTTTTCTCTCAGAGTTCTTTTCTCCTAAAAATCCTCCGACCGAAAATCTCACCGAAAATCCCACCCTCTCTTCAATAGCGACAGGGCTATTTATAGGGGTTTCAGGGGCGTACGTGCCTCCTAAAAACACTCCATAATGGGTGCTAACTTTTTCCGTTATGTGGGCCGTGATTGGCCCTAAAACCGGGACGATTACAACTGAGACGCGGGTGTCAACCCACGCGCCTTGGAGCTGTTGAGACGCGGGTTTCGGCCCTCGCGCCTTGATGCTGAGACGCGGATTTGGACCCTCGCGCCTTGACGCTGAGACGCGGGTTTGGACCCTCGCGTCTTGGTGCTGAGACGCGGGTAAGATTAACCTTGTGTCTTTGGCGCTGAGACGCGGCTTTCGGGCTTCGCGCCTTGGTGCTGAGACGCGGGTTTGGACCCTCGTCTTTGGTGCCGGGACGCGGGTAAGATTAACCTTACGTCTTGGAATTCTGCTTTTCAATGGCTTGATTTTTAAACAGCCTACAATCATGTTTGCCGTGCTAGTGTAGCTTCACATTCTATCTCACCTATTGCATGCACCTCTTCTTCCATGATTGAAAATGATATTTGTATGCTTAAGAAGAGTGTGGATTGTTTGGGCTCCACTTTGAGCCATTGTCCCATGAACCATACACGTTTGGAATCTATGTTTCGAAAGAAACAAGCTCCTTCTATGCATGCACACAAATCACGGTATACACACGCTTCCCACGTTCACACCCGTCACACAATGTATGCTCATGTGTACACTTGTACACATTGTGGACGTAAGGGCCACCTTACTAAGTTTTGTTATGATCGTATACATGATTCAAATTTAGCAACTAAATTTGTTTGGGTTAGGAAAGGAGCTAACCCCCATTGATCCAAAAGAGTATGGGTACCAAAGATCACTCTTATTTTATTTGATGTAGGTGTGGGCTCTCACATGACGCGAGAGTGATGGTGCCTTGAGGTGATGCGTTCTGAGCTTAAAGAGGACTATCTGGATGCATCACTTTCAAGGGGAGTATGGTGGGAAGACCACCATGGTTTGGAGACATAGAGATGTACCCTCATCGGTTTTGATAACGATCTCTTACTCCTCATTTATGTTTACATGCTTTTCATATTGTTGATTTTTAGCATGTCATATTTTAATGTTCATTATGTCATATGCCATGTTTATTAGTCCTATGACATACATGATTAGTATTCGAGATCACCCATGTTTAATATGGACTTATACCTTTGTGATTTTCACATTTATTTTAACTGCTGTGTATATCACAGATCTAATGCATGTGCTTTTACATAATGATCATATGAGTTTTTATTTAAACTTTTGCGCTTCATGTTTTGATTACATGTTTAGATGTTAGTTTTCATTAAAACTTAGGTATATACTTGTACAACTAGTGAGCCACAAATAGATTATTATATATTTGTACTTGAATGCTCATTTATACTCATTAGATGTACTAGTATAGTCTAATTTTGATGATTCATACATTTTGACTTGTATTCCCATTTTGTACATGTTTATGTTTAACTTCATGTATATGTCTATTTTGTCTAAACTAATAGTTATACATATACATCCTTGAGCCACTTGCCTTCATGCATATACTTTTGTAGACTCGTTTATGTTAGGATATGTATGTATACTCTAGTTTGTACAAAACATACATATGCCTTGAAGGATTCTAGTTTTGATGATTTTTATGTTTTTAAGGAATTTCGTATTTGAGCTTAATTGCCTATTTCCATGACTTTGTATTTCACATTATACTTGTACACTCACATCATTTTTTTTTACTCATGATTTATTTTCATGAGACTATATATATTTTATAGACCCTTGAGTGTTTGGTGATCATGTGATTTACATGTTTTTCATGAAATATATTTTTGTTTAATTCCTTACTTGAAGGATTCGTACTAGTTTACAAATTTTTCATATAACTAGTTGCGATATTTTCATTTGGTAGAGTTTTTCAAACATACTTTATTTTCAAACTTATTTTTGAAAACTCCTACCCTTCTAAGGGCAGCTGGTTGAGCGACCATGCCTTGTATGCTCATTATTGAAAATCAATTTAAAACATATGCATGAAATGGGTGGTAGGAAGTATGAGCTATATACTTGATCTTATTGTGCTTTCAATCGATATCATTGGATCTTTTCAATTGGTATCACTATTGACATTCTTTTTGTATACTCATATATGTTTTTATATATATATGCTTACACTTCAAATAGTATCAATTTTGATTGGTATTCATGTTTTCATACATATATATGTATTTTATTTGTACTTACTATATCTCTATATCTTTGAGCACAAATTTTGGTTATGCTAAACTTGATTTCTTAAATGACTATTATATTTCAATTGATTATGTTTCAATTGGTATCTTATATAAGCTTATGCATCATGATGTTTGGTATTTCATAAAGGAGGAGAAAATTCATATTTCACCTTTTAATTGGTTTTGTTTACCTTTGGTATTTTACTCCCACACTTTATGTTGAAAAATGATTAAAAAATGATATTGATTTTTTTTTAGTATCATTCGCTCTTAATGAAAATCGTTTTCAATTGATATATGTTTCATTTTCAATATTGGTATCAAACACATTAAATTGATATTATTCTCTATTTGTTATCTCTATTGTAAAATGAGTTTAGTGTTTAACCAAAAAGATTGGTTTATGTTTTTCAAATTGGTATGCTTTATTTATTTTCAATTGGTATCATAAACTAAATTGATATTTTTTTTTCAATTGGTATCATAATGTTTTGTTTTGATTTCACCCCTTGTTGATTTTTTTGTTCAGACAAAAAGAGGGAGAACATTGTTTTATTGTTTACTTTAACCCCTTTGTTGATGATTGACAAAAAGGGGGAGAAGTATTTGAGTTTATATGCATGTTTCTTTATAAGTTTATATCAAAGTTTGTTTCATATTGGTATTAAGAGAGTTTGTTTTATATTTTGTTGATATTGGTATCAAGAGCATGGATATTAGTATCAAGAACATATTTTGTTGTTGTTTTGTTTTGTTGGTATCAAGAACCTTTATTAAAATTTTTATTGTTGATATCAAGAGCTTTTATTGATTATCTTTCAATTGGTATCAAGAGCTTTTATTGATAAACTTTCAATTGAAATTTTTATTGGTATCAAGAGTAATTATTTAAAGAACATGTTTATTTTAAGTTTATATTTTCAATTGGTATTTAAGAACATGTTTATTTTTAAAAAAAAGGAAAAGGAATTTATTTTAAAAATTTGGTATCAAGAGCATGTTTATTTCATTGTTTTATGCATGTTTATGCATATTCATGTTCAACATTCATTGCATATCTTATTGTTTATTACTATGCATAAGTTAAAGGGGAGCTTCTTTGAAGCTTAACTCTCATCCATGCATATATAACTCCATGATTTTGTCATCATCAAAAAGGGGGAGATTGTTGGCCCAGAGGCCTTCCACTCTTGTTTTGATGATAATTAACTCATGTAGTTATAGTGTAACGCCCCGATCCTGCGGGTACGGAGACGTTACTGCGACGTATATACGCAGGTCAGAAATACCCTCACGTATATACGCTAAGCATCAGTACAGGCAAGAATCAGAGTACGGAAACAAGTGGTGCATTATACATTCCAACATATGAGTACAATTACAAAGTTATCACCAGAGGTGATCCAATATTACATGAATATTACATCACTGATATGCGCAATTGCGAGATTACAAAGAGATGTACAAGTATGAACAGTACACCGGTACTCACGAGTTTACAAAAGGAAAACTCGAGAGGCACACAGGGGGCCTGGAAGGATAGAGCTCTGGATGATCTGCTGGAGATCCACGCTACCGCTGCGCCACTCTGATTAGCAACTGGGAGAATCCACACGCTCCAAGTTTCATGACCTGGACATGAGGATCCAGGGGAGTCAGATGAAACTCCCCAGGCGAGTGGTGATACAAAAGCCAAGTGGTGAGCAAGGGTAAGTATATGTAAAGCGATAAAACCAAATAAAGCCGAGGACGAGCAAATCTGATTGTATGGTTTCAGATCACGGCTCCATGAGACTAGTACGTCGAAGGAATAATCCAAACAAGGAAACCCTCATCTATATACCTTTATCTCATGTCATCATAATCCAAGCACATACAACCCGACTATACTCAGGGCATGATAAGAAAATGAACAGGAGGCAGATGGATACAAGGGATAAAGCAGAGCATGAGCAGTTAATACTATAATACTCATAAAGCCGAAAATCCGAAGTAAAATCCCGGACAAGCAAATATGGTAAGGCATATCACAGATTCATAGCCGTTTAAGTTGCAGGCTTCAGTATGCGTCCCATTCCACATACTTCTACTTACAACTTAAAGAGCAGGTTATCATCTTGGCACTTTATTATTATTATTACTCGTCTTACCCTGATATCTAGATATGTGAACTAGCGTCCCAGCATACATATATCCATATCCGAGTAAAGCAAGGTTGTTATTGGAAACCAGCGGGGGTATCAACGAACTATGTTTACAGTGGGTCCCGTACATACCCGGGACCACGGCCCAGGATTGTTCCGTTGCTTGGTAACGGAACCAGCCGCAAGGCTAACAGGAGGGACTTATGTATGCCCTTATCATGATGGTACCAGGAAGGAGGGAGCCAGCACTCCCCTCGGTCGCCTGGAGGCCCACAGGTCAGACCGGAAGTTTTAGTTGCACAACATGCCTAATACCACTGTAAACACGAACACATATTGATAGCCGCAAGTTTCCCCCGACCCGATGCAAGTTGTCCAGTTTTATGGTTTATTAGATGATTGTCAGATTCCGGGAATGAGCAGGAACAAGTCAGGAATATCAGGAATACATGTATATCAGGAGTACTGGTTCGTACTATAATGTATCAAGATGTGTAACAGGAGTACAGTTTGTACTATCAAGATGTCAGGTCATCATTCCCGTTATCGTGATAATCATGAGAGTCAAGTATATCATGCCGGGTGTCAAGTGATAGCATAACAGGGGGATGATATTTAGCAGGTAACAAGTCATGTCAAGAGATTGATGCTAGTCCAGTGGCAAGTCATATCACGACAAGGGGTCTTGCCAAGAAGTAGCAGGTCCGATGTTAGGTGATAACAAATCAGTTGCCAGGTGATATACATGTGTTAAATATGAAGATGACAGGTATGAAGTAATGGCATGTATTAAAGCAGTAGCTGAGCACAACCAAGCAGAGCTGAGCAAGCTGGAAGTACAGATAGCAAACAGAGTTTAGACACTAATGCGCTCTGCGAGGTTACCGGGACACTCGGATTAAGATACGAGTGGAGAATCCAGCAGCAACTCGCCTAAACGAATTTAGTGAATAAAACACTGAGCGCTAAGTATGCTCACCAGATGGAGCTGAGAAACCTGACGGTCCCAATCACATCCCTTTCGAGATAGTGAGTGACCGGAGGCTGAAGGGTCCAGAGAAACCTGACGGTCCCAATCACGTCACTTTCGAGATAGTGAGTGACCGGAGGCTGAAGGGTCCAGAGAAACCTGACGGTCCCAATCACGTCTCTTTCGAGATAGTGAGTGACCGGAGGCTGAAGGGTCCAGAGAAACCTAACGGTCCCAATCACGTCTCTTTCGAGATAGTGAGTGACCGGAGGCTGAAGGGTCGGCCACGCATAGTATAAAGCAGTAAAATACATCACTGGCATGGTATATGTACAAGAATGAAACTACCCTAGTACAAGCATGCGTCACAGAGCAATACATGTCCAGTCATTGGCACTCGGCCATACACAGATACAGGGACTCAGCCCAATACAAAATACATGGAAACATGAAGTAAAATACATATCGACCCGACAAAGCGGGGAATCCCAAATGGAGGCGAGAGCGAGGACACTCGCCTAAATCACCGGAATGCCGAAAAGTCCGAAATCCATGGAACTCGCGCACGCGCCATAAAATAATATATAATTATGAGGAGAGAGAAAGTGAAGAGGAGAGAGAAAGAGTTAGAAGCCTAGAGAGAGAAGCATATGGAAGGAGAGAGTGCACAAGGAGACGCGGGTTTAGAGAGTGAGACGCGGGGGTCGCAGACGCGGGAGTCGCGTCGCGGGATTAGCAAACGCAGGAATCACAGATGCGGGAGTCGCGTTGCGTAGGGGCCACAAACGCGGGGTTCGAGACCCGCGTTTAAATCAGGACGCGAGGAGAACGCAGACGCGGTCGTGGGTCCCGCGTCGCGTTAGCACGAGGAGAACACAGACGCGGGTATTATCTCCGCGTCGTGTTAACATGAGAGGAACGCAGACGCGAGTCTGGACTCCACGTCACGTCAGAATGAATAGAACACAGACGCGGACATGAGCTCCGCGTTGCGCCGATACAAGAACGCGTAGATCGCGTTAAACAGATACCAAGAACGCGAAGACTCGCGTAAGGAATTGCCTGGACGCGGGAGTGAGATCCGCGTCTAACAATCAACAGATAGAAAGAGAGAGACAGGGAAAAGGTGATCTCTTTGGTGGTGGTGTCGTTGCAATTGTCACCGAAGTGATTACTGGAATAATCGTGAACGATTACCGGAATAATCACCGGAGCCGGAATGATCACCGGAATAATCGTGAACGATTACCGGAATAACCATCGGAGACGTTGCCGACGAAGAAGAGCTCGGCCCCAATCCAAAAGGAGTGGCCGGCCCTGATAAGAGTCATTTTCCAAATGGAGAAGACGAACAGGAAGAGGAACCAGGAAGAGAGAGAGAGACCCAGGAGAGAGTGAGAGGTCCAAGAGAGAGAGAGAGAGATGAAGGCAGGAGAGAGAGAGAGAGAGAACCAGGGAGAGAGAAAGAAAGGGAAGGGGGGTTGCCCCCTGGCTCCCGCACACAGCGCCCCCCTCTGGGGGCGCTCGGCCTGGCCGCAGGCCAGGTGGCGGCGCCGGGCGGCGCCGGCCACCGGCAGAGAAGGAGGGGGCAGCACCCCCTCAACAGAGAAGGGAGGGGGCTGTGCCCCCCTCCAGCAAAAGAAAAGAGAAGGGGGGCCGTTGCCCCCCTCTCAGGCCACGCACAGGGGGCCCAGGTAGGCCCCTGGCCGCCCACGGCCGCCGGCAGGGCGCCGGCGGCGCCGGATCCGGGGGTGGCTCCGGCCACCCCAAAAGTGAGGGGAATGGGGAAGGAGTCTTGTGGTGGTGGTGGAGATGAGTTTGGTGGTTGTTTGGAGGTGGTGGTGGAGGAATTGGAAGAGATGGGAGGAGGAGGAGGAGTTGGGTGTTGTAGGGGTGGAGTTTGGGTGGAGTAGATGGTGGTGGAGGTGGTTAATTGAAGAAGAAGAGGGTGGATTTGATGGTGGTTTTGAGGAGGAAGGAGGTGGAGATGGTGGTTGTGTTATTGGTGATGGAGGAGAGGAAGCTAGGCCGGAGTTGGGGTCCTCGCCGGCGACGAGGTGGCTGGAGGAGCCGACGGTGGTGGCCGGAGGTTGGGCTGATGTTGGTCGTCGGCCACAAATGGAGGAGAAGAAGAAGAAGTGAAATGAGAAGAAAAGGAAAGAAAAAGAAAAGGAGAGAGAGAGTGTGTGATAGTGATAGATGAAGGGAGAGGAATTAATAAGAGAGGGGGGTGTGTGTCGCCCACATGGAGGAGTGGGCTGCAGCTGGAGTCGGTGGAGAAAAGAAAGGAAAGAAAGAGAAGGAAAGATAAGATTTTGAAAAATAATAATATTATATTATGGCCGCGAAATATCGACTGTTCCAGAAAAATTCCCAAAAATCCCCGGAGGTAGAAAACGTCATCCTGAGGAATAATCTGAAATCGGTTTTCAGAAATAAAATCCCGTTTTCAAATTAAAAATCTGGAGGTCCACCGCCGATACCGGTCTACACCGGGTCGGCCGGATTTTGATAAATTCCGAAAAATCACAGAAAATGTATTAAAGAATAAGATATGATTTTAAGAAGTAAAGTGAAAGCGAAATTTAGAAATTCAATCCCGATTGAAAACTAAAAATCCTGGAATCAACCAGCGATACTGGCCGATACCGAATCCGGTGGAATTTTCATAAATTTATAAAATCCTCAGAAAAAGTATTTAGATAGGAAATGTGGTTTTAAGAAATAATGTAAAAAGACACTTCTAGTAATTCTAATCCGTTTGTAAATTAAAAATCTGGGAATCGGTCAGCGGCACTGGTCGACACCGGTTTTGAAGATTTTCAACTTAATTCAGGAAAATTCCAGAAAATCATAGAAAATCTAAAATAATGGAAAATGATGTTTAAAACTAGAATCGGTCAAATCTAAATACCAGAAAGATTAAATCAAGTAATACCTTAGCATCGGGTCCCCGGTTCAGACTAGGGCTGACTCCGAGTCCGTGAATCCGGATCCAAGACAAAACGATCATATAAAGAATTCATAATATAAAATAAATACAAGAAGTAAATCGAAAAATACGATCAAAAAATCTAAATACGCAACAAAGTACGTATTCCGGGAGCGGGGTGTTACAATCCATCCACCTTACAAAAAATTGCGTCCTCGCAATTTCGATAAGGGGTAAATTGAACACCAAGAGGACAAGGACGGAATTATACCAATTAAGATATGAAGCACTATAGGTAGGGCCCTCAAGTTGACTGATCAATAACCAGAATATAGAAATCTTCTGCACTTCTGGCTGTATAAATCTTCGAACAATGCCGAATAATACTGACTGATAACACAGCTTATTAATAGAATTCCAGGTGTACTGCATACTTAGTATCACTCTGAGAATGAGCCAGAACACCAAAGATAAAGAAAACCCTGATAGTCCTGAGCATAATAAAGAAGACCGATAATTAAGAATTCCGAATACCAGGCATCAATCACTCTGAAAGATATAGCCGAGAATATAGAATATCCGTAGAGAATCCCGACTACTGACTCCTGAAAGATAACCCGTTCGAGATCAATCCTGAGAATACCCGAGCTTCATAGAGTTGGCCGAAGAGATCATCTCATAGCTTCATCCAGAACCAGCCACTACCTCTCTAGTATATCCATATCTTAAGTTGGTATAAGGCTTCGAAAAACCAAAACAGGGGAAGGATGGAAAAGATTAGGAATCAAAGGAAAGATGATCAAGAAAAATAGATAACTCTGTACTTGTAGTTGGAATGTATAAACAGGACTCATGCATTCCAGTTGCAAATTTCTTTACCATTAATTTGCCGTCTGGACGTACTGAGGAGGTGAGAGCCTAAGCTCTGATACCAACCTGTAACGCCCCGATCCTGCGGGTACGGAGACGTTACTGCGACGTATATACGCAGGTCAGAAATACCCTCACGTATATACGCTAAGCATCAGTACAGGCAAGAATCAGAGTACGGAAGCAAGTGGTGCATTATACATTCCAACATATGAGTACAATTACAAAGTTATCACCAGAGGTGATCCAATATTACATGAATATTACATCACTGATATGCGCAATTGCGAGATTACAAAGAGATGTACAAGTATGAACAGTACACCGGCACTCACGAGTTTACAAAAGGAAAACTCGAGAGGCACACAGGGGGCCTGGAAGGATAGAGCTCTGGATGATCTGCTGGAGATCCACGCTACCGCTGCGCCACTCTGATTAGCAACTGGGAGAATCCACACGCTCCAAGTTCCATGACCTGGACATGAGGATCCAGGGGAGTCAGATGAAACTCCCCAGGCGAGTGGTGATACAAAAGCCAAGTGGCGAGCAAGGGTAAGTATATGTAAAGCGATAAAATCAAATAAAGCCGAGGACGAGCAAATCTGATTGTATGGTTTCAGATCACGGCTCCATGAGACTAGTACGTCGAAGGAATAATCCAAACAAGGAAACCCTCATCTATATACCTTTATCTCATGTCATCATAATCCAAGCACATACAACCCGACTATACTCAGGGCATGATAAGAAAATGAATAGGAGGCAGATGGATACAAGGGATAAAGCAGAGCATGAGCAGTTAATACTATAATACTCATAAAGCCAAAAATCCGAAGTAAAATCCCGGACAAGCAAATATGGTAAGGCATATCACAGATTCATAGCCGTTTAAGTTGCAGGCTTCAGTATGCGTCCCATTCCACATACTTCTACTTACAACTTAAAGAGCAGGTTATCATCTTGGCACTTTATTATTATTATTACTCGTCTTACCCTGATATCTAGATATGTGAACTAGCGTCCCAGCACACATATATCCATATCCGAGTAAAGCAAGGTTGTTATTGGAAACCAGCGGGGGTATCAACGAACTATGTTTACAGTGGGTCCCGTACATACCCGGGACCACGGCCCAGGATTGTTCCGTTGCTTGGTAACGAAACCAGCCGCAAGGCTAACAGGAGGGACTTATGTATGCCCTTATCATGATGGTACCAGGAAGGAGGGAGCCAGCACTCCCCTCGGTCGCCTGGAGGCCCACAGGTCAGACCGGAAGTTTTAGTTGCACAACATGCCTAATACCACTGTAAACACGAACACATATTGATAGCCGCAAGTTTCCCCCGACCCGATGCAAGTTGTCTAGTTTTATGGTTTATTAGATGATTGTCAGATTCCGAGAATGAGCAGGAACAAGTCAGGAATACATGTATATCAGGAGTACTGGTTCGTACTATAATGTATCAAGATGTGTAACAGGAGTACAGTTTGTACTATCAAGATGTCAGGTCATCATTCCCGTTATCGTGATAATCATGAGAGTCAAGTATATCATGCCGGGTGTCAAGTGATAGCATGACAGGGGGATGATATTTAGCAGGTAACAAGTCATGTCAAGAGATTGATGCTAGTCCAGTGGCAAGTCATATCACGACAAGGGGTCTTGCCAAGAAGTAGCAGGTCCGATGTTAGGTGATAACAAATCAGTTGCCAGGTGATATACATGTGTTAAATATGAAGATGACAGGTATGAAGTAATGGCATGTATTAAAGCAGTAGCTGAGCACAACCAAGCGGAGCTGAGCAAGCTGGAAGTACAGACAGCAAACAGAGTTTAGACACTAATGCGCTCTGCGAGGTTACCGGGACACTCGGATTAAGATACGAGTGGAGAATCCGGCAGCAACTCGCCTAAACGAATTTAGTGAATAAAACACTGAGCGCTAAGTATGCTCACCAGACGGAGCTGAGAAACCTGACGGTCCCAATCACATCCCTTTCAAGATAGTGAGTGACCGGAGGCTGAAGGGTCCAGAGAAACCTGACGGTCCCAATCACATCTCTTTCGAGATAGTGAGTGACCGGAGGCTGAAGGGTCCAGAGAAACCTGACGGTCCCAATCACGTCTCTTTCGAGATAGTGAGTGACCGGAGGCTGAAGGGTCCAGAGAAACCTGACGGTCCCAATCACGTCTCTTTCGAGATAGTGAGTGACCGGAGGCTGAAGGGTCGGCCACGCATAGTATAAAGCAGTAAAATACATCACTGGCATGGTATATGTACAAGAATGAAACTACCCTAGTACAAGCATGCGTCAAAGAGCAATACATGTCCAGTCATTGGCACTCGGCCATACACAGATACAGGGACTTAGCCCAATACAAAATACATGGAAACATGAAGTAAAATACATATCGACCCGACAAAGCGGGGAATCCCAAATGGAGGCGAGAGCGAGGACACTCGCCTAAATCACCGGAATGCCAAAAAGTCCGAAATCCATGGAACTCGCGCACGCGCCATAAAATAATATATAATTATGAGGAGAGAGAAAGTGAAGAGGAGAGAGAAAGTGAAGAGGAGAGAGAAAGAGTTAGAAGCCTAGAGAGAGAAGCGTATGGAAGGAGAGAGTGCACAAGGAGACGCGGGTTTAGAGAGTGAGACGCGGGGGTCGCAGACGCGGGAGTCGCGTCGCAGGATTAGCAAACGCAGGAATCACAGACGCGGGAGTCGCGTTGCGTAGGGGCCATAAACGCGGGGTTCGAGACCCGCGTTTAAATCAGGACGCGAGGAGAACGCAGACACGGTCGTGGGTCCCGCGTCGCGTTAGCACAAGGAGAACACAGACGCGGGTATTATCTCCGCGTCGTGTTAACATGAGAGGAACGCAGACGCGAGTCTGGACTCCGCGTCACGTCAGAATGAATAGAACACAGACGCGGACATGAGCTCCGCGTTGCGCCGATACAAGAACGCGTAGATTGCGTTAAACAGATACCAAGAACGCGAAGACTCGCGTAAGGAATTGCCTGGACGCGGGAGTGAGATCCGCGTCTAACAATCAACAGATAGAAAGAGAGAGACAGGGAAAAGGTGATCTCTTTGGTGGTGGTGTCGTTGCAATTGTCACCGAAGTGATTACCGGAATAATCGTGAACGATTACCGGAATAATCACCGGAGCCGGAATGATCACCGGAATAATCGTGAACGATTACCGGAATAACCATCGGAGACGTTGCCGACGAAGAAGAGCTCGGCCCCAATCCAAAAGGAGTGGCCGACCCTAATAAGAGTCATTTTTCAAATGGAGAAGACGAACAGGAAGAGGAACCAGGAAGAGAGAGAGAGACCCAGGAGAGAGTGAGAGGTCCAAGAGAGAGAGAGAGAGAGAGAGAGAGATGAAGAGGAGAGAGAGAGAATCAGGGAGAGAGAAAGAAAGGGAAGCGGGGTTGCCCCCTGGCTCCCGCACACAGCGCCCCCCTCTGGGGGCGCTCGGCCTGGCCGCCGGCCAGGTGGCGGCGCCGGGCGGCGCCGGCTACCGGCAGAGAAGGAGGGGGCAGCGCCCCCTCAACAGAGAAGGGAGGGGGCTGTGCCCCCCTCCAGCAAAAGAAAAGAGAAGGGGGGCCGTTGCCCCCCTCTCAGGCCACGCACAGGGGGCCCAGGTGGGCCCCCTGGCCGCCCACGGCCGCCGGCAGGGCGCCGGCGGCACCGGATCCGGGGGTGGCTCCGGCCACCCCAAAAGTGAGGGGAATGGGGAAGGAGTCTTGTGGTGGTGGTGGAGATGAGTTTGGTGGTTGTTTGGAGGTGGTGGTGGAGGAATTGGAAGAGATGGGAGGAGGAGGAGGAGTTGGGTGTTGTAGGGGTGGAGTTTGGGTGGAGTAGATGGTGGTGGAGGTGGTTAATTGAAGAAGAAGAGGGTGGATTTGATGGTGGTTTTGAGGAGGAAGGAGGTGGAGATGGTGGTTGTGTTATTGGTGATGGAGGAGAGGAAGCTAGGCCGGAGTTGGGGTCCTCGCCGGCGACGAGGTGGCTGGAGGAGCCGACGGTGGTGGCCGGAGGTTGGGCTGATGTTGGTCGTCGGCCACAAATGGAGGAGAAGAAGAAGAAGTGAAATGAGAAGAAAAGGAAAGAAAAAGAAAAGGAGAGAGAGTGTGTGATAGTGATAGATGATGGGAGAGGAATTAATGAGAGAGGGGGGTGTGTGTCGCCCACGTGGAGGAGTGGGCTGTAGCTGGAGTCGGTGGAGAAAAGAAAGGAAAGAAAGAGAAGGAAAGATAAGATTTTGAAAAATAATAATATTATATTATGGCCGCGAAATATTGACTGTTCCAGAAAAATTTCCAAAAATCCCCGGAGGTAGAAAACGTCATCCTGAGGAATAATCTGAAATCAGTTTTCAGAAATAAAATCTCATTTTCAAATTAAAAATCTGGAGGTCCACCGCCGATACCGGTCTACACCGGGTCGGCCGGATTTTGATAAATTTCGAAAAATCATAGAAAATGTATTAAAGAATAAGATATGATTTTAAGAAGTAAAGTGAAAGCGAAATTTAGAAATTCAATCCCGATTGAAAACTAAAAATCCTGGAATCAACCAGCGATACTGGCCGATACCGAATCCGGTGGAATTTTCATAAATTCATAAAATCCTCAGAAAAAGTATTTAGATAGGAAATGTGGTTTTAATAAATAATGTAAAAAGACACTTCTAGTAATTCTAATCCGTTTGTAAATTAAAAATCTGGGAATCGGTCAGCGGCACTGGTCGACACCGGTTTTGAAGATTTTCAACTTAATTCAGGAAAATTTCAGAAAATCATAGAAAATCTAAAATAATGGAAAATGATGTTTAAAACTAGAATCGGTCAAATTTAAATACCAGAAAGACTAAATCAAGTAATACCTTAGCATCGGGTCCCCGGTTCAGACTAGGGCTGACTCCGAGTCCGTGAATCCGGATCCAAGACAAAACGATCATATAAAGAATTCATAATATAAAATAAATACAAGAAGTAAATCGAAAAATACGATCGAAAAATCTGAATACGCAACTAAGTACGTATTCCGGGAGCGGGGTGTTACATATAGTTTACTAATAATCTTGTGATATTTAGTTTCAGATATTTAACTAAGATATTAATAGGTGATTAGCTTCAACAAAGGTGTTTTGGATCTTTCACATGGTGATTCAAGAGCTCGAGCGTCAAAGTTCATATCTAGCACTCGTTGGAGTCAAGCTCGGTGGATCACGTTTGGATCGAGTCGACTTGGAGACGGCGTTCTACAAGAAGACCTCAGTTTGTTTTAGAATAGTTAGTTTAGATCCATTGTTAAAGATTAGATAGTGTGATATGCTCAAGTTCACAACACACACACGTTTCATGTTTTGGTTTTGGTTTTCGGTTTAACCTATCTTGGTTTTCATGAATAGAATTTAATCAAAACAAGTTTACATGGTTTAATGTATTTTAGATTTGATCTATATACATGTATGTTTCATATTCTTAGAAATACTTATTTTGATACACTATTCATGGTTTGGGTTTTGTATTTAAACAAAACTTATTTCAAAAATTCAAGTTTTGGATTTCCATTTCAAAAATTCAAGTTTTGGAAAATACAGTTTTTGGTTTAAGGCAAATTTTTCAAGTCACAAAAATGGTTCAAATAGTTTGAAATATGTGTTGATTTTTATCACACATGTTTGTATTTCAAAGATATAATATGAACTGATTTTTGTGAAATTTATGTGATTTTATGGGATTTAATTGATAATAAAAACCCAAGTTTTTAAGACCCTAATTAGTCAGACAGGCAGGCTGCCGGTCGACCGGGACGGTCGATCAGCAGTGAGCGGTCGACCGAGCCGGTCGACCGACGTGCACAGAACGTGCATGTTGCCTTGCTGGGGAGGCCGGTCGATCCGGTCGGTCGAGCGCCAGAGAGCTCTGCTCTCTGGAAGCCTCCGGTCGACCGAGCGGTCGACCAAGCAGAGAGCTCTGCTCTCTGTTTCTAGCTCGGTCGACCGGGCGGTCGACCGGGCGGTCGACCAGCCAGAGAGCAATTGCTCTCTGGATCTGGCACGGTCGACCGGGCGGTCGACCGCTGGGCTCAACGGTCAATTTTTTGACCGTTAGTCGGTCGACCGAAAGGGCAATCTGGCCCTTTTCAGCTGCCAACGGGCAGATTTTCAAAGGGGCTATAAATATCCTATTTGAAGTTGATTTTCAAGAAGATTTTGAAGAGCAAAATTTCTCTCATTTACAAGTGTTTTAATACAAGTTTTCAAAAGAGTTTTTAAGCCAAAATGATTCATCTTTATTTGTTTTAAAGGGTTGGAAAATTCAAAGAAAAAGAAAGTCTTTGGGATTATTTTTTATCTTCATTTTATATCAATTCTAAAAGTTTTCCCAGGAGTTTTTCTTTGAGTTTTTGATTTTCAAACTCTTTATTTCTCACACTTGAGCTTATCATTTCTATCCTATCTATAGGATCTTTGTTTAGTGAGACAAGATTGGGTTTGTGGTCTTTGTGATCTCCTTGAGTTGTAAACCTCTTTTCCTTGTTGTTGACTCCCTCTAGTGAGAGGTGGAGATTGGTTTGGAATCCCTCTAAGTGTAGAGGAGATTGTGGTTGTTGGCTAAGTGCCTATCCCTCTATTGTGAGGTTGATATTGTGGTGGCTTTGTGCCTAGCCTCTAAGTGTAGAGGTTGTGTTGTATTTGAGATAGGAGTTATCTACTCCCGGTTATTGTATTGCCCAAAATCCTCAGTGGAGGTTCCCTGTGTGGGAAGTCCTGTGTGGACGAGTTAGTGAAAATCCTTCTGTGTGAAGGCGGGGACGTAGAGCTATGTGCTCGAACCTCGAAACGTATCTTGGTGTTTGCGATTGATCCACTTTCTCTAACTCTCTCTTATATTGTGCCTTACATTGATTCATATTGTCATATCATACTTCTATGCTTGGTATGTTTGTTTGTGTGCCTCACTTGTGTTTAACCACGAGAGCTTCATATAGCACCTCAACTCTTATTCAGAGGAATCAAGAGGAGTTAGTCCAGAGCCCTTCACTGAGAATTCGGCTACACTCGTTGGTTACACTAAGTATGTTACATTAAGTTTTTAATTTTCGCATTATTATTCATAGATTAGCCGTACACCTATTCACCCCCCTCTAGGTGTACTTTCAGATGGATTCTAATACTCTAACATCTAACTCTCTAACAGCTAACATTACTTTATTCCATGCTCACTTTAGTGTAGTTTTGTTGATTTAATTATAACTTGTACTTGTTTATTTGAGTTTGGATGTGATGAGTGATCTTATGGGTCATGCTTTGAAAAGCTCTTGAACCAAAGACTATTGATGGTTAAGAATACATGTGAGGCAACTATCACTAAGAGGTTAACATATTGGTGAAGCCATTAGTAGTTAGTAGTTAAGAGTTTTCTTCCATTTTTAATTTGTTTTAGAAATAAATCTCAAAATCACAAATACCTTCTTTTCAATGTTTCTATCTTTGTTTCCACTGTACTCTTCTCTTTTCATTATTTGTTTTCTTTTCTTTTGATTCTTTGAAATATAGAAGAACCATTAACACACACGTGAACATACCGTTAATGCTTCTATCGCCTCCCGTCTTTGTGGATTTGACCTATTAAGCTTCTATGCTATAACAAAAGTATAACAGAAGTATACTTATAATGAGCTATCAAGGAACTGCGACTTTGGTTACACACCATTGAAATTCAATCAAAGAAACGCGTCAATGGTCGCACTCCATTTAAATATATAAAAATATATTGAACAGTCTATGGTCGCTAACTATTAAAAACTAACCTTATCTGCTTCAACATCATTAAGATCAATTTCAGCGAGGGCTCTGCTAATGTTTTGGAGGTCCCATCTTACTGCCCGTGGGGCTGCTAAAAAATAGCAGCTCTTTCACATAGCCAATACTACAACATGTATTATTACATCAGTTTACATAAATATTGTTAATATATAAGCAAATTTCAACAATGTTTACCAACTATGATATTTATATTTAAAATAATTTGCACGGAGCATCCTTGCAGTTCAAATATGATGTGCCTAAAGATGTCCATTGACTCAATCAGGAATTGCCAAACAGCTTTAGCCAGCATATGGTCTTCATCAGCTAAATATTGGCAATTTGTTCCACTATATACTATGGTGGCAATTTGTTCCACGATATACTATGGCACCATGTATTTACTGTCAGAAAAGAATAGAGTGGCTGGCATATACAGGATGATTATTGTTGTAAAGTCTTAAGCTGCAAGTCTTTGTCTGTCTCTTATAATTTCATTTAAAGTCACTTGCTGCTCAAGCTGTTCATCCTTGATCACATCTAATTCAGTCCTCCTTCTTTTCTTGACTAGAAGACCATCCAAAGCTTCTTCAATGGATACTTTCATGATCTTCTTTATATTATAGAAATAATATTTTATAACCCCCTGTCCTTCATTGTGCAGGTCTTATTCATAATAAAATCGGCCACATTGATAGGTAAACCAAAAGTAAAGGCAATGTCTGTTAACTCAATTTGTTTGCCCCCAATTAGAAAGGTCCTTGACTCCCTATCATACTTGTCTATAATTTTTAGCACACTCATATTTGATTTTAGGCCTCTTTCAGCACCAAAATCCTCATTGTAGAGGGCCATAAAAATTAGATCAAACGGGGTCTCCTTCATTGCATTCAAAAAATCTATCTGAATGTGATTTTTGAATTTTCTTATGAATTCGCAAATAGGCTTTAGGCTCGATCTAATAGGACGAACCTTCAGTTCTTACTTACATATAAATGCAGAAACATTAACAACATTAGTAAAAAAAAATTAAGGTCACAGTATTTTTAAATAAAATTTGAAAAGAAAAAAGACTGCAACCTTGGTAGCAACAGTCTTTAATAAACTATAAAACACTCCGATCAAGATCGCACTGTTATATTACACTACGACAGTGGTCACAATTTTTCTAATTAAACCAAATGATTAACTAATAAGGTCCTTTGTTTCATCATACTACGACCAGGGTCGCAGTGTCCTATTAAGCTAAAATAGTAGAACATAAAACACTGAGACTAAGGTCGCACTATTATTATTACACTACGACAGAGGACGCAATTTTCTAATTAACCCAATTAATTTACCAATTGGGGCCTTTGTATCATCATATTGCGACCAGGGTCGCAATATCTTATTAGGCTAAGTTAGTGGAACAGACTGTGTGAAAAACACCTAGAGGGGGGTGAATAGGTGTAAATGCTAATCTAGAAACTAAATGCGCTAAATGCGGAAGCTAAAACAATTTTGCACAAACACTTAATACAACCAACAAGTGTAGCCGAATTCCCTGTGAAGGGCTCTGGACTAACTCCTCTTGATTCCCCTAAATATGGGTTGAGGTGCTATATGAAGCTTTTGTGGTTAAGTATAAGTGAGGCACACACAAACAAGCCAAGCATATAAAGGGTATACAACAATATGAATGATGCAAGGCACAACACAAGCAAATATGATATGATGCTAAGAATGATGCTTTGCACAATATAAAGAGAGAGAGAGTTAGAGAAAATGGATCAAACGCAAACACAAGGATATGTTCCGAGGTTCGAGCCCCTAGCTCTACATCCCCGCCTTCACCGAGAAGGATTTCTAATCCACTATCTTGTCCACCGAGGACTCCCACAGAGGGAACCTCCACCGAGGAGGATTTTTACAACAAGGGAGTACCAAATTCCTCTCTCAAACACCGCCTCCCAACCGAGGGGTAGGCCCGTAGCCAAACAACAACCAACACCTCTACCGAAGAGGGTTTACAAACCAAACTCCACCTCTCACTAGAGGGAGCAAACACCACTCCGATCAACCTCTACCAAAGAGGGATACAACAAGTCAAGGAGGGTTTACAACTTGGAGGCTCAATCAACCTCAAACAATCTCTTTTCCACAAAACAAAAGATCCTAATAGATTAGGATAGAAGATATAGCTCAAGTGTGGAAAACTAGGTGTTTGAAAAACAAAAACTCAAAGAAAAATACTTGAGAAAACTCTTGTAAAAGATAGAAAATGAAAACCAAGACAAATCTCCCATAATACTCTTTTCTTGATTTTTCCAAAAACCTAAAACAAAATAAAGATAGATCTTTTTGGCACTTAAACTCTTTTGAAAACTTATTTAAAACACTTGAATATCAGAGAAATTTTGGCTCTTGAAATCTTATGTAAAACCCCCAAGAAATGGGGTATTTATAGGCCCAAAAGAAAACTAGCCGTTAGGCTGATCTGGCAGCCTGACAGGCATGCGGTCGACCGGCCGGTCGACCGCCAACGGTCAAAAATATGACCGTTGGAGCAATCCGGTCGACCTCCCGGTCGACCGCCCAGATAAAGAGAGCAGACTTCTCTGTTCCGGTCAACCGCTCGGTGGACCGCCCAGATACAGAGAGCAACGCTCTCTGGTCCGGTCGGCCGCTCGGTCGGCCGGCCCACTGTGCTGCCAGATGTGCACAAGGCTGTGCACGTCGGTCGACCGTCCGGTCGACCGGCCTCAGTTCGGTCGACCGTGCGGTCGGCCGACCTGGCCTGTCAGCCAGTTCTGGGTCAAAAACTGGGTCAGAAAAACATGTTAAAATATTTCTAAAAAATCTTTTATCTCTTCTAAAAATCCCAAAAATAGTTTTATCATTTTGCATTGATATATAAACTTGTGATAAACATTTTAACTCAAATATCAAGCATATGAAACTATTTTTGTGTTTTAACATTTTTACCAAAAATCAAAACATGTATTTTATCAAACTTGAATTTTTCAATACATGAATAGGAAAGTCAAAATAAGTTTGTTTAAAAGTTAAGCATGCATGTATAGAATGAAACTACTATACATAAACCAATTTAAACTTGTTTTGATCAACTATTCATGAAAACAAATATTGGTTAAACTAAAACCGAAAAACCAATATCCAAACATAAAACGTGTGTGTTGTGCACTTTAGCATATCAACTATTCTTATCATTACAAATGGATCTAAACACACTAAAACTAGGATACCTAAGTCTTCTTGATGATCTTCCATCTTCAAGTCGACTCGGTCCAAAACTCCGTGATCCAACGAGCATGGCTATGAATGATCTTGACGCTCGGGCTCGGGAATCACCAAGTGAAGGCTTCCAAACTCCTCTTGTTGAAGCAATCACCAACTAATATCTTTCTAAATGATCTGAAACTAAAATCACAAGATTATTAGTAAACATAACTACATGAGTTAATCATCATCAAAACTAGAGAGGAAGGCCTCCGGGCCAACAATCTCCCCCTTTTTGATGATGACAAAACTCATGGAGTTATATATGCATGGATTAAAGTTAAGCTTCAAAGAAGCTCCCCTTAACTCATGCATAAACAAATAAACATAATGAATATGCAATGATGGCTCTTAAACATGAATGCATACATAGATATGCATAAACAATAAAAGGCTCTAGATACCAATGAAATTGTCAAAAACAAAACATTGCTCTATATACCAATTAAACTTAAACTAAATTAAACTTAATATATGCAAAACATAAATATGCATATATAAAACTCAAACAAACTCAAAATCTTTCTCCCCCTTTTTGTCAATCATCAACAAAGGGGTAAACAATCAAAACAAAACAAAATCTTCTCCCCCTTTTTACTACAAAGAAACAATCATCAATAAAGGGGTAAAAGCAAAAACTAATCAATAAATTTTTCTCCCCTTTTTGTTCGAAACAACGAATCAACAAAAGGGTTAATAAAAACAATGTTCTTCCCCTTTTTGTCTAAAACAAAAACAAAGTCAATAAGAGGTGACTTAAAACATGATACCAATTAAAAATATGTCAATGAAGTGCCTCTTGATATCAATTTAAAAAATGAAAGCAACATCTTGATACCAATTGAAATAATTGTTCATTAAAAGCAAATGATACCAAAATGGAAATTCAATATTTTCTATCATAAAGCAAGGGAGTGAAATCAAATACCAATTAAAATACAAAAGCAAATTTTCTCCCCCTTTATGAAATACCAACTAAAACAATGCGTAGGCTTGAAATGTGATACCAATTGAAAAGCAATTGAAAACTAATCAATTGAAACAAAATTGAAAACTCAAGCTTAGTATAAACACAAACATATATATGTATGAAAAATAGATACCAATTGAAATTGATATTCTTTGAAATTGAAAGCATAATACATACAAACATATATGAGTATACAATAAAAGTCAAAATTGATACCAATTGAAAGAATTTCAATGATACCAATTGAAATAACAATAATGATCAAGTGTATACATCATATAGCTAATCCTCCCAATCATGTTCAAGTTTAAAATGAATTTTCACTATAAGGCATACATGAGCATGATCTCCCATCTAACCACCCATGGATGGTAGGGGTTTTCAAAATTTTGATTTGAAAATATAGTGTGTTTGAAAAACTCTACCATATGAAGAATACGAACTAGTTAAAATGAAAAAATTTGTTAACTAGTACGAAATCCTTCAAGTAAGGAATAAAATAAAATTATTTTTCATGAAACATGAAATCCACATGATAGTCAACACTCTAATTCAATTAAGCATAAATATGACTCATGAAAACAAACACATGAGTAAACAATAAATGTGAGTGTACAAATACAATGTGAAGAACATAATCATGAAAGATAGACAATAAGCTTAATATTCCTTGAAATCATGAAAACATGAAAATTATCAAAACTATTTAAACTTCAAGGTATATGTATGTCCTATACAAACTAAAGTATACATACATATCCTAAACACAACGAGCCCACAAAGATATATGCATTAAGGCACGTGGCTCAAAAGGATGTATATGTATAACAATAATTTGGATAAAATGGACATATACATGAAGTTAAACATAAACACTAAAACATGAAACAAATCCAAAAATGAGAATACAAGTTTAAAATGTATGGATCATCAAAACTAGACTATACTAGCACATCAAATGGGTTCAAATAAGCATTCAAGCACAAACATATATAGATTTATTTGTGGCCCACTATATGTACAAATATATACCTAGTCTTAATAAAAACTAACATTTAAACATATATTCAACATTTAAAGCATCAAAAACAAGATATAAATAAACATGAAAAACATAAACATGATTATTATGTAAATCCACATGTTATTAGACCTATGATATACATGATAGCTAAACTAATGTGAGAACACAAAATAATAGACCATATTAAACATGGGTGTCTCAAAATGCTATACATGCATGTCAAGGATCTAATAATCATGGCATTAACATAATAATCTATAAACAATAAAACATGCTACAAATAATGAAATGAAAGCATGTAAATATAGACAAGGAGTTAGAGATTCGATACCAAAACCTAGAAGGCAACACTCCTTGTCTCCAAAACATGGTGGTCATCTCCACAAAACATCCCTTGAAAGTGATGCATCCAAATGATTTCCTTTAAGCTCGGAACGCATCCACTCCAAGGTACCGTCACTCTCACGTCATGCGAGAGCCCACACCTACATCATAAACAAAAGGGGTGATCTTTGGTACCCATACTCTTTTGGGTCCATGGGGGTTAGCACCTTCTCTAACCCAAACAAATTTATTTGCTAAATTTACATCATGTAATCTATCAAAACAAAATTTAGTTAAGGTGGCCCTTACGTCCACAATGTGTACATGTGTACACATGAGCATACATGGTGTGATGGTGTCCGTGAGGAGCATGTGTATGCCGTGGGGGGTGTGCATGAATAGATGGAACTTGTTTCTTTCGAAACAAAGATTCCAATCGTGTATGCCCAACAACACATTGGCTCAAAGTGGAGCCCAAACAATCAACACTCTTCTTAAGCAAAGATATATCATTGTTAATTAAAGAAGAAGTGTGGCATGCAATAGGAGAAATGTGTGATACTACCCTAGCATGGCAAACATGTGCATCAATCTTATTTTTCAAAACTTCATTTTTCTTTAAACAAACACTTAAATCATTTGAAATAGAAATTATTTTATTTTTCAGAGCAACATTCTCTTTTAAAACAAGGTCAACTTTTGAAGACAATTTTTATTTTTCTTCAAAATTGTTTCACATCATTTTTATTTCTCAAAAATTTATTTTCTTTTAGTGCAAGATCAAGTTGAGATCTCAATGAATCCCTTTCATTATAGACCTCAACCTTCTCTTGCAAAACCTTGTCAAGTCTAGAATGCAAACTTTTATTTTCTTTTTCAATTCCTAGACTTTTCTTTTTCAAAACCTTATATTTTTCAATTAATTTTTATAAACAATAGATAGTTCTTCATTCAAAGCATGGGCATCAACAAATTCATCACATGAAGAACTAGAATCAAAACTATCTAGTTGAGATTCTGATTGTACCTCAAGGGAGTCATTCCCTTGGATCATATAGCATTGTTGTGGCTCGGATTCTCCACTAGACTCCTCCGGTTGGATTGGCAATTGAAGCTTGGAGGTGGTGGTGGTTGTCAACTTGTTCCACACTGCAAAGGCGGAATCAAGATTAGAAACATGCATAAGATATTCTTTAGGTAGCGTACTTCTAATGGCCTCAAGGGCTTGTGCATTGGCCCCTATATGGTTGCTATTACCAAGATACCATTTCTTGGTAGCGGCAAGAAAAACATGCAATCCTAGGGTCTTCAAATAACAACTCATCATGACCTTCCAAACATCAAGTCTAGAGATATCAAACATAGGAGGGCTATCCATGATGTGTGTAAACTATATGTGTGCAAGCAAACAAATGTGCAAATGCAAATGGTAGATTAGCTAAACCAAGATCTCACTCCTAGGTTGTTAAACCTAAAGTATCAAGAGCGTAAGTTCTGATACCAATTGAAAAACACTTAGAGGGGGGGTGAATAGGTGTAAATGCTAATCTAGAAACTAAATGCGCTAAATGCGGAAGCTAAAACAATTTTGCACAAACACTTAATACAACCAACAAGTGTAGCCGAATTCCCCGTGAAGGGCTCTGAACTAACTCCTCTTGATTCCCCTAAATATGGGTTGAGGTGCTATATGAAGCTCTTGTGGTTAAGTATAAGTGAGGCACACACAAACAAGCCAAGCATATAAAGGGTATACAACAATATGAATGATGCAAGGCACAACACAAGCAAATATGATATGATGCTAAGAATGATGCTTTGCACAATATAGAGAGAGAGAGAGAGAGAGAGAGAGAGAGTTAGAGAGTTAGAGAAAATGGATCAAACGCAAACACAAGGATATGTTCCGAGGTTCGAGCCCCTAGCTCTACGTCCCCGCCTTCACCGAGAAGGATTTCTAATCCACTATCTTATCCACCGAGGACTCCCACCGAGGGAACCTCCACCGAGGAGGATTTTTACAACAAGGGAGTATCAAATTCCTCTCTCAAACACCGCCTCCCAACCGAGGGGTAGGCCCGTAGCCAAACAACAACCAACACCTCTACCGAAGAGGGTTTACAAACCAAACTCCACCTCTCACTAGAGGGAGCAAACACCACTCCGATCAACCTCTACCAAAGAGGGATACAACAAGTCAAGGAGGGTTTACAACTTGGAGGCTCAATCAACCTTAAACAATCTCTTTTCCACAAAATAAAAGATCCTAATAGATTAGGATAGAAGATATAGCTCAAGTGTGAAAAACTAGGTATTTGGAAAACAAAAACTCAAAGAAAAATACTTGGAAAAACTCTTGTAAAAGATAGAAAATGAAAACCAAGACAAATCTCCCAAAATACTCTTTTCTTTGATTTTTCCAAAAACCTAAAACAAAATAAAGATAGATCTTTTTGGCACTTAAACTCTTTGAAAACTTGTTTAAAACACTTGAATATCAGAGAAATTTTGGCTCTTGAAATCTTATGTAAAACCCCCTAGAAATGGGGTATTTATAGGCCCAAAAGAAAACTAGCCGTTAGGCTGATCTGGCAGCCTGACAGGCATGCGGTCGACCGGCGGTCGACCGCCAACGGTCAAAAATATGACCGTTGGAGCAATCCGGTCGACCTCCCGGTCGACCGCCCAGATATAGAGAGCAGACTTCTCTGTTCCGGTCGACCGCCCAGATACAGAGAGCAACGCTCTCTGGTCCGGTCGGCCGGCCCACTGTGCTGCCAGACATGCACAAGGCTGTGCACGTCGGTCGACCGTCCGGTCTACCGGCCCTCGGTTCAGTCGACCGTGCGATCGGCCGACCTGGCCTGTCAGCCAGTTCTGGGTCAAAAACTGGGTCAGAAAAACATGTTAAAATATTTCTAAAAAATCTTTTATCTCTTCTAAAAGTCCCAAAATTAGTTTTATCATTTTACATTGATATATAAACTTGTGATAAACATTTTAACTCAAATATCAAGCATATGAAACTATTTTTGTGTTTTAACAATTTTACCAAAAACCAAAACATGTATTTTATCAAACTTGAATTTTTCAATACATGAATAGGAAAGTCAAAATAAGTTTGTTTAAAAGTTAAGCATGCATGTATAGAATAAAACTACTATACATAAACCAATTTAAACTTGTTTTATCAACTATTCATGAAAACAAATATTGGTTAAACTAAAACCGAAAAACCAATATCCAAACATAAAACGTGTGTGTTGTGCACTTGAGCATATCAACTATTCTTATCATTACAAATGGATCTAAACACACTAAAACTAGGATACCTAAGTGTTCTTGATGATCTTCCATCTTCAAGTCGACTCGATCCAAAACTTCGTGATCTAACGAGCATGGCTATGAATGATCTTGACGCTCGGGCTCGGGAATCACCAAGTGAAGGCTTCCAAATTCCTCTTGTTGAAGCAATCACCAACTAATATCTTACTAAATGATCTGAAACTAAAATCACAAGATTATTAGTAAACATAACTACATGAGTTAATCATCATCAAAACTAGAGAGGAAGGCCTCCGGGCCAACACTGTGACCAGACCCCCAAAAAAGAGAAAAGGGATGGCAACACTGTGACATCAGTCGCAGAGTTTTCAAAAAAAATAAACTTAAAAACCAAAAAGACGTTAATAATTTTTAAAAAAATAATTTTTAAAGATTGCGACCATGGTCGCATAAATCTAAGTCACTAATATAAATAATTGCCACCCAAGTCAACAAAAAAGGGAATGAAAAGAACACGGTGACCTTGGTCGCTGTGTTAAAAAATTAAAAATTTTAAAAATATAAATCTCTAATAAGATCATTAATTTCTATTTTCTTTTCATCTTAAACTATGACTTGAATTAAAGTTTCAGTGTAAAAAATTATAAAATACTGTTATAAATAGCATAAATATACACAAGTTTAAGAAAAAAATTCCAGAAAAATTTCAGTTCATCAGACACTTTTAATTGAAGTTAAACTAAAATAGGGAATTTTCTTTAAAATAAAAAAAATGAAAATCAAAACTGAAAAAAAAATCTAACTATTAAGGTTTACAGAACCCCAAAAAAAATATTTTTTTAAGGTTTCCCCTTTATCTTTTTCCGCGGATGATTTCTTGGGCACCATCTTGATCAGATCTTTGTTTAAAAAAATAAATTTTTGAACAAAATTGATCGGAAAATTTAGGAATCAATAACACTAAATTTTTCGGATTGATGAACTAAAAATTTTAGATCTGTAATTTTTTAAAGGAAAGGTTTTACATACAGTAAAAAGTTGTGAGGGAGGGTATTTTTGTTAAAGCGATTGTTGAAGTGACTGATGGCTTATTCGGGCGGGAATTTTTTTGTTTTTGTCTGCCAAAATTAATGACTAATTCGTGGCTATTATGTTGCCACGTCCCGCCGGCTGAGAAGCTATCTCAGCTGGCGGTTGAGGTACAATAACCCCCCACATACACACAGAATTAGTATCTTAGCACTGAGATGTGGTGACTCAATTTATCGATGGGCAAAATTATTTGATTTATTAGATTTGTTGATACTTGGATTTATTATTGGACCTTATTGGAGTGGAGCTTAACTTAGAGTTAAGGAGTTTAGACTGAATTTATATAAATTAATAGAGCACATGGATATATAGTGGATTCAATAACCTGTTACTGAGATATTCTTATCGTATCATATCATTATAGATTGTTTACCATTTTGGATTTAAGATTATTTGTGTTATATCTTTGACGTGACTTGACTGGACCTAGTGATTAGCCTATTTCATGTTTGTGGATGAGTGGTACATTTCATGTAAAGTATTATGAGGCAATTGTTTGGTGATTATTTAAATTGGAATCTTTTTAAATATTGAAGACAGATAGAATATGATGCTATTTTACTAGAAGGCTGAATCTACTTTGATGCTCGGAGCTATGTATGGACTTAGTTAGATTTGAAGTTGACCTGAGATGCATATTCTTTATGTTGGATATTGTGATTGACTTTGAATAGAAGTGAGAACGTGTGATGATCTTAATCGATGATCTTACTGTTATTTGATAGTGAGGATATGACAAGACATAGCTGACTGTTTATGCGAGACTCTAATATACTGGTGACTAGAAGATTGATATACTGATAATATAAAAGATTAGAGTAGACCGAAAGAATGAGATAGTTAGTTATTGATTTATTGAGGTGATGGTTTACCATATCAGATACTTTGACATGTATTGACACTTGATGTTCATGATGATTGTATTGAGACTATTGGTTAATAGATCAGTTATTATTATATCTTAGTGCAGATGGATGAGATATTAATCAGTTCTACATGAGACTATCTATTGAGCAGTATCCGGCCTTGTTATTGTATTCATATTATTGAAAGTTACTGGAAAAATATTGTCAGACCGTAACACATGTATTGTTCCATTGTTCTACCATTTACACGTAATATTGTCCACATTGTTATTGTTACATCATTGATATTGTTACTGTCAACGTGTCGTCCCAGTAATCAAAATAACATGGATATTGTTGTTCTAAATAATAATATAATAGACAACTTACACCTGAATTGAAAAAATTGATGGAGGAGACAATGTTTGTATTTTAGGTGAACCTAGGATACAGGTTGCGCAGTCGAGAAACGGTTCCACTACAGGATTTCGGGGGATGACTGACATTCCATATTGTTCATATTGTTATTGTTATTGACTACACAGCGGTAGGACCTAGTTCAGCACCAGGTGATTGGGCCGTGGTTCCGAGTATGTACGGAACCCACCTAAAGTATGGATAATGTCTCTTCTACTGATTTTAATAACATAGGATTTCGATTGACACGTGTGATAGACGTAGTATGGGATGTGTCTATTACAGGTGGCAATTGGTGTTTACCGACATAATTAATAACAAAACTGAAATATTATATTGATATTATATACTGAACACACACACACACACACACACACACACACACACACACACATATATATATACTGTGATAGACATCTGACCTGATTTGACATTTGATTTCTATATTGACTGACTTTATTGCTCTCTGTTCATATTTCATATATTATATCTGTCTTATTCCAGTATTGTTTATCATTATGTACACACTGTTTATATGCACGAGCACCTTCCTTTTTCTTACACACTCATTAGGTCGCTTCCTGACGACCCTAAATTTGCACGTTCAGGTATTGGATGTTTTATGTTATTGATCAGGTGTTCGATTGAGACCGGACATGTTGCGAGGAGCTGGAGTTTTCCTCTATCCACTCTGATATTATTGTCTTTCTTTTCATTTCTATTGATTATGTAGTTTTCTTGATCCTCTATACTTTACTATCAGTTATTATTCCATTCCTTATTCATATGTTATCATGTATAGATGCTTATATGTGATATTACAGTGATCATGATTCATTTTAGAAGATTTTATAACTTGTTCGGATTACTTTAGGCTTAGTGTGTATACATGGGTATTCTCCTCACATATATACATCGCCGACTCTCGTCGTAACTCTGTTGTCACGTATTTTGGGAAGCGGCGTGTGACATTTTAGTACAGCTCGACGAGTGCTGACCGATACGAAGAACCGCCTGCTGTCAGAAGCCATCGAGATGAACATCTACGTCAAAGATTGGCTCAATGTAGAGACGAGAAGGCAGAATAAAACAGTAGATGAAATCATTGAAGACTCTGCAGAAAATCAGTGAACAAATGAAGATTTTTTGCATTTGTATTAATTTAAACTTCAATTTCACTCTACAACTTGTATCAATTTGAATTATTAATTAAAAAAAATTTACATTTGCATTTCACAAATTGTATCAATTTTGTTCAAAATTATGTGAATTTTTTTAAAATTTTAAAAAAAATTTATGGGTTTTTTTAGAATTTTAATATATTTTTTTAGTTTTTTAAAAAATACCCGGCCAGCTAGGTCTCCGGGCCGTGCCTAAGTCCCCCTTAGAAGGCCTGGGCCTGGGCCAGGCCTGGCCGGGCTGCTCGGAATTTGGGGGCCGGGCCAAACCTTGGCCCGCCCGTTCTCTGACCTATCAGGCCCGCCAGTCCCTCGCATCCCTATCTGATTTCCAGGAAAAATAAAGAGCCAATTTCAAACAATTGAAAAACTAACTGGACATGTCTTTAATATTATTATTCAGTGTCTCAGTTTCAGTCAGAATCAATCCGTATCAGTCCAAACAAGATCTACAGGAAATCCAATAGTACAGCAGCCAACGGAGATAAGGATTCCTTCATTCTATTTCACCTTTCACCACCAGTTCACCCTCACACTTTACCCAGACCCACAAAATATATATTTAACCATCATTTTCTAATTTATATATTATTTATTTATTTATTTATTAAGCCAAAAACGATGGGCAAGAAAGAAAAAGGCCTTTTTCTTGTTTCAACTTTGAATTTATGTGCAGCAGAGACAGTCACAGAGAACATCAAAAGATGTCATTCAAAGATTCAACAAGGGAAACGGGTCCAGTCAAAAGTAACAAAGAGCAGCAGCATTACTAGTTGTTGCTCTTGCTCTTGGGAAATGAAACAAAATCTGTTGCTTTTACCTCCATCTGGATGATGAGGGGAGAATTCCAGCACAAATAAAGTTATAGTTGCCTTGAATTATTACTGTTAATTTGCTTTTATTTTTCCCTGCAAATTAACTTAATTGTTGATGTTATTCATTGGGGACGTTCAGAAAGCCGATTTGAGACCTAATCATAGTCACGTCACGTGGAAAAGAAATGGCGTGAAGCGGTGTACGAATTGGCCGTGAAGAACATTGACCGACTGCTGCTCCAATATTGCATTCAATTCAATTCAATGCCAATATATCTGTTGTGTTATATTGTGTTGCGTTCAGCCCTGTAAATAAAGCAAGATAAGGAGGAGGAAGGAATGCTACCTCTAACGTATTAAATCAGGCCACCTGTATCCCATATCCTTCTCAGCACAAATTAATTCTTATTTAAAATATTGAGATTTTGCAATAAAATCCCAACCTTAATTAAAAAAATTGAACTCATCCCTTTCTGCAGCCCTCTCACCGTCACCAAAGCCAATTTCGCCCTCTCGGACTTGCGAATTTCTCATTGTTTTAACCTTTTACTTTATTTTTTTTCTTTTTTTAATTGTAATCAAGATTCAAAATAGAACACTTTGGTTTTAAAAAGATATACTTGATGGATCTCAAACCTATTACTATCAGTTTCTTAAGAAAATTTTCTTGTTTAATTTGTCAATTGATATGGTAATTGCCAAATAGGGGAGGCCTCTTAACTCTCGAGTGAGATCTCCACAAAGTATATGCAGCCGGTCCATTATTAAGGGCTTATTTGGCAGCTATAAGTGATCATAAGTTGTAAATCGTAAATGATAAATTTTTTATAGTTGTAAATGAGTTTTACGCAAGTAAATTTTACGGTGTTTGGTTGGTAATGTGAAATTTTAAGTCGGAAAGTATATTGTTTTTTTTCGGTGTTTGGTTGGTAATGTGTAAGTTGTAAGTGAAAAATTTGACCATAAAACTAACAGTTTTATGATTTAAACATATTAAATATTTAAAATAATAATAAAATAAAAAATTAAAGATGTAACTATTAAAATATTAAATTTTCTAAATAAATAATAGAAATAGTAATTATTAAAAATTCTAAAATATTAACATTTAAAAATATTAGATTACTAAAATATTAATAGTAATCTAATATTAATTATTAAAAATATTAAATATTGCAATCTAATACTAAACATTATTAATTTTTATTGAATATTACAAATCTAGAAATAAAAAAGATTCTAATAATAAAAATTATTAGAATAATTAATAAAAAACTTTAATCTAATACTTAAATTTAATCTAACAATTAAAATAGTTCTCATAATTTAAAGAGGTTAATCTGATAATAAAAAATATTTATTTAATTACAATTAACAGTTTACAATACAGATTTGCATAATCACAATTTTAACTGTTTGTGCTGCAAATGAGCTATAAGTGGGATTTGCATGACCACAAAATTAGTCGTTTAGGCTGCAAGTTTGCTGCTAGTGTATTTTATGATTTAGGCCCCAAACAGACACTGTAAGTGATTTTTCTGCAATTACATCTTATCACTTAAGGGCCATTACGGGAAACAAACACGCCCTAAATTCTTACCTAGGATCTTGGTTGTGGGTGTTTGTTATTATTATTGATATTGTCTAATGAGATATACTCGGATTTTTTTGAGAGAGAGATGGAGACGAATTCTTCTCATTCAATGCAATCTTAGGTTATTAAAACTGAAAATTCACTATGTTGGAGTTGATATAAATTGTTAAGAGTGTTTAAAAAAAATTAAATATTTTAAATACTTTTTACTTATTCACCTAGTAAGCGCAAAATGAACGGCTGAAATAGTGAGTTGATTAGTTTAATAATGTAGAATATTTGAAATTTAAAAATGTTGGTATGTTACGGTAAATGTTTAGATCATGATCAAATGATCGTATCGAGAATTTTTATGTAAAAAGTCATAAATCTCCGTCCATTTTACGCCTACTTGATGCACGAAAAAGAAAACTACAAAACATTGGATTTTTTATTTTTATTTTTTAAATAATTTAGATCAATTTCAACAAAGTGGATCTTGTATTTGACTACTGTAACATTGAATTTGAGTGAGAATAATTCATGCTCAAATCCTTTCAAAAGTAGTCTAAGTCTGTCTCTTGTCCGATTTACTATATTGGATGAAATTCCAAATTGTAATCTCTCAACAATTCTAGATGTTTTATAGAATCACAATTCATTCCAAAGCAGGTAAGTTTAGACCCAAAAAATTTCCAAGAATGAAACATTCTTGGTTAAATGCCCTATTGGTTGATTTTGGTTCATATCAACTTGATTTTAATTCATGTTGAATAATAATGAACAGAAAGTGACTCATTGTTTGTAGGAATAACAGTATTTCTATAAATTTAAAGCATGCAACACATTAATAATTTTTAATCAAATTTAATTACTTGTTCTAAACATGTGTGAGTTTTTACATGCACATAAGAATATAGAATTTCAGAACTTTGAATAAAGAGTGCAAGTACTCAATTCTACCGCAATAGCAAGTGGCTATACGGGTCGTGATCCACAAAGAGAGACTAGCGATGGAAACTTTTTAGTAAGTTCTCTTTTAAGTTACAATCAATGATTAAAGATCTTCTTTTAGTTCTTGAAAAGAAAAAAAAAGTTATAATCAAGTTAAGAAGAAAATGGTAGGTTGAGAAGGTGGAGAAAATAAAAAGTGGATTTATACAAAGAAATTAAAAAGAGTGATGAAAGAATTGGTAGATTGTGGTGTTGCTAATCTAAACTAAAATTAAAAGAAAAGAAAGTTAAAACTTAAAAAACTTACTTATCTCTTCGGTGCCTGCTTACATTTGACCCATATAGACTATGTACCTTTGTTTGAAGGCGAGCGAAGTATGACAAATAGGATCTTTCTCATTCCTGATTTACACTATGAAATGAAGGGGCAAACTACACTACCATAGAAATGGATATCTATTACTATAAGCCATCAACGGCACTTGCAAGGGCAAGACAATTTTGAGGCTATCGGAGTCATTTGGATTCACAAACACAGAAGAGGGAAGCAAACAAAAATAAGAACAGAGAAGGAAAAAACTTCGATTCGATTTAAATAACAATAAAAGAAAAGATTACTTATACCGGTGTCACCCTCACTACAAACTTTTGTTGGCCCAAGGTTACAATCACCCGGTTTTTGAGTTTTGATGATTACAAAACATATATAGTTATTTGTACTAATCATATTTTAGTGTTAAGTGTGTTTCAGGGTTCTAAAGATTCAAGATATGTTCTTCCCTAAAGGAAGGTATTTTTGACTCAAGTTGATTCAATTCGGGTTTAAGGATTCAAGCTTGCATATGGAGAAGCCCTAACTTGAAGAACTTGTAGTCACCTAGAATCTTTGTAAGAACTAGTTTGTTAAAAAATGAGGTTATGATAAGTTGGCTCAAGAAAAAACACACACACTGTTCATTTTTCAAAATACGATTTTTGTTTTTGTTAGTTGAGTTAGGTGCATGTCTTGGTTGATATACGTGTCTCTAAATATTTTATATTTTTACATCTTATTTATATCATGTATACCAACCCTTATAGCATGCTACTCAATCATCTAGCCATTTAAAAATATTTTAAAAATTCTTCTAAGTTCAAAATTTTTCCCATGAAAATACTGTTTCAGGCCTAACGGTCGACCGGGCGGTCGACCACATCTATTTCAGTCCTGATCGGTCGACCGCACCGGTCGATCGGGCCTTGTGGCTTTGGCGTGCACGTTTGTGCACGCCTGCCGGTCGACCGACTGACTGACCCTTGCTCTCGGGTTTTGTCGGTCGACCAGGCCAGTCGACCGACAGAACAAACTTGTGTTTTTTTTGTTTAGCCTCTGGTCGACCGACCGGTCGACCGAGTCCAACGGCTAGTTTGCCAGATAGACTGCTGGTCGACTGGGCCGGTCGACCGACAGCCGCCAGCAGCCACCAACGGCTATTTTCTTGGAATCTGTTTTCCTGGATTTGATTTTGATGTTTGTTCAGCTATCTCTGAATTTCTGGAGGCTAATTCCTGACCTATTAACCTAGTTTTAATGATGATTAGATCTCTTCTAATCCCTATAAATAGTTGGCATTGGTCCCTTGTTAAATTAAAAAGAAAAAATCCTATTGTTTTAGTTTCCAAAAAGAAAGAAAAGTTTTCAAAGTTCTCACTTTCTAAAGTGCATTCTTGGTTAAAGTTTTTCAGCTATTTTCAAGCTCTTTCTTACTTCTTTACAACTGAATTTTCTCACTTCACTTCTTGAGTCAAAAATCTTTCCCATTCTATAAGGAGTTGTAAGAGAGAAGTTTGTGGTCTTTTTGATCACCTTGTTACTTGTATTTTCTTTGTGTTGAGATCCCTCTTGTGTAAAGGTTGGATTGGTGGGAGTTCGGTACTCCGGTCTTGTGTAGACCTCTTGTAATTCTCTTTGCGGATTTAGTGAAAATCCTTCACTGTGGTGGAGGCGGGGACGTAGAGCGGTGGCTCGAACCTCGAAACAAATTACTTGTGTTTGCGATTGGTTTCCTTATTGTTTTTTCATTGCTTTACATTTTTATCTTGTGATACCTCTTACTTGCACTTCATTGCTCCCATTTCATTCACTTGCATTTTCGGTCTTTACTCATCTCAATAAGAAAACAATTACACGCCTCAACTCATAATCTAGAGGAAACAAAGAGGAGAAGTTCTAGAGCCCTTCACGGGGAATTCGGCTTCAATTTCTTATTTTTTGAGTGACCGGTTGCATCATACATACATACTTGTTTAAAAAGATCATTAGATTAGCATTAACACCTATTCACCCCCCCTCTAGGTGTTTTTCAATTGGTATCAGAGCTTTGGTCTCTAGGCTCTTGGTTTAACAACCTTAGAGAGATCCTATATTGCTAATCACTCTATTCATTTTTCATCCTCATACACTTAGTAAAAGTGGCCGAAGGAATTAAGACCCCACCCAAGTTTGATGGCCTTAACTTTCCCATATAGAAGGTTAAGATGACCGTGTTTTTGCAATCCTTAGGAAACCGGGTTGCAAAGGCGGTAACCAAACATTTTAGTGCACCCCTTGTGATGAGGACACTTGGTCCGATATTGCCACAAAGGAGTTTGACGCTAATGCTAGGGCACACTATGCCTTACTTCAAGCTCTTAATGACGATGATATTTCTAGAGTCATTCTTTGCAAATCCGCACATGAGATTTGGACTCACTTACTTGTCACTCATGAGGGAACTTCACAAGTAAAGAGGGCAAAAATCGACCTTCTTCGTTCTCAATATGAAAATTTTTCTACGCAAGAGAATGAAACCATAGATGATATGGTTACTAAGTTTACAAAGATTACTAATGGACTTTCTTCTTTAGGTGATGCTATTGACAATGACCAAAAAGTGAGGAAGATCATCCGTGCACTCCCTCCATCTTGGGAAGTCAAAACGACAACTTTGAAGGAGCTCAATGACAAGGAAGAAATGGAGCTTATCGGTCTCATTGGGAATCTCAAGACCCATGAGATGGAAAGAAAAGCAAGAGAAGAGATGGCTCCTCCCAAGAAGAAAGCTATTGCATTCAAGAGTTCTTCCACCTACTCCGACGAGGATGATGAAGAAGAGGATGATGAAGATCTTTCTCTTCTTGTAAAGAACGTTCAGAGAATGTACAACAAAGCAAAGTTCCAAAATAAAAAGAGATGGCAAGGTAAAAAAGAGAAAAATTATTTGTTTTAATTGCCGGAAGTCGGGTCACATTGTTGCGGAATGTCCGAAAAACAAAGGCAAACCCTCCACCTCCAAGAAGCCATACAAAAAGAAAGCTTTAAAGGTTACTTGGGATTCGGAGAGTGAATCCAATGACGAAGTCGACACCGCCAACATGTGCTTCATGGCAAATGAAAGCACAAGCAAGGTAACTCCCGATACATCCATTGATTGTGAACTATCTATAGATAAACTAGGAGAAGCTTTTGAAGAACTATCTCATAACTATGATTTTCTCAAAAAGAAATACTTGAAAACGAAAAAGGAAAATGAATCACTCAACCACAAAGTTTTCATTCTTACAAAAGAAAAAGATGAATTGTTTTCAACTCTATCTTCTACTCAAAAGGATTTTGATGACTATAAAATTTCTTGCAAAGGTAAATTTTCACAAATTGATGAAAACGAGATTTCCTTGCTAAAGAAGAAAATTGATTCATTAGGAGTAGTTTTGAAAAAATGTGAATTTGATAAAACTAGACTAGAGGCTATGTTTCCTAAGAAACATGTCCCTAAGAAACATTCACATGCTACTCATACTCATGTTCATAAATCACAACCTTTACATCATGCCAAGCACCCTAAACACGCCCACACTCCACATGCATTCATGTATGGTAAAGTTTTTTCATGCACATATTGTGGCCGTAAAGGTCATTTGGTTAAATTTTGCTATGATAGGATTAATGCATCGCATAATCATGTTTGGGTTCGGAATACTAACATTCAAGGACCCAAGAAAGTTTGGGTACCAAAGTCAACAAATTTGTTAAATGATGTAGGTACATTCCAAAGCCCAACGACGTAAGGAGTTGTGGTATCTTGATAGTGGTTGCTCAAGGCACATGACATGGGATATCAACAACTTCGCAAGCCTATCAAGATACCATGAAGGTGGCACCGTCACCTTCGGAGATGACGCCAAAGGAAAAATCATTAGTATTGGTAATGTTAAACTTGGTACATCTCCTTTAATAGAAAATGTTGTTTTAATTGATGGCCTCAAGCATTATCTCTTGAGTGTGGTCAACTTTATGACAAATGTTTTGATGTTGTTTTTGATGACCTAGCATGTAGAGTTATTGATAGACAATCCAATACATGTATATTTTTCAGATTTCGTGAAAACAATGTATACATGATTGACATGTCTAATATGCTATGCAATGCTACTTGATTGAAAGCCCTCGATGATGACTCTTGGTTGTGGCATAGGAGATTAGGCCACATTTCTTTTGACCATCTATCTAGATTAAACAATAAGGAAATGGTGAAAGGTATTCCTTACTTGAAATTTGAAAAAGACCGCATTTGCGATGCGTGCCAACTTGGAAAACAAACCAAGTCCTCTTTCAAGTCAATCAAGGATATCATGACATCATGACCTTTGGAGTTGATCCATATGGATTTGTTTGGTCCTACTCAAACGAAAAGTCTAAGTGGGAATCATTTTGCTTTCGTTTTAGTTGATGATTTCTCTCGTTTTACTTGGGTTTTCTTTTTAGAACACAAAAATCAAGCCTTTTCATATTTTTAAGCCTTTAAGAAAAGAGTTGAAAAGGAAAAAGATTCTTCTATTTTAAGAATAAGAAGTGATAGAGGTGGTGAATTCAATAACCAACCCTTTATCACTTTTTGTGAAGAATATGGAATCAAGCATGAACTATCTTGTCCTAAAACTCCACAACAAAATGGAGTCGTTGAGAGGAAAATCGTACATTACAAGATATGCCTAGGACAATGATAAATGAGTTGGGTCTCACTCATTATCTATGGGCCGAGGCCGTTAACACATCTTGCTACATATCAAATAGGTTTTCTTATGCAAAAACACTTCTAAAACATCTTTTGAAGTTTATTTTTCAAGAAAACCAAATGTTTCATACTTTAAAGTTTTTGGTTGTAAATGTTTTGTTTTGAATACTAAAGATAATTTAGGTAAATTTGATGCAAAATCATATGAAGAAATTTTTGTTGGTTACTCTAACACTAGTAAAGCTTATAGAGTTTTCAATAAGTCATCCTTGACTATTGAAGAATCTATACATGTAAAGTTTGAGGAATCTAATGTGTTTGTTGAGAATGTTATAGAAATAGATTCCCTAAATGAAGACATGGAGAAAATTACTTTGAAGGACTCTCCTACTCTTGAAGACATGCCAATGGGTGATGAAGAAAATGAAGTTTAAGAAGTTGAAGTGGAGACAACTCAACCACTTCCAAAAGATCGGAGATTCAATCGACATCATCCCAAGGATCTTATTATAGGTGAAGTATCAAAAGGGGTAACTACTCGTTCTAAGCTTCATGATCTTTGTGGACACTATGCATTTATTTCTCATTTTGAATCAAAGAACATCCTTGAAACCGAGGGCGACTCATATTGGTTGCTTGCCATGCAAGAGGAGCTCAATCAATTCGAGTGCAACCAAGTTTGGCACCTTGTTCCTAGGCCCCACGATAGACCAATAATTGGTACTAAGTGGATCTTTAAGAACAAGTTGGATGAGTTGGAAAATGTTGCTAGGAATAAAGCTAGGTTAGTGGCCCAAGGTTACACTCAAGTCGAAGGTATCGATTTTGAGGAAACCTTTGCACCTGTAGCACGGCTTGAAGCCATTTGCGTTTTCTTCATATAAAGATTTTAAACTTTTTCAAATGGATGTAAAAAGTACTTTCTTAAATGGATTTATTCAAGAGGAGGTGTATGTTGAACAACCCCCCGGGTTTGTTGATCCTACACATCCTGATTTTGTTTTCAAACTAGACAAAACTCATTATGGCTTAAAACAAGCCCCTAGGGATTGGTATGAAAGACTTTCTTCATTTCTTATTTCTAATAGTTTTAATAAAGGAAAAATAGATACTACTTTGTTTACCAAACATGTTGATAATGATATACTTATAGTTCAAATATATGTTGATGATATCATATTTGGTTCCACTAATGAAAATCTTTGCAACGCTTTTGAATCATGCATGAAGGAGGAATTTGAGATGTCTATGATGGGCGAGCTTAACTACTTCATTGGTCTCCAAATCAAGCAAAGGAAGGATGGGATCTTTATCAATCAAGCCAAGTACACGAAGGAACTTATCAAGAGATTTGGGCTTGAAGGGGCTAAGACAAGCAAAACTCCCATGGCTACCACCACTAAGTTTTACAAGGATGAACAAGGTACAAGTGTAGACATTAAACTTTATCGTAGCATGATTGGTAGCTTGTTGTATTTAAAGGCTAGTAGGCCGGACATTATGTTTTGTGTATGTCTTTGTGCTCAATTTCAATCGTGTCCTAAAGAATCCCATTTGATTGCGGTAAAACGCATTATTAGATACCTTAAGGGCATAATTGAAATGAGTTTGTGGTATCCGAAAACCGGACAATTTTCCATGACGAGTTTTTCGAATGCCGACTATGCGGGTTGTAGAGTGGATAGGAAGAGTACAAGTGGAACATGTCAATTTCTCGGTAATTGTCTTGTTTCATGATCTTCCAAGAAACAAAATTCGGTAGCCCTCTCAACTGCCGAGGCGGAGTATGTTGTGGCGGGGGCTTGTTATGCACAAGTCCTTTGGATGAAACATACTCTCCTTAACTATGATTTGCATTTTGACCATATTAAAATATTTTGTGATAATACTAGTACTATTCATATGACTAAAAATGCAAATCAATATAGTAAGACTAAGCACATTGATATTCGGTATCACTTTCTTAGAGATCATTATGAGAAAGGTGATATTGACATTGATTATATTTCTACCGATTTTTAACTTGCCGATATATTTACAAAACCACTAGACTATACTAGATTTTCTTTTATTTTTGGTGAATTAAATTTTGTATTATGGAATTATGATAATTTTTTTAATGTTTACCCTTTTTGATGTATGACAAAAAGGGGGAGAAAAAGTTAGTTTATTGGTTTGAGTTTGAGTTTTGAGTTTTGAGTTATAATTTTTGAGTTTGAGTTATAATTTTTTGAGTTTTGAGTTATTGTTTGTTGAGCTATATGTTTGAACTCTTATGTCCTTTTTATGCCAAGATTCTTGTTTTTTACTATTTATTCATATATATAGCCATTTATATATATAGCATGTTTTGAGGGGGAGCTTCCAAGCTCTTTTCCCATTTTTCTCATTTTTTGTTAAATAACACATATGTTTTGTCATCATCAAAAAGGGGGAGATTGTTGGCCCAAGGTTACAATCACCCAATTTTTGAGTTTTGATGATAACAAAACATATATAGTTATTTGTACTAATCATATTTTAGTGTTTAAGTGTGTTTCAGGGTTCTAAGGATTCAAGATATGTTCTTCCCTAAAGAAAAGTATTTTTGACTCAAGTTGATTCAATTCGGGTTCAAGGATTCAAGCTTGCATATGAAGAAGGCCTAACTTGAAGAACTTGTAGTCACCTAGAATCTTTGTAAGAACTAGTTTGTTAAAGAATGAGGTTATGATAAGTTGGCTCAAGAAAACACACACACACTTTTCATTTTTCAAAATACGATTTTTGTTTTGGTTAGTGAGTTAGGTGCATGTCTTAGTTGATATACATGTCTTTAAATATTTTATATTTTTACATCTTGTTTATATCATGAATACCAACCCTTACAGCATGCTACTCAATCATCTAGCCATTTAAAAATATTTTAAAAATTCTTCTAAGTTCAAAATTTTTCCCATAAAAATACTGTTTCAGGCCCAACGGTCGACCGGGCGGTCGACCGCATCTATTTTAGGCCTGATCGGTCGACCGCACCGGTCGATCGGGCCTTGTGGCTTTGGCGTGCACGTTTGTGTACGTCTGCCGGTCGACCGGATCGGTCGACCGACTGACTGACCCTTGCTCTCGGGTTTTGTCGGTCGACCGGGCCAGTTGACCGATAGAACAAACTTGTGTTTTTTTGTTTAGCCTCTGGTCGACCGACTGGTCGACCGAGTCCAACAGCTAGTTTGCCAGATAAACTGCTGGTCGACCGGGCGGTCGACCGACAGCCGCCAGCAGCCACCAACGAGTACTTTCTTGGAATCTGTTTTCCGGGATTTGATTTTGATGTTTGTTCATCTATCTTTAAATTTCTGGAGGCTAATTCCTGACCTATTAGCCTAGTTTTAATGATGATTAGATCTCTTCTAATCCCTATAAATAGTTGGCATTGGTCCCTTGTTAAATTAAAAAGAAAAATTCCCATTGTTTTAGTTTCCAAAAAGAAAGAAAAGTTTTCAAAGTTCTCACTTTCTAAAGTGCATTATTGGTTAAAGTTTTTCAGCTATTTTCAAGCTCTTTCTTACTTCTTTACAACTGAATTTTCTCACTTCACTTGAGCCAAAAATCTTTCTCATTCTATAAGGAGTTGTAAGAGAGAAGTTTGTGGCCTTTTTGATCACCTTGTTACTTGTATTTTCTTTGTGTTGAGATCCCTCTTGTGTAGAGGTTGGATTGGTGGGAGTTCGGTACTCAGGTCTTGTGTAGACCTCTTGTAATTTCTTTGCGAATTTAGTGAAAATCCTTCACGGTGGTGGAGGCGGGGACGTAGAGCGATGGCTCGAACCTCGAAACAAATTACTTGTGTTTGCGATTGGTTTCCTTATGTTTTTTCGTTGCTTTACATTTTTATCTTGTGATACCTCTTGCTTGCACTTCATTGCTCCATTTCATTCACTTGCATTTTCGGTCTTTACTCATCTCAAGAAGAAAGTAATTACGCGCCTCAACTCATAATCTAGAGGAACCAAAGAGGAGAAGTTCTAGAGCCCTTCACGGGGAATTCGGCTTCAATTTCTTATTTTTTGAGTGACCGGTTGCATAATATATACATATTTGTTTAAAAAGATCATTAGATTAGCATTAACACCTATTCACCCCCCTCTAGGTGTTTTTCAGTTCTCATTCCTTCATGAAAATCTCCTCTCCTTTCAGTTACATAAAGAAAATAAAAATTACATAAAAGAAAACTAAAAACCTAAGTTATAAACTACAGAATAGCCTAAATTCTACTCTATACTTGGTCGTCCCCTTGTGCCTTTTAGATTGCAAGTATTTATAGAAGAAATACAGAGAGTAAAGGAGTATGAAGATAGGAAAAGCTGGCTATTTTTGAATTTGAATTCTTTCCTTATTTTCAAACTTGATTTGATGTGGATATTCAGTTCTGATTTGCAACTTGTTAGCTTGTTGATTGCTAAATATACCTTATCAAATGACATAATTAGAAATAGTGACCAACATAACAGTTGTAGTCCTTTACGTTTTCTTTCTGGATCATCTTGAATAATCAAATTTGAGTTTCATTAGCGAAAGTTATGATTCAAATACTAAACTGTATACAGTCAGAATTTGAGTCAAAATTGCTTCATCTCATCTGTTGATCTTATCTCTATCCATTTATCCCTTTGGATTTTAAATTTGGACTCTGTATTTGACGTTATCCTCGGTTGATTTTTAGCTTTAACCACTTGATTCATCAAAAACTGAATTTAACCACTTGGATTTGGGATCATCCTGCTCTAACCAAATAGATCTAGTTAAATCTGAATTTAACTGATATTTATTTGATTTTATTCTCTTTCTCCTCATAATTATTTTCTGCAAAATAGACATTTAAGATAAGAAATTTAGCTAATTTATTACATGATATATGTGGAAATCTAATAACGAATAATGTAATAAATGTGTGTAATCGTAGCCCCACACCTATCTTTTGCTCGTCCTCGAGCAAAACATCAAAATTTAAATCTAAGAAATTATTAGACCACTTTTGCAGGTCACGTGATTGCACTGAGCATGTGCAACAGGCCGTTAAACCTCTAGGTTACCCCTAAATGATGAGTTTTGTCTCGTGAGGATTTTCAGTAGATTGCACCCACAAAATCATAAAGAAAGAGAAAAATGTTAGTATTTTAAAAACACATTTTGAAAGAGAAAAATATTTAAAATATTATTGTAAAATTAAGTAATCTATAAGTTATAGAAAAATTGAATTTTTCATTCCTAAACTTAGTCTCTATTCAAAAATTTGTTATTAATCAAAGTAAGAAGTCAAATTATACTTCTCATCTAGTCTATTACTTTACCCTAAGTCATATGTACCTTCGTGACCGTGAAATTTTGACTAAGGGTTCTTTAAATCTAACTCTTATGCCTTATTTATTTATTTGTTTATTTTTTTGGGTGGTATTATTTCTTAGTTTTATTAGACTTTCTAATCTACCCATGTAACGAGCCTTTAATCGGTGACTCCCAAACCGAACGGTCTTAGGGCACCGGGTGAGAAGATACTCCAAGGACTTAAGGACTCGAGCAAACAAGGCCACAGAACTAAGAATTTTATTATATGAACCGCCTTTAGATGTGAATACTTATGCTTTATGAGGCACAAATACCCAGCTTAATCAGAGAATTTTTATATCTATATATTTTTTCTTTTTCTTTTTCTTTTTAAATAAGGCATAAGAATCTTTATTTTTGAACCCTAAGTGTGTAAGTGTATAAAGTATGCTTATATTATCAAGGTAAAGATCAAGACTAAATTACTTTCACAAATTTTCTCCCTAACCTTAGAAATCAAACAAATAATCTTATTTTGACCAAGTATAAGAAATCCTAATTATGATTCTCCTATTCCTTAAAATTGACTTAATTTCTTACAAAAAATATGTCAAAATATTGTTTCTATTTTCAAAAAGTTTTTAAAAGTAAAGAAAATGTTAAAATTTTTATTTAAATAATAAAAAGAAAACCTAAGTTATGTTAGAACCCTCCCCCACACCTATCTCATGCATTGTCCTCAATGTATGAATTAATGCATAGATGCATGAAAAAGAAGAAAGGAAGGAAAATATTACTTTAAAGTGATGGTTCTGGTGGTGGTCTGATTGGTCCACGAAATGCGGCCCAATCTAATTTGCGTGGAATTCGGAAGAAACCACCAGAAACCTCTCTAATATAACCCACTAAAATGATGTATATATGAAAGATTTTTATTAAGAATTTTACCCCATCTAATTTTCAAATTTCACAAATAATTTCGGAGTCAATTTTATCAACACTCTTCTCCCAAAATGGAGTGTGAAAAGATGAAATACTTGACCTGGACTTAGGATGTACATGAACGAATACTGACTCAGGAAAGTAACTTAAGTCAAGTAAAGGTTCAGGAGTCGAGATTGGTTCAGGAAGTGAGTCCAAATTAAGAAGTTGAAACTCAAGTCCACATTCATTTCCCAACAACGGAATGCAACTTAACATTGGTAATTCAAGTTCAAGAATGACAGGTGTGGGAATCAAAACTGACTTCAAAATATTACTCAAGTTGGGTAACAAAACAGGAGTTAATATTGATTCAGGAATTTGAACTAGATCACAAATTTGAGAATCTAGGTCACATTTCTCTTTGAGTTCAATTTCAAAAAAATGAGAACTTGCCAATATGTCAATTGGACTTTCAAAAGTATGAAATTGGTCAATTTCAATATGATGATCATAAAAGATTGGCGATTCAATTTCATGATGAATTGGTACAAGATCCAATATTGACTCGGAAAAAAGATTGAAATCAGGTGAAGACACCGGAGTCATTATTGAATCAGAAGGTAGAATTGAATTACCAAGTTTAGGTTCAGGATCATATTCATTTTCAAGTTCAATTTCAGGAAAGGGTTAATTTGCCAAAATATCAATTTCGTTTTCAAAATTTGGGTTTGGGCAAGTTCAAATGGGTGTGCTGAAATGGAATCTTGTTTTTCAAAACAACATGATTCTTCGGCTCTAACAGAATGGTTATCGACATCAGAAATGATCAAATAGTGAGAATGGAGAGTTTGGATCATTATATCTATGTCATGATACGAGCGATTTGAGCCTGAGTCATGACTTCAAGCATCTTTTCATAGTCGATTGGTTCATCGTTTTATTGCGATTGGACTTAAAAAGATGAAGTTCTGTTTTGGAATCTGTGGTGAAATTGTGAATCCATCAGATTTTATAATTGTTGCTTGGACTAACGCATACTCATTTTCAAGATTGATGGTTTTCTATTTTGAACTGGTAGACTGAGTATGAATCTTGAAAATATTGTGGACAAGGTGGATAAGTTGGTTGAAAATTGGACTCAGGGGAGGTGAATCCCCATTGACTCTGTGAAGAGTTGAAATTAATTTGGTAATTATGTTCATAATATTGGGAGCATGGATTGTATTGATTCGGATAAGACCAATTCGACACACTAGGTTGGTTAAAGTTATGATATGCCGGGTTGGTAATATCCGAAATAGAGGTCGAGGTGTAACATGGATTACCATTAAAATTGAAAAAATTATTGTTATAAGCCATATCACATAAGAAATGTCAAACATAATCAAGGAAAAGCAAACAAATAAAACAAAATATTTAACCTAAGTTAAGGTAGACCTTTGACCTAGACGACTCCTAACTGGTTAGACCGTCCACGGGGGGTATATTGCCGAATCTGACCACAAGTTAATCGGCCAGGTAGGGGTAAGATCGGTGAGAGGTATCCGTGCCTAAGTAACGGGCCTAATTATGCCAAACCACCAACCTTCGGGGTTTCGCCCCTCAATCCTCAACCTTAGATACCGATTTGGCAAAGGTCAAATTCAAATCAACTTTCCCCTTAGGTCAGTCTCCTATATGAATCTGAGATGTCCGTAGGGCCAACGTCTACTCAATTTTACTTAGGTTGGTTAGTGAGTGAGGAGATTATTTGTGGGCTAAGGGAGGGTAATGACTTCCCCACCTTATCTTGTTTATAGGACAAGCCCTTAAATCAATTTAGTGCAATGTGTGTAAGATATAGAAAAGTAACATTCACAAGCAAATATCACCCAAGAATGTTTCCTAAACTGTATGCTATGCATACGTACCTTTTGCTCCAGTACTCTTCAACAGTAATGTAAAATGTAAACGAATTAACATGTGCCTAAATGCAAAGTCTAAACCGTTTTAGCATTTAACAAATATCATTTACTGTTGAGGTTAGAAAATATGTAGAGTGAGATGAACAAGGAAATAAATAGTTACAGAATTCAGCTTTATAATTCAGCCAACCTGCAGAAATACAGGTTAGTAGTGCACACAGTTTGCCACTAGAATGTAGCAAATCTGAGAGCTTTTGGGCTCTGCTTTCTAGAGCAGAGTTCAGGGCCACTTATATGTCCGCTCCAGCAAAAATTCCTTATTGTTAAACCTATACACCAAGAGCTAAGAAGAAAGTTAACCAAAAATATAAACTTAAAAAGAAAATAACTTACCGTCCCTCCCCGGCAATGACGCCAAAATTTGATTAAGTTTTTACCTGCACATAAGAATATAGAATTTCAGAACTTTGAATAAAGAGTGCAAGTACTCAATACTATCGCAATAGTAAGTGGCTATGCGGGTCGTGATTCATAAGGAGGGACTAACGATGGAAGCTTTTTTGTAAGTTCTCTTTTAGGTTATAATCAATGATTAAAGATCTTTTTTTTAGTTCTTAAAAAGAAAAAAATAAGTTATACTCAAGTTAAGAAGAAAGTGGTAGGTTGAGAAGGTGGAGAAAATAAAAAGTAGATTTATACAAAGAAATTAAAAAAAGTGATGAAAGCATTGGTAGATTGTGGTATTGGTGATCTAAACTAAAATTAAAAGAAAAAAAAGTTAAAACTTAAAAAACTTACTTACCTCTTCGGCGCCTGCTTACCTTTGACCCGTATAGACGATGTACCTTATTTGAAGGCGAGCGAAGTATGACAAATAGGAGCTTCCCATTCCCGATTTACACTATGAAATGAAAGGGCTAGCTACGCTACCATAGAAATGGATATCTATCACCATAAGCCATCAACGACACTTGCAAGGGTAAAACAACTTCGAGGCTATCAGAGTCATTTGGATTCACAAACACGGAAGAAGGAAGCAAACAAAAACAAGAATAGAAAAGAAAAAACTTTAATTCGATTCAAATAACAATGAAAGAAAAGATTACTTACACCGGTGTCACCCTCAGTATAAGCTTCTTCTCATTCCTCCATGAAAATCTCCTCTCCTCTAAGTTACATAAAGAAAATAAATATTACATAAAAGAAAACTAAAAACCTAAGTTACAAACTACAGAATAGCCTAAATTCTACTCTCTGCTTGGTCGTCCCCTTGTGCCTTTGAGATTTCAGGTATTTATAGGAGAAATGTAGAGATTAGAGGAGTATGAAGATAGGAAAAGCTGGCTATTTTTGAATTTGAATTCTTCCCTTATCTCCAAACTTGATTTGATGTGGGTATTCAGTTCTGATCTGCAGCTTGTTAGCATTTTGATTACTGAATATACCTTATCAAATGAAATAATTAGAAATAGTGATCAACATAAGAGTTGTAGACCTTTACGTCTTCTTTCTGGATCATCTTGAATCATCAGATTTGAGTTTCATTAGAGAAATTTATGATTCAAATACTAAAATGTATCCAGTCAAAATCTGAGTTATTACCGTTGATCTTATCTCTATCCATTTATCCCTTTGGATTTTGAATTTGGACTCTGTATTTGATGTTATCATCGGTTGATCTTTAGCTTTAACCACTTGATTCATTAAAACTGAATTTAACCAACTGGATTTGGGATCATCCTGCTCTAACCAAATAGATCTACTTAAATCTGAATTTAATTGATATTTATTTTATTTTATCCTCTTTCTCCCATGATTATCTTCTACAAAATAGACATTTAAGATAAGGAATTTAGCAGATTTATTATATGATAAATGTAAAAATGTAATAACGAATAATGCAATAAATGTGAACAATCAACATGCAACTAATGAGAAAAGAATTAAAAAAAAAATTTGCTGGCCTAGGGTGAAATAGTCATGCAGAACCACTACTTTAAAAGAAAGATGGTTAGTCCCTTATTTGAACCTTAAAGTGATTTCCTCTCTTAGCGATAAAAACTCCCTCGGTAAACTGCCAGCACCCAACTCAGGATGGTGAAATAGGCTTCTACTCAGATGGAGATTTGTTGCCCGGAATGAAAAAAAGGCTTCGAGAATCACCAAAATTTTTCAATGCTACAAGCTAGACTAAGTGAGATTCCATTAGGGGTTCTGAATATCTTCATTCCCAATATCATATCGGCAGGACCTAAATTCTTCATATTAAAGTTTTTAAAGAGATAATCTTTTACCCCTTAAATTACATCAAGAGAAGTTCCAAGAATACGAATATCATCTATATATGGATAAAGAATGATATACTCATTATCAAAGTTTTTAGAATAGATGTACATGTCATGCTCATGGACAATGAATCCAAATTGTACAATAACTTTATTAAATATTTGGTGTTATTGTTTAGGTGTTTGTTTTAAACCATCCAATGATTCAACTAGTTTGCACACTTTATCTTCTAGTGCCTTGGCTATGAGCCCTTCTGGCTGGTCCATATAGATCTCTTCTTCGAGATCGCCATTCAAGAAGGCATTTTTAAACATCGATTTAGTGAATGAACATGTTATGAATTAATGCAAGGGCTAGAAAGATTCTGTTAGATAAGATTCTAATAACAGGAGAATAGGTATCAAAGAAATCAATATCTTTTTGTTGGATGAAATCCTTGGCAACTAATCTTTCATTGTATTTGTCGATAATCGGGTTGAAATTTCTTCTTGAAGATCCATTTACAACCTATAGGTTTGCATCCTGAAGGAAGGTTAGTGAGAATTTAAGTGTTATTCTTCATTATGGATTTAGTCTCACTGTCAATGGCTTCTCTCCAAGAAGGAGATTTAGAAGAGTTCATTGGTTTCTTGAATGAATGAAGATCACCTTATACAAGATAGGTAAAGAAGTCTTTACCAGGTCCTAGCTCTTTTGCTCTTTCTAGATTTAGAATCAATAGCATGAGCAGAACTAGAAGAAGGGATATCAGTAGCAGAAAGAGTGAAAGAAAATCACTAGGTCCTAGTTCTTTTGCTCTTTCTAGGTTCAGAATCAATAGCAGGAGCAGAATTAGATGAAGGGATATCAGAAGCAGAAAGAGTGAAAAAAAAATCACTAGGGATTCTAAATTTGAAAGGAAAGATATTCTCAAAATAAACATCATCTCTAACTTCAATGATGGTGTTATTGGATATTTCACTGATCTCAAAGTTAACCACTAGGAATTAGTTAATATTGTTATCAAGTGCATATCTAATAAATATAAAATCAACAGTCTTTGAGCCAATTTACCTTTTCTTTGGTTCTGGTATTGAAATCTTAGCCACGCAGCCCAGATTTTAAAGAATTGGATGTTATGAGTTCTCCCTTTTCAATATTCATAGGGAGTAACGTCAGAGTCTCTTTGGAGAATTCTATTGAGAATGAAACAAGTAGAAATGAGAGTTTCTCCCCAAAGACTCTCGGATGCACCTGAGCTGAGTAACATGCAGTTAATTATGTCCATCAGTGTTATATTTTTCTTTCAGCTACACCGTTGGACTAAGATGTATCGTTAGCAGTTACCTCATGAATAATGTCGTGCTCTTGGCAGAATTCTCTCATGTCATTTGAGATATACTCTCCCCATAATCAGATCTTAGAATCTTGATCTTCCTTTCAAGTTGGTTCTCAGTTTCGACTTCATACACCTTGAACCAATCAAAGACTTCATCCTTGAATTTGAGAAGATAAGTGTAACAGAATTTAGAGTAGGCATAAATGAATGTCACAAAATATCTTCTACAGCCTCGGGTGAGAACTCTGTTCGAGTCACACACATCATTATGAAAAAGTTGAGGGGATCAGAATTTCTTGTGATAGAATGAAAAGATGTTCGGACATGTTTGCCCTCAATACATATTTCACATTTAGAATATGAGTCAAAAGAAGATTTAGGAATGAGATTCAATTTAATCATTTTCTTGCTGGAATTGAAGTTGACATGTCCCAATCATTCATGCCAAATATCAGAAGACTCAATGTTCAAAGCAACATGAATAGAAATTTTATTATCAGAAGGATTGATTACATTGAGCCGAAAAAGACTAGCATAAACAAAACCCTTTCCAATGAAAATATTTGACTTGAAAATTATAAATTTATTAGATTTCTTGATAATTCTATAGCAGTTCTACGAAGAGAAGATTCGCTGATCAGATTTCTCCGAAGTATTATAGATACAGGATGCCTTGAAGAGTCAAAGTTTTCACGGAAGTCATCTTCAGATCAATTCACCCAGTTCTCTTTATTTCTCTGGTGGAGCAATCTGATAGGCTCACGCTTCCTCCACGTTGTTCTTGATAAGATTTAAACTAGGAGCAATCAGTACATATATGAATATTAGCCCCTGAGTCTAACCACCAGTCTGAGGTGAAAGTGATTGAGTTGATGATGAAAGAGAAGAATCTAACCTAAAAGAGTTAGAGTTTAGTTGAATCATGTTGACCTTGTGCTCGCCATCTTTTTTTCCCCTCTTAGATGAGCTTTGACTAGTTTCTTTCTCTGGTTGAAACATTGAGGCACCAAGTGATTGGTTATCTTGCAGATTTAGCAGAATCTTCCATCGTTCTTCCGTCCAGATGTTTTGGGTCTGAAGGAGGAAAATTGAGAAGGTTTGAAGGAAGAGGAGTAATCGGATTTTTTAATTTCTTACCCTCGGGATTAATAATTTGCCTTAGGCTTATCCACCACCAAGTACACTTTACCTTTCATTTTTTACTTGATTTTTAGAGTTTTGCCTATGCTAGTCTTCTATAGGAATCGCTTTTAAGGCTTGAATAAGGGTTAGGTCATCTTGCTTGTGACAAGATGTCTTCAGCAAAGGTTGACCAGGAAGGAGAAAGTTTATCAATAAGAGATGGCACCTTATAATCATCAGAGAATTAATTTTCTTTCGATTGAAGGTGTCAGATATAATCTTGTAATTCATGAAGCTGATCATTGATTGGTTTACTATCAGTCATTATGAATTTATTGAAGGAGGAGGTGAATCTTTCAATTTTAGTATCATCGAGGCCATATTCTTCTTTGGTAGCTATTCATAGTTCTTTGGCACTCTCATATAATAAATATCATATAAACTATCAGAGAGTTCACTAAGAATCCTATGGAGACAATGATAGCCAATTTTCTCATGTTTCAAATAGATGTAAGAGGAAGGAGTTGTAGGAGGAGTTTCAATAGGAGAAGATCTAACAGGTGACGATTTAGAAGAAGATGGAGGAATGGTGTTATCTATAGCTGAAATGAGATCTAAAGTGGTCAACTAATACTTCATCTGATTTTTTTCATCTCTTAAAGTATGTGTCAGAGAATTTTTCAGGTTTAACACTGATCGGGAAAACCGCGCACGAAAAGTGTCATTTTAAAATTAGAAATTAAAGTGTGTTCTTTGGCTTCCTCCGTTATAGCATAGAGGCTAAACGGGTCGAATCCACAAGGACGGGAGGCAATAGATGTTTTACCGGTATGTTCACGTGTGTTAACAGTTCTTCTATATTTTGAAGAATGAAAAGAAAGAAAACAAAGAATGAAAAGAGAAGTATAGGTGGGAACAAAAATAGAAACATTGAAGAGAAGGTGTTTGTGAATTTTAATTTATTCTAAAACAAAGTAAAAATAAAAGAAAACCCATAGCTACTAACTACTAATGGCTCTACTAACCATAATAACCTCTTAGTGATAGTTGTCATATATGTATTTTTGGCCATCACTAATCCTTAGTTCAAGAACTTTTCAAAGAATGACCCATAAGAACACTTTCACATCCAAATAAAACAAACAAGAGCAAGCTACACTTAAACTATCATAACTAACTAGAGCAAGTATGAAATAAAGTAATGATAACTTATTAGAGAGTTAGATGTTAGAGTGTTAGAATCCATCATCATAAGCCATCAATGGCTCTTGCAGAGCAAGACCAAGTAGAGGCTATTAGATTCATGTGGATTATCAAGTAAGGAGTTAGCAAGTTAGTGGTTAGTGGTTAGTGGTTAGTTGTCATGAGAGAAAAAGCTAAGCCTGTAAAAGTTAGAGAGAAGAAAACCAATACAGATAAGGAGAGAATCTTTCATAGAATGTCACCTTCTATTAAAAGAACCCAACCTTTATCCTATGCATCTCTCTCTTTCCTATTACATGATCTACAAAAGAAATATTAAACAAAGAAAGAAGAAAACTACACTAACTAGACAAATGGGAGAAACTATCCCTAAAAACTCTCCTCCTTTATGTCTGAAAATCTCAAGGTATTTATAGGCCAGGGGGAACCCAGGGGGTGTCACAGGGCTGTGCGTCAAATCTTGACGTGTGGATCCATAAAGGAGCCACGGAAATGCGGCCATGAATGCGGCCATCTAATGGCGCGTGCACAGATTTTCATGTCACGTCCTATCGGTCTGCTCTTCTGTCAGATATACCCCATTGTTTCTAGATATGGGCACCCGGTTTTGACAGAACCACCTTCCAAAGTTAATGACTATATGTGTAGGCTTTAAATCACTAAATAAATAGGATTTTGGGCTTCTTCTTCATTTCATGCCATGGACCTAGAAATATACAAGAGAGGTATTATTAACAAAATTTAATATTAAAAAATGTGAAGATGTGATATGAAATATGCAATTTTAGAGACTAATCACACCCCCACACTTATCTTTTACACGTCCTGAGCAAAACAGAAAAACTAACTAAGAGGATTATTACACCACTTTTGCAGGTTACGCGATTGCACTGAGAGGTGCAACAAGCCATTAAACCTCTAGGTTTTCCTTAAAGGAGGAGTTTTGTCTCTGAGGATTTTCAGCGGATTACACCCACAAAATATATTAAAGAAAGAAATCAAATGTTAGTATTTTAAAAACGCATTTTGAAATAGAGAAAAGTGTTGTTCAAGGTCATAAGTTAACCGAAATTATTTTTCCTTAAACTAAGTCTAAATACAAAATTTTGTTATAAATTAAAGGTAAGAATTCAAAATGAATTGCTTCTTTGATCTTTCAACTCCTAGAAAATATGCACTTTGTGAACTGTGAAGATTTTTGGGATATCGACTCTAACTTTCATGCCATTTATTTATATCAATTTTTTTCTTTATTTCTTCCCTTAGTCTTCTTAGGCTTTCTAACTTATCCCGGTAGTGAGCCTTTAGCCGGTGACTCTCAAACCAAATAGTTTTAGGGTACCAGATGAGAAAATATCTCTCGGGCTTAAGGACTCGAGTAAACAAGGCCAAAGCTAAAGGAGATTATTTTATTTTTATTTACTATTTTTAGGCATGAATAATCATGCTCTTGAGGCATAATTACCCAGCTTCAATAAGTGATTTTAATTATTATTTTTTATTTTATATATTTATTTTTTATTTTTTATGGCATTTCAGTCTTTATTTCAAACCCGAGAATTGTGTAAGTGTGAAGTGCATATATCTAAGGAAAAAATCAAGATCAAATTATCTTTTCAATCTTACCTTCTTATCCTAAAATTAAAAAAGATCAATTATTTTGACTTGGTTTAAAAATTCATAAGTTTAGGTCTTCCTAATTCTTAAAAAAATATTTCTCTTGTTTCAAAAAGTTTTGCAAAAGAAAAGAAAACGGTATTTTTTATTCAAAAGAATAATTTAAAAATTTCCTAAAAAGAAGTGTAAAAGAAAAAAATCTAAAACAATCTATGTTACTAAACCCTCCCCCACATTTATCTCATGCATTGTCCTCAATGCATCATGAATGTGTATATGCATGAAACAAATAGGGAAGAAAAATTACCTCAAGGTGGTGGTTCCGATGGTGGTCTAATTGGTTCATGAAATGCAGTCCAATGCACAGATTGTAGATCTTATAGAAACCCACCAGTGATCTCTCGAATACAACCTATTAAAAGAATGATTGAGTGAATGGTCTTATTTAAAAAATTATCCCAATCCAATTTTCATTTTCAAAAATAATTCTTAAATCATTTCGTTCAACACATTTGTCTAACAATGAAGTGTGATTATGAAAGATGGTTGATTTGAGCTCAAACGAAACAGGAACAAATACCGACTCAAGAATTTGACTTAGATCAAGTCGAGATTTAAAAGTGAGAGTCGAAATAGGTTCAAAAATGGGCTCCAAACTAAAGAATTGATGTTCACACACTTTTCCCATCAACGGAATGTGATCGTAAAATATTGGTGATTCCATTTCACAGTATACTGGTACTGGATTCAATGTTGACTCCGAAATATGAAAAAAAATCTAGTAAAGATACCGAAGTCATTATTGAATCAAAAAGTGAAATGGAATTACCAGTTTGAGGTTCAGGATCATATTCATGTTCAATTTCATTTCAGGAAAGAGATAACTTGCCAAAATGTCAATGTGACTTTCAAAACTTAGTGTTTGGTCAAGTTCAAATGGGTGTGCTGAAATTGAATCTTATTTTTAAGATAACATGATTCTTGGGTCCAATCAATAGAGTTAGGGATATAAGAATGGGTCAAAAACTGACAAGAAAGATTTTCATCATTCTCATTGATCAATTCGCTCATTATTGAGTCTAACCTACTGATAGGTCGGGTAACAGAATTTTAAGTCTGAATCATGTCATTCATACTCTTTGCAATTGGTTCTTCTTGAAAAGGTGAGTATGGAAGTTGGTTTTGAAAATTATGGTGAAGTCATGAGTCCATCAAATTTTGCGATTATTGCTCGGACTCACACAAGGCTTCCATACTCATTTTCAGGATGGATTTTTTTGCAGTTAGATATTTTAAAAAAGAAGTATGTGAAGCTTGGTACTAGGGAAATGGTGAGTCCAACATGTTTTGAGAATATCACTCAGACTCACACACGAGTTCCATACTCAATTTCAGGATTGATAATTGTTCATTTTTAATCGATGAGATTAAAAAAGATGGCAGTTAGATATTTTGAAAAAGAAGTATGTGAAGCTTGTAAATCACCTAGAGGGGGGGTGAATAGGTGATGAGCTAATCTAAAGGTCAATAATGCGGAATTAAAACTTATTTAAAGCAAATTAAACTTCTTAAACTAAACACCACGTATAACACAAGAGTGTAACCGGATTCCCCGTGAAGGGCTCTGGACTAACTCCTCAAGATTCCTCTAAATAAGAGTTGAGGTGCCGCGTTGGCTCTCTTGGTTGAATACAAGTGTTAGCAAACAATCCCCAATATATAACAATGTGAGCACAAATGTATATCTAGCATATAAAGATGAAAGCAATATAAGCATGAAAGATATAAACAAGTAAGAGATAGAGAGTGAGCAATCGCAAACACGGGAGATTTGTTTTGAGGTTCGAGCACACTTGCTCTACGTCCCCGCCTTCAACACTTGAAGGATTTCCACTAAAAACGATCCCACCGGATCACTCGGTGCCGCAACACCTACAAGAAGTTCCCACTAGAACTCTTGGACTCTCTAGTCCCGAACACACCGCAAGCTCGCCGAGGCCGCACCTCAAACAAAGAGTTCACACACGAACTCGAAACACCGCGAACCTGCAAATCCACCTCCTCAAAGTACAAAGTAGAACTTTGGTGATCACAACACTTTGATCACCTAAAATCCTCTCACAACAAAGATCCCTATAGGTAGATAAAGCAATGGATAGCTCAAGTGTTGTGTGAGAAAATTAGGATTGAACAGGTGGAGGAAAACACAAGAAAATCACTTTTGAAACACTCTTGATAAACTCCCCTTTTGATTGGAAATATTTGCTCCCAAAATAAGTGGAGAAAACTCTTAAAAGATGTAGGAAAAATTGGTGCAAAACCACTTGAAAATCTTGTGTAAAAACAGCCCCAAAAGTCTCAATTTATAGGGCTGCCAAAAACTAGCCGTTGGGGCAATTTTTCAGCCCTGACGGCTGACGGTCGACCAGCCCGGTCGACCGACAACGGTCAGATTTCTGACCGTTGGAGCCTCGGTCGACCGGCCCGGTCGACCGCTGCCTGGAACAGAGAGCAGAGCACTCTGCCAGTCGACCGGCCCGGTCGACCGGGGCTTTCCAGAGAGCAGAAGCTCTCTGCGGTCGACCGGGTCGGTCGACCGGCCCTCCAGCAGACTTGGCGTCCACGTTCTGTGCACGTCGGTTGACCGTCTCGGTCGATTGGCTCCTAGCTCGGTCGACCGCTCCGGTCGAGCGCAGAAGCCGGGTCAGGTCAGTTAAGGGATTGAAAAACTCGGCATTTTGACACAAATAAAATCCCATAAAATCTCTAAAATTTTACAAAAATAGTTTCAGTATTAAACTTTGATAAACAAACATGTTTGAGTAAAATCAAGACATGTTACAAACAATTAGAACTATTTTTGTAACTTATAAATTTTGGCTAAAACAAAAACTGTATTTTTTCAAAATGGATTTTTCCAAAACTTCTCCAAATACAAAAATAAGATATTTTAAACTCTTTTAAAGCATAGAGTGTATGGATATGATCCACTACACATACATGGTGAAATATCTATGTTTTTGACAATAAGCACTAAATATGGTTTTGGTTAAAACATATATACTTTGAATTCTAAAAACTAAACCGGTATTTTTCCAAAATGAAAACTCTTTTGTATTTTTCCAAAATAGAAATTCTTTTATGAAAACTCATCGAAATCAAGAGTGTGTGCGTGTAAGATATACTTGAGCAATCCACCAACTATTCTATCCTTTACATTTTATCTAAAAATAAAATCTTATAAAAACAAACCTAGACACAAGTCTTGATCTTGAAGTCTTCACTTGAAGTCTTCTCATCTTCTTGACTTGGTCCAAACTTGATCCAACGAGCTAGACTCCTCTTGAGTACTTGATGTGAACTTGATGCACAAGCGCTTGAATCAAACCGTGCTAGCCCCAAACTTGACTTTAAATCCTTTGTTGAAGCTACACACCTACTAAGATCTTGATCACAAATCTGAAACTAAATAAACACAAGATCGTTAGTACTATAACTACACGAGTTGATCATCATCAAAACTAGAGTGATGGGCCTTTGGGCCAACAATCTCCCCCTTTTGATGATGACAAAACTCATGGCGTTATATATGCATGGATTAAAGTAAAGCCTCAAAGAAGCTCCCCCTTAACTCATGCATCACAAATAAGCAAAAAGATATGGCAATTAGGCACATGAAACATGTATGCAAACATAATGAGATAAACATGTCAATCAAGCATAAAACTCATCAAATTCTTTTCTCCTTTTTGCAAAACAAAGTAATATGCAAAAACAAAAAATTCTTCTCCCAATTATGTATAAAGCAAGTAAAACATGCATATATACTAAAATACTTCTCCCCCTTTTTGTCAATCATCAACAAAGGGGTTAAAATAAATACAAAATAATGTTCTCCCCTACAAAGAGGTGAACTCAAATCGATCAATAAAGAGATATATGCGATATACATTCATGAAGAGCAAGACGCTAAGTTAACTTCCCTACATACATGCATTACATGAAGAAGGGATGACAAGCCCTAATTCACATAACACATAATATGCAATGCATAAGAAGAGATGTGAAGCTCTTCCTACACACGTATACCGCATAAAAAAGAGTTGTCAAGCTCCTCAATATAAGATACACTTAACATGAATCTAATATAGAAGAGATGTTAAGCTCCCCTTGCATATAGGCAATACACATCAAAACATTTTTAATATTTCTTATTAAAACAAAATTTTGAATTTTCTCAATAAAACAAAATTTTGAGATATCTTAGTGAATCAAATTTTAAGATATCAATGGTAAATAATCATTACAAATTTTGAATTTTAATTGTAATTGAAACATTTTATCAATTGAAATAATAATGAAATTTTGATACAAATAGTAATCTTGATACCAATGAAAGAAAGAATTTTATATCTTGATACCAATATAAATTTTTATGGATACCAATTGACATAAATAGATCAATAGATACCAATTAAAATATATTGTACATTTTGATATCAATAAAAATACTAATTGTAAAAAAATACCAATTGAAGACAATGCATAAGCTTATATAAAAATATCAATTGAGAAATCAATTAAAAATTAAAATTTGAATTAAGCTTAGCATAAACATACTTTGTGCTTTAAACATGTAAATATCTTGAGAATCAAGCAAAAATATATATGATTTGTTGGTGCTTGATTTTCAAAACATATATATGTATGAAAAAGACAATACCAATAGGAATTGATATTATGGAAATTATGAAGCATACATATATAGGAAACAAAATATGAGTATATACAAAAAGAATATCAATTGAGATACCAATTGAAAATAACAATGTAAATCAAGTATATAACTCATAACTACCACCTTTTTTATGCACAAGATAAAAGATTTTTCAATAAAGCTTACAAGGCATACTCGCCCATCCGTCCTCCCATAACGGTGTTGGTAGGGATTTTCGAAAATAGGGTTTGAAAATATTTTAATAGTGAAAATCACTACTAAATGAAGAATAATAACTAATTACATTAATTTTGAAAAACTAGTTAAAGATCCTTCAAAACATGAAACCAAATCATGAAACATACTAAATACATAAAGTTGTCACTCAAGATCTATAAAGCTCAAAAATAATCATGAAACAAAGTCATGAATAAACAAATAAAGTGCGAGTGTACAAAAATCATGTAATTAGCATTTTCATGAAGGTAGTCAATTATACTCAAAATCAATATTATTTTATCAAAACAAAAATCATGAAAATTCATCTTAAAAATAAACTTCTAGGTATATGTATGTTTTTATTCAAAACTAACAATATTTATACATATCCTAAATATAAAATGAGTCCATAAAGTAAATTACATGAAGGCAAATGACTCAAGAGACATACATGTATATTCATTAGTTTTGACTAAAATACCATATACATGAAGTAAAACATGAAAATAGGCAAAACAAGTGTAAATGAGGGAATCATCAAAACTAGGCTATACATGAGCATATAGTGAGTACAAATGAGCAATGAAGTGCAAACATATATGAATCAAATGTTGCTCACTACTTGTACATGTATATATCCAAGTTTTGATAAAAACTACATTTAAACTAGTATTTACCACATGAAGCACAAAATAAATAAAATATGAACATGCTAAAAATATCATATATGAAAAAGCATATAAATAAATAAAATAGGAGTTTAGAGATAGTCACCAAACCAAAGAATTATGCTCTAATTCTCCAAAACATGGTGGTTGTCCCACCAAACTTCCTTGATAGCGGTGCATCAAATGTATGTCCATCAAGTCCATATGCATCCACCATCAAGGCACCAACTCTCTCACGTCATGTGAGAGCCCGTGCCTACATTAAATACAAAAGGTGAGGATTTTGGTACCCATTTTCTTTTGGGTCCATGGGGGTTAGCATCTAATGAAACCCAAACATTTTTCTTAGCAAAATTAATATGATACATCTTATCAAAATAAAACTTTGCTAAATGGCCTTTGCGGCCACAATGTGTACAAGTGTACACTCTACTATGCACATGTGTATGAGGGTGATCGTGGCGTGCAAAGTGTGCATATGCATGATGTGGGTGTTGTGCATGAATGTGTGGAGTTTGTTTCTTTGAAAACAAAGACTCCAATCTAGAGTGGTTAAAAACACATTTGCTCAAAGTTGAGCTTAAACAATAAATTTTATTTTTTAAAAATTTAACTTCATTTTTATCAATGGTTGTGGCATGAAGAGCATGATCAATAGTCTTTTTCTTTTAGAAACACTTACTTTTTCTTTTTCAACAATTTTTCTTTTTAAAGAAGTGTTTTCATTTAAAGCAATCTCTTTTTGTTTTTCCACCAAAACAATTTTATTTTTCAATAAAGTGTTTCCTTCACAAAGATCATTTAATTTAGAAAGCAAGGCAACATTCTCATTTTTCAAAATTTCATTTTCTTTTGAAATAGTTTCAAATTTATCTTGTAAAGAATCTTTTTCTTTTAACATGTAATCAAATTTGTTTTTCATTTTCTTATTATCTTTTTTAACCATGTCACATTTTTCTAGATGTTGTTGAAAAAATGAGGCATGTTCATCATATGACATATCAACATCTTCATCTAACTCGGATTCAGTGTTTACCTCAAGGGGGTTATCCCCTTGAACCATGTAGCACACGTTGGAGGTGTCACTTCCAACATCCGAATCGCTTCCCGCATAATATTGTTCTTTTTCGCCGAGGGAGATCAAGGAGTTCCATACTACAAAAGCCGAATCAATGTTAGAAACCCTAGATAAATATTCATCATTTAGGGTAGATCTTAAAGCATGTAAGGCTTTTGCATTAGCCTCAATATTTTGCCATTTAAACAATAAGAATCTCTAATAGTGACAAAATAAACATGAATGCCTAAGGCTTGAGGTACAAAGACATCTTAACCTTCCAAGTTTGGATGTTAAGAATGTCAAAGGTGGGAGGTGACATGAAATCCATGGTGTGTGAATAAATATTGTGATTAGTTATAAAATAAGGATCTTTAACTCTAGGTTGTAAGACCCAAATCAAGAGCACTTGGCTCTGATACCAATTGTAAATCACCTAGGGGGTGAATAGGTGATGAGCTAATCTAAAGGTCAATAATGCGGAATTAAAACTTATTTAAAGCAAATTAAACTTCTTAAACTAAACACCACGTATAACACAAGAGTGTAGCCAGATTCCCGTGAAGGGCTCTGGACTAACTCCTCAAGATTCCTCTAAATAAGAGTTGAGGTGCCGCGTTGGCTCTCTTGGTTGAATACAAGTGTTAGCAAACAATCCCCAATATATAACAATGTGAGCACAAATGTATATCTAGCATATAAAGATGAAAGCAATATAAGTATGCAAGATATAAACAAGTAAGAGATAGAGAGTGAGCAATCGCAAACACGGAAGATTTGTTTCGAGGTTCGAGCACAATTGCTCTACGTCCCCGCCTTCAACACTTGAAGGATTTCCACTAAAAATGATCCCACCGGATCACTCAGTGCTGCAACACCTACAAGGAGTTCCCACTAGAACTCTTGGACTCTCTAGTCCCGAACACACCGCAAGCCCACAAGCTCGCCGAGGCCGCATCTCAAACAAAGAGTTCACACACGAACTCGAAACACCGCGAACCCACAAGTTCTCCTCCTCAAAGTACAAAGTAGAACTTTGGTGATCACAACACTTTGATCACCTAAAATCCTCTCACAACAAAGATCCCTATAGGTAGATATAGCAATGGATAGCTCAAGTGTTGTGTGAGAAAACTAGGATTGAAAAGGTGGAGGAAAACACAAGAAAATCACTTTTGAAACACTCTTGATAAACTCCCCTTTTAATTGGAAATATTTGCTCCCAAAATAAGTGGAGAAAACACTTAAAAGATGTAGGAAAAACTGGTGCAAAACCACTTGAAAATCTTGTGTAGAAACAGCCCCAAAAGTCCCAATTTATAGGGCTGCCAAAAACTAGCCGTTGGGGCAATTTTTCAGCCCTGACGGCTGACGGTCGACCGCCAATGGTCAGATTTCTGACCGTTGGAGCCTCGGTCGACCGGCCCGGTCGACGGCTGCCTGGAACAGAGAGCAGAGCTCTCTGCCGGTCGACCGGCCCGGTCGACTGGGGCTTTCAAGAGAGCAGAAGCTCTCTGCGATCGACCGGGTCGGTCGACCGGCCCTCCAGCAGACTTGGTGTGCACGTTCTGTGCACGTCGGTCGACTGTCCCGGTCGACCGACTCCTAGCTCGGTCGACAGGTTCGGTCGACCGGCAGAAGCCAGGTCAGGTCAGTTAAGGGATTGAAAAACTCGGCATTTTGACACAAATAAAATCCCATAAAATCTCTAAAATTCTACAAAAATAGTTTCAGTATTATACTTTGATAAACAAATATGTTTGAGTAAAATCAAGACATGTTACAAACAATTTGAACTATTTTTGTAACTTATAAATTTTGGCTAAAAACAAAAACTGTATTTTTTCAAAATGGATTTTTCCAAACTTCTCCAAATACAAAAACATGATATTTTAAACTCTTTTAAAGCATAGAGTGTATGGTTATGATCCACTACACATACAAGGTGAAATATCTATGTTTTTGACAATAAGCACAAAACATGATTTTGGTTAAAACATATATACTTTGAATTCCAAAAATCAAACCGGTATTTTTCCAAAATGAAAACTCTTTTGTATTTTCCAAAATAGAAATTCTTTTATGAAAACTCATCTAAATCAAGAGAGTGTGTGTAAGATATACTTGAGCAATCCACCAACTATTCTATCCTTTACATTTTATCTAAAAATAAAATCTTATAAAAACAAACCTAGACACAAGTCTTGATCTTGAAGTCTTCACTTGAAGTCTTCTCATCTTCTTGACTTGGTCTAAACTTGATCCAATGAGCTAGACTCCTCTTGAGTACTTGATGTCGTCTTGATGCACAAGCTCTTGAATCAAACCGTGCTAGCTCCAAACTTGACTTAAATCCTTTGTTGAAGCTACACACCTACTAAGATCTTGATCACAAATCTGAAACTAAATAAACACAGGATCATTAGTACTATAATTACATGAGTTGATCATCATCAAAACTAGAGTGATGGACCTTTGGGCCAACAAAGCTTGGTACTAGAAAAATGGTGAGTCCAACATGTTTTGACAATATCGCTCAGACTCACACAATAGTTCTATACTCAATTTCAGGATTAATGGTTGTTCATTTTGAATCGGTGAGACTTAAAAAAATGAGTATGAATCTTGAAATTTTGGTTGAAATGATGAGTCCAACATGTTTTGAAGAATTTGTTGTTGGGACTCAAACATGGATTCTATACTCTTTTGTATCTCTGATTTTTCTTCAATTGGTGGTTCAGAAAAAGGAGCATGTGAAGTAGAATATGAAAAGAAGATGGTGGACAAGGTGGTTGAAAATTTAACTCAGGGAAGGTGTTACCCCATTGACTCTGTGAAGAGGAAAAATTATTTTAAAATTTTTGATCGTATAATTGGGGATACGGGTCATATTGAGTCAGACAAACCAATCCAGCATATATGATTGGTGAAATCACCTAGAGGGGGGGTGAATAGGTGATGGCTATATGAAATGACAATAATGCGAAATTTAAAACTATTTAACAAATAATGAGCACAATTAAATAACTTGCAAGTAAATAAGCAATTTAGTAGAGCAAGTAAGAGAGAGATAGAGTTTAGAGAAAATGTGGACAATCGCAAACACAAGGATTTTTTCGAGGTTTGAGCCACGCTCTACGTCCCCGCCTTCAACACGATGAAGGATTTCCACTATTGGTGATCCCACTGGATCCTCAATACAAGGACACACTTGTCCTATCTCTCGGTGTCGCAACAACACTTTGAAGCACACCCGCTCGCTTGAGGCCGATGCCTCTACAACTTCTCAAATGAAGAAAAAGTTGATCACACTTGATCAAAAGGCTCACTTTGTACAATCCTATAACCAATATGAAAGAGATGATACTTGGGATTGTGTGGTGCAAAAGACTAGAGAGAAGTAGAGAGGATTGCTTCAAGAAGGTGTTGGAAATTTTGGCTTTGATGAAAATCTTTTCTAAAACGAAAACTAAAGTTTTTTTTTGCTTGGAAATCTTGTATATGCTAAGAAATCTTGTTGTTAAGTTTGTAGAAGTGTCCCACTATTTATAGGGGGTGAAAAACAAACTATACAGCTCAAAAGAGTCGTTGGGGTGAATCCCAACAAAAATCTGACCAGAAAAATAGAGCTGTTGGAATCTGTCAGAACTTCTGACAGCTAACAGTCGACCGGGTCGGTCGACCTGCAACGGTCAAAAATCCGACCGTTGGGGAGGTCGGTCGACTGGGCGACCGACCGAGACCAAATCCAGAGAGCAACTCTCTCTGTCGGTCGACCGTTGCGGTCGGCCGAAGAAAAACAGAGAGCAAACTAAGTTTGCTCGGTCGGCCGATGTGCACACATGCACAGCATGCACGTCGGTCGACTGGGTCGGTCGACCAGACTCTGCCAGAACTCTTTTCCAGAGTCTGCTAAAGAGAGAAGGGATTTTTGGTTAAAAACATTTTGGTCAAGGATTTATAAAACAAGGTTCTAGGACTTATAAAACTCAGAGTGTGATCATAGATCAACACCCAAACATGTTAGAACTTTATTTGATGAAAATCCTTTTTGGTAAAATGAAAAATGATTTTTCTAAAAAATGATTTTTCCAAACATTGTTTTTCCAAAAAACTAAGTTAGAAATTTTGTTATAACAATTATTTTGAAGCCATGAAGCAATACTAGATGTGTGTGTGTGACAATCCCAAGTATTCTACCTCTATCATCTAGGTTTTGACAAAATCATCTAAAAATACTAACTAAAAAGAAAATTACAAATCTTGAATTCTTCTTCATGTTTGATCCGGGAGCGCTTCTACTGTGCTAGGCTCGGGGATCCAAATCCTTTGCAGCGTCCAAAAGCGTGAGTCTTGAGTTGGAGCCGTCAAATCAACTATTATTTTTACCTGAAACTTATATAAACAAAATTGTTAAAAACATAACTAAATATGGTTTGTTATCATCAAAATGTCGGGCTAATGGCCTTTAGGCCAACAATCTCCCCCTTTTTGATGATGACAAAACATATATAGTTATCACAAATATTTTGGGTGGAGACTTCAAGTGAAGCTCCCCCTCAACACATGCATATATCAAAGAGATACTCAGGCATAAACATATATAGTATATGGAAATGAAACACATGCCAATCAACCATGCATAAATACACATATGCAATAAAAGGATGCCATGAAAGATAAAAGAGTAACTCATGTTCATACAAAACATCTAACCATAAAACACACATATAACCATAAAACACATGTCCACATAATACATGTCCATAAGAAAACAAAATACTACAACCCAAAATACACAAAAATACAAATAAAGTACTACAGCCCAAAGAGTCAGCCCAAAGAGTCTCATAAATATCTCTCTCCCCTTTTTGACATTATCAACAAAGGGGAAATCACTCCTCATCGTCAGAATCGTCTTCCTCAGACGAGTCGTCCTCATCACCCGCAGCAACCTCCTCATCACCATCATCATCATCAGCCTCATCATCAGTATCCTCTTCCTCAGAATCAATCGCAGCAACAGCTGGCTGTGGTGCTGGAGGAGCGGTAGGAGGCCTGGCAGGAAATGGAGGGCCGGAGGAAGGAAGCGGTCGTGCATACGCCGTGGGATCCGGAGCTCGCATATCATACTTCACATAGAGTGTGCCAAATTGTGATTCCATGTAACGCATGGAATCAACAAAGTAGCCCTTGTCATTGCGAAGACCATGATAGCGAGCGGTCATCTCCTCACGATGTGCCGCAATCTCCGCAGATATCTGAGTGTGGTGCTGCTGGATCTCAGCGGAAATCTGGGTATGAAGCTCCTATAACTGAGCTCGTAACTCAGAAGAAAAGAAGGACTGGAGATCAGAGGGAATAGATGATCCCGAAGCAGAAGAGGACCCTGGGACATGACCAGCAGGAGGAATAGGCTGCTGCTGGGGAGCAGGATGACGCGTCCCATCATGCATCCTCTTCAGGAGTGAGCTGTTTATGTCAATGGAGGGTTCAGAGGGCCTCACTGAAGATAAATCAAAGTTGAGCTGCCTCAACAGATAAGAGATGATCATCCCATAAGGCAAGTGCCTATAGGGGATATGAATGTGATCTGAGGTCATGTGGGAAATGATGAGCCTGGGGATGTTGATCTTAATGCCTCGCAGAAGTCAATAGACTAACAAAGGCATAGATCCCCTAGCGTGGCTGAACTCTCCTGATTTGGGCAGGAGGTTGTAAAAGATGATCTTGGCAAGAACTTGAGAAGTGAGAGTAAAATACTTCACTTCTTCATTTCTCACCAGACCGGGGTTATCATCCCCATGAAGCAAGGTTGACGCGGTGAGCGCAGACTCACCGGCCGGATACTCAAAATCTTGAAGATCTAGAGAATACACATCAACTCCCTCACAGGAGAGATGCAAAAGATCCGCAAACTCTTGGAGAGAGATGTCAATGTCTCTCCCAAGTACTCTAGATCTAACCCTGTTAGCCTCAAAGGATAGATTTGTGTAGAAATATGGAATGAGGGAGGTGTAAACAGGTTGCCTAATGGCAAGGAATTCATCAAGAGAATTGTTCCTTAAAATGTGTGGTATGTTCAGGTGTTCAAAATCTTTGAGAATCACACATCGACCAGAAATGATAGTCTTCTCAGACAGAAGAATATAACGGTTTTCAGCTAGAGGAGACACAAAAGGGGTTTGGATTTGCTTGAAGGAGTAGGGGCTATGGATTTACCCTTCTCCGTTCTAGACCTCTTAGGCATTTTTGGGATAAAAATAGATCTAGGTCAAAATCCACACAATAAACAAGGTAAATGGCTTGATCTAAACTAGATGAAGGCTAGATCTAAGCAAGAATATGATAGATAACAAGTAAAGATGCAAGATCTAAGAAAAAGAAGATTTTTACCTTGAAGAATGACGAACAAGAAGATAAGACCCGAAAAATCCTGAAATAGACATAGATCTACGCCTGAAAGTAAGGATCCAACAATTTTTAGAGAGATTTGGGGATGGATTTGAGGTGGAAATGGTTAGAGAGGAAGATTTTAGGGTTTTTGGAAGAGAGGGGAAGAAAAGGTCGGCGGTGAGATGAGTGAAAAAGTGAGTTAGGGCTTTAAATAAAGTTGGGTAAAAACAGATTTCCCGTCACCCGGTCGACCGGTCCGGTCGACCGAAATTAACCGAGAGCAAGTCCATCTCAGTCGGACGACCGCCCGGTCGGCCGGCAACAGAAAAGAAAAAAAATTCTCCAGGCTAGGTCGGTCGACCGCTCCGGTCGACCGGTCTTGCCCAAAACTGACAGAAGCAGACCAGTTTTAAAAAAAAATTATCTTATATTTTAAAATAACAGTAAAGGTATATTCTCATCAAAAAGTGTTTAAACATATTTTTAATCATATTGGTCATAAAAATCAACAAAACTTTATACCTATTTTATTATTTATTTTATTTATAAATAAAGCCAAATTTTAGAGATGTTGAACCCGAATACCCCGTGAAGGGTTCTGTACTTCTCCTCGAGATTCCTCTAGATATGAGTTGAGGCGCGTAGTTGCCATCTCTATTTATTTGCTTTAAAAATGTTTATTTAGTTTTGACAAAATACATATATAATCAAATCTAGACATGTTGACAAAAAAAATATGGCATAAAACATGATAGAACAAAAACATACATATAGGCATGATGGAAATGCAAGTTTACTCTAACACATATCAATATAGCACAATGATAAACTAACAATCCTATGCATATAAAAAAAATGAAACTTTTATGTGGAGAAATTATCAAACTGAGGGCATTCTCCAAAATAGGTGCCTCCATGATAGCGATGCAAGCGATGATATGTTCGTTAGGCATTGTTGCATCCACCACCCGGGCACCGTCTCCCCCTAAGTCTTGGAGGAAGAAGACCCACCTGTATCAACTAAATTTGGTGTATCTTTTGATACCCATATCTTTTTGGGTCCTTTAGGGTTAGTACTTGGGCGAACCCAAACATGTTTATTTGACATGTTAAGCTTAGCAAAACAAAAATTTTCTAAATGGCCTTTGCGGCCACAATGAGTGCAAACATAAATCCTACCACTACCATACATGAATGCATGTTTATGTGTGTGTGCATGTTTCCGTGCATGTTGATGGTGAGTGTGTTTCCCTTGGGTTATTCCTTTGGGAAACCTAGATACAAATTTGTTTAAATCAAAAGCACACTTTTTAAGAGTTGAATCCAAAACATCAACTCGTTTTTGAATTTCCAAAAATTCATTTTTGTTACAAGATGAAATGGGGCTTTTTCCTTTAGTAGATATTTTATAATTTTCAAAGTCCTTTTTCATCTTTTCAAAAGAATTTTCTAAATCATTTTTCTCTTTTAAAATATGTTCAAATTTATTTTTCAAGGAATCATTTTCCTTTTTCAATTTCTTATTCTGAGATTGTGAAATCTCATATCTATGTTGTAGCTCTTCGAAAAATTGTGCAAGTTCATCCATAGTTAATTCATCATCATCTATGGAGTTTTCAAGATATACCTTTGATGCATCTTCCCCATGTGCCATGAAGCACATGTTGGCAGTGTCAATCTCCTCTTCGGATTCCGACTCCGAGTCATCCCATATGGCCACCATAGCTTTCTTCTTCTTTGGCCCATTCTTTGAGGTTGTAGCTTGAAGAGCGGGACATCGGCGATGAGATGTCCGATCTTCTTGCAATGGAAGCACGGACCCGGCTCCTCTCTTTTTCTTTCAAACCTTCCTTGAGGTTTCCCTCTTCGGAAGTTGCTTTGCCTCCCCTTCTTGTAGAACATCTTGCCCACCTTCCGGATGAGCATGGCAAAATTCTCATCGTAGTCTTCTGATGAGTCCTCCTCGTCATGGGTGGATGGAGTGGCTTTGAAAGCGAGGGCTTTCTTCTTTGGCGCCTCCCTTTCTTCTCTAACTTTCATCTCCATCTCATGTGTTTTGAGATTGCCGATGAAGCCGGAGAAGTCCATCTCCTCCCTATCGTTAAGCTCCTTGAGGGTAGTGCCTTGACTTCCCAAGATTTGGGAAGAGCTCGAATGACCTTCCGAATCTTTTGGTCATTGTCAATCGTGTCACCTAAAGAAGATAAAGCATTAGTTATCTTGGTGAAACGAGTGAGCATGTCATCAATACATTCATTTTCAAGCATGTAGAAGTTCTCATATTGAGAACGAAGCAAGTCAATCTTGGATCTCTTGACTTGGGACGTTCCCTCATGAGTTACAATCAAAACATTCCAAACCTCAAATGCCAATTTACAATTTATGATGCGTGAGAGGTCATCTTCATTTAAAGCTTGGGTTATTGAATATTGAGCCCTAGCATTAGCCTCATAGTCCTTGGTGGTATTCTCGGACCATGATCTCTCATCGATGAGAGATTTTACAAATTCCTTGGTAATGGCCCTAGCTACTCTAACTCCTAGGGATTTAAGAAAGAGGTTCATCTTGACCTTCCAAATGGGGAAGTTCAAGCCATCAAATTTGGGTGGGGACTTGATGCTAGAAAAGTCAATGGATGCCATGAATACAAAAGTATAATGCACAAACAAATATAAATGCACAAAAAGATATAGCCAAATGTAAGGATCTCCCTAAGGTGGTTAAACCAAATGCAAGGGTTAGGCTCTGATACCAATTGAAATCACCTAGAGGGGGGGTGAATAGGTGATGGCTATATGAAATGACAATAATGCGGAATTTAAAACTATTTAACAAATAATGAGCACAATTAAATAACTTGCAAGTAAATAAGCAATTTAGTAGAGCAAGTAAGAGAGAGATAGAGTTTAGAGAAAATGTGGACAATCGCAAACGCAAGGATTTTTCTGAGGTTCGAGCCACGCTCTACGTCCCCGCCTTCAACACGATGAAGGATTTCCACTATTGGTGATCCCACCGGATCCTCAATACAAGGACACACTTGTCCTATCTCTCGGTGTCGCAACAACACTTTGAAGCACACCCGCTCGCTTGAGGCCGATGCCTCTACAACTTCTCAAATGAAGAAAAAGTTGATCACACTTGATCAAAAGGCTCACTTTGCACAATCCTATAACCAATATGAAAGAGATGATACTTGGGATTGTGTGGTGCAAAAGACTAGAGAGAAGTAGAGAGGATTGCTTCAAGAAGGTGTTGAAAATTTTGGCTTTGATGAAAATCTTTTCTAAAATGAAAACTAAAGTTTTTTTTTGCTTGGAAATCTTGTATATGCTAAGAAATCTTGTTGTTAAGTTTGTAGAAGTGTCCCACTATTTATAGGGGGTGAAAAACAAACTATACAGCTCAAAAGAGTCGTTGGGGGTGAATCCCAACAAAAATCTGACCAGAAAAATAGAGCTGTTGGAATCTGTCAGAACTTCTGACAGCTAACGGTCGACCGGGATGGTCGACCGCCAATGGTCAAAAATCCGACCGTTGGGGAGGTCGGTCGACTGGGCGGCCGACCGAGACCAAATCCAGAGAGCAACTCTCTCTGTCGGTCGACCGTTGCGGTCGGCCGAAGAAAAACAGAGAGCAAACCAAGTTTGCTCGGTCGGCCGCTCGGTCGGCCGACGTGCACACATGCACAGCATGCACGTCGGTCGACTGGGTCAGTCGACCGGACTCTACCAGAACTGTTTTCCAGAGTCTGCTAAAGAGAGAAGGGATTTTTGGTTAAAAACATTTTGGTCAAGGATTTATAAAACAAGGTTCTAGGACTTATAAAACTCAGAGTGTGATCATAGATCAACACCCAAACATGTTAGAACTTTATTTGATGAAAATCCTTTTTGGTAAAATGAAAAATGATTTTTCTAAAAACTAATTTTTCCAAACATTGTTTTTCCAAAAAACTAAGTTAGAAATTTTGTTATAACAATTGTTTTGAAGCCATGAAGCAATACTAGATGTGTGTGTGTGTGACAATCCCAAGTATTCTACCTCTATCATCTAGGTTTTGACAAAATCATCTAAAAATACTAACTAAAAAGAAAATTACAAATCTTGAATTCTTCTTCATGTTTGATCCGGGAGCGCTTCTACTGTGATAGGCTCGGGGATCCAAATCCTTTGCGGCGTCCAAAAGCGTGAGTCTTGAGTTGGAGCCGTCAAATTAACTACTATTTTTACCTGAAACTTATATAAACAAAATTGTTAAAAACATAACTAAATATGGTTTGTTATCATCAAAATGTCGGGCTAATGGCCTTTGGGCCAACAATTGGTTCATGTTGTACATAGCCGAGTAGAAGTTATCTGTGTCAAATGAGGTCAAGGTGAAAAATGGATTCATTTGGTTGGAAATTTTTTGGTTATATTTCATTTCATTACAATAATAAAAAAAAAATAAACAAACAAACAAACATAGAAAAAGAAAAACAAGCATATACTAAGGTTAACCTAGACCTAAACGACTCCTAACTGGTTAGACTGTCCACGGGGGTACATTGTAGGAATCTGACCATAAGTTAATCGGCCAGGTAGGGGCAAAATCAGTGGGAGGTATTCGTGCCAGAGCAACGGGCTTAATTAAGTCAAATCACTGTTCTTTAGGGTTTCGCCTCTCAATACCTAACATTTGACACCAATTTGACAAGAGTAAAATTCTAACAACTTCTCTCTTTGGTCAATCTCTTAAATGAGTTCGAGATGTCCCTAGAGGCCAACGTCCAGCAAATTTTATTTAGGCTTGGGTTGTGTGAGTGGGGAGGTAATTTTTAGGCAAAGAGAGGGTAATGACTTTCCCACCTTATCTTATGTTAGGTTTTGCCCTTAATTTTCGATTCGCGCACGTGTGCAATATAGATAAGAATGAACATACAAAGTAAGTAAATCACCCTCGTGTTTGTCCTAACTATACGCAATGTAATATGTACACCTCCGTCAAGATCACAACAACACAGAAACTAAATGCAGTATATTAGAATGAAAATTGACACGTGCTTAGATGCAAATATTTAAATCGTTTTAAAACATCCAATTACCGTTGAGTTCTTTAAATTTTTGCAGTGTATAGGTAATATAAATAGAAACTAGCAGCAGAATATAGCAATATACAAGAATTTACCCAACTACACAAAAGAAAGTGTGGCTTTCTGCGATGCTAAATTTTTGAAAATTTTGACCTGCACACCAAAAAGCAAAGAAGAAAACTTAACTAAAATATAAAATCAAACCGTTCCATTCCACAACGGCGCTAAAATTTGATTGAAAAAAACCGCGCACAAAAGTGTCATTTTGAAATTAGAAATTAAAGGTATGCTTTCGCTTCCTCGATACTTCCGTTATAGTATAGAGGCTAAACGGGTCGAATCCATAAGGGAAGCGATAGAAACTTTACTAGTATGTTCACGTATGTTAATGATTCTTCTATGTTTCAAAGAATTAAAAGAAAAGAAAATAAAGAATGAAAAGATAAGTATACAGTGGAAACAAACATAGAAACATTGAAGAGAAAGTATTTGTGAATTTTGTATTTATTTCTAAAACAAGTAAAAATAAAAGAAAACTCATGGTTACTAACTACTAATCACTCCACTAACCATGATAACCTCTTAGTAATAGTTGTCACACATGTATCCTTGTCCATCACTAATCCTTGGTTCAAGAGCTTTTCAAAGCATGACCTATAAGATCACTTTCACATCTAAACTTAACAAACAAGAGCAAGTTACACATAAATTATCATAACTAACTAGAGCAAGTATGAAATAAAGTAATAGTAACTTATTAGAGATTTAGATATTAGAGTGTTAGAATCCATCATCATGAGTCATCAATGGCTCTTGCAAGAGCAAGAGCAAGACCAAGTAGAGGCTATTAGATTCATGTGAATTATCAAGTAAGGAGTTAGCAAGTTAGTTAGTTGACATGAGAGAAAAAGCTAAGCATGTAAAGAGTTAGAGAGAAGAAAACCAATAGAGATAAAAGAGAACCTTTCATAAAATGTCACCTTCCATTAAAAGAACCCTAATCTTCATCCTATGCATCTCTCTCTTTCTTATTACATGATCTACAAAGGAAATGAAAAATAAAAGAAAGAAGAAAACTACACTAACTGCACAAATGGGAGAAATTATCGCTAAAAATTCTCTTCCTCTCTGTCTAAAAATCTCAAAGTATTTATAGGCCAAGGGGGTCCCAGGGGGTGTCACGGGGCTGTGCGTCAAATCTTGACGCGCAGCTCCATAAAGGAGCCGCGAAAACGCAGCCTCATTGCCTCACGCGCAGATTTTCTTGTCACATCATGTTGGTTTTCTCCCTATCAGATGTATCCCTGGTTTCTGAATATAGGCACCCGGTTTTGATGGAACCACCTTTCAAAGTCAATGGCTATATATGTAGGCTTTAATCATCAAATAAATAAGATTTTGGGCTTCTTCTTCATTTCATGTCATGGACCTAGAAGCATACAAGAGAGGTATTATTAACAAAATTTAATATTGAATAAATGTGAAGATGTGGTATGAAATATGCAATTTTAAAGACTAATCAAACTCCCTTAGAATGATTGGCGTTAGGCATAGTGACGGGATGGTGCTACCTAAATTCTGTATTTCAAATTTATTTGAAAATGTCAGAATTTAGTTTATGCTGGAGCTTTTAAATTAGGTTTTGAAGAATAAAATGGTGTATAGTTCTTATTTAATTATGTAACAAATGATCCTAACAGGATATAATTTGTATCAAGGAATACTAACTTGGATAAATTGATCAGTTCAATTTGTTTCCTAAGATTGTAGGGTTAGTAAAGATCCCAATTTTACCAGTCCAATTAGCCAGGTCGTCATAACTCAGGTGGAAAGTTTTCCGTCGAGGAGCAACCCACCAGAAGGATTCGACAAGCTGTATCCAAACGTCCTCGTGCCTCTACTTTCGTAGACGAGCCCAACCCAAAGAAGGCTAAGAAAGGATCTGAGGCTGAAGCTTCAGCCCGGATGCCTGAAGTAATCCCTCTTGGTGCTAAGGAACAGGAGAGGGAAGAAGAAGAAGAGGAGGAAGCAATCCTAACTCTTTGCCTCTGAGGTCTGCATAGCAAGGGTCCTGCGATTTTGGCGGAGGAAGAGCTTGCAGGCGAACATCCCGTGACCGAAGGGGCTGATCAGCCTGCAACCTCTTCTGCTCAGGAGAAAGAGGTGGAGGCACCGCAACCGGGTTCTCCCAGCATTTTAATGCCTGCTTCCCGGGTCGTGAAACCCAGCCCCACCACCAGAGTTCTCAGTGGTAAGGCCCCAATCACTGAGACTTCGTAGGTCTAATTGTCGTCTTCGTCATCTGAGAAGCATGAATATTATTCTGGCGAAGAAGTCGACTTCAATGATGAACTTACTCTTTCTAATACCAGCAAATTCTTACATATTTCAGAGGAAGAGATGTAGGTGTACGTCCCTGCGATGGTTCCGCCGTCAGGAGAGATTGCTACTACTAAGGGTATTTAATCTATCCTCCTTAATTGTTTCTCCATCAAGTTGGAAAAATGTTTTAACATTTTCTTTGAATTTCTTCTACAGGGGTGGCCACCGGTAGCGAAGCCACAACTTCTTCTCACATTGAGGAGATGATCCAAGAGCTCACCCAATAGGAAGGCCTTGAAGTTCCTGCTACCGTGATGCCTCGTGAGGGTGTAACTACCGAGATCGGGGAACCCTCACCCCCAAGTGGCTTGTCTAAAGACTTGCCATCTTCAGATCCTCAACTTGGTAAAAGAATAAAGATGTGCTTATACTCTCTTTTTTCATTGTTATTACTGACATTGATGTTATGGTTGTAGAGAGTATCAGGGTAGCTCAAGTAGAGGATCCCGTGGCGAGTATCGGTGCAGAGGACAGCGCAACTCAAACTTGGGCCGGTGAACCCAGTGCCATGGAGTTTGTTGCTGCCCCTGTTGCTACAGAGGCTACAATAATAACAGTTCTAGAGGTGTTGGTCATGACCTCAGCGTTGAAAGTGCCTGCTGTTGGCCCTATCCCTGCACAAGTTGAGTTGGCTCTCGTCTCGATGGACACTACCCGCACCATCATGGAAAGGGGGTCTGGAAGTGCACAAGCAGGGTTATCTCCAGCTATGGACATCATGAAAGAGTTGGTACAACAAATAGTACAACAATTCTTCGCCTCCATAAAGTCCTGCATCGAATTGGTCCTTTCTGGGGAAAGTTCCTTCGAGTTCGCCTGGGTGCTTCTTGAGAATTAGATCGAGAATATCTGTTACACTGGAAGCCTGGAGCAAGCTAGGGCGTATCTGATGATGGTTGAACAGCTGAGAATATATCTGAGGGAATAAAGAGCCCTGGAAAAGGTTAGCCTGATGGACGAGGCTCAGTTGACACTGAGTAAGCTCCTCGCCGCTCAAGAACACAAGTGAAAAGAGATGGAGGAGCAGATGGCTAAAGAGGCTCGTCATCTCCATAACTTTCAAGCTGACTATCAAAGGTTGGTTGACGATTCGAAGGAATCCGAGGTCGTCACCAAGAGTGCAGAGCAAGTCATTACCACTGCTCGGGCAGCTATTGCTAAGGCTAAGCCTTGATTCAAGTCAACGAGCAGAAGCTTGCTGTCGCCAGAAAAAGGCTGAAAGAGCTGGAAGCTACCAAGAAGCTGGTCCAAGAAGATCTTGCTACTCATTCCTCTAGGTTGGAGTCTCTTCAGACACAATTGGTTATGAAGAGATTCTTATCAGAGGAAGGGTTGCGGGTTCAAGCTTGGGCGAAAGTTGAGAAGGCCCGCCAGCAGGAGATGCAGCGCCTCTTAGAACGGATCTATTCTTTGGCGGGGCGGGATTATTAGCCTTCTTCCCCTTTTGTATTTTTTCATTTTTCATAACACTCCATTTGTCAAATAAGAGAGTGTTTGTATTACTTTTATCATTTTTTATCAAATAATAAAAGTTATCAAATTTGTGTCTCATCTTTATTCTTTCTTTGTCTTTGAGAATCTGACAGACTTTTTGTTGCTTGGATGAACTCACCTTTCATAGTCTCAATCCTTGACTATTGTGGAAACACAGTCCTTAGTCATTTTTGTTGAGATGCAACCATGAATGATAGAAAAGAAACTCAGGATGCACTGAGTTTGTGAATGAGACACATCTCTCATTTGTAGTGGAGACGCGGCTTTGATTTATCAAGAGAGACGCGACTCTGAACTGTTGAGAGAAACACGACTCTGGCTTATCAAGAGAGACGCGACTCTCAACTGTTGAGGGAGACGCGGCCCTGGCTCGCTGAGAGGATGCGGTTCTGGATCACTGAGAGGACGCGACTCTGGCTCGCTGAGGGGATGCGGCACTGGCTCACTGAGGGGACGCGACTCTTTCTCACTGAGGGAACGCGATTTTGGATCATTGGGAGAAACGCAGGCCTGCGTTCTTCAATTTGATAAAGAGAATGATGCGAATTTCTGGACGCGACTTTCGAGTTTGTGAGTACGCGGACTTCAGAACGCAGCCTTCAAACTTGTAAAACAACGCGAACTTTAGGATGCAGCCTTCAAAGCATCACATGCAATCCGACTTGAAGATTTTGTTGGATCTTTCAATGCTAAGTCGGCGTTGAAGGTTAGGGACTTGTGTCTTTGGGATTTTCTGGAGCAAAAATTCATGTATCTCATCTATACTGGATTTGATATTCGTGTAGGAATTAAAGCTGACGGATTTGATTTCTATGCCATTAATTATAGGCCATTTAGCGAGCCTATAAATAGGTGATGGGGAGATTATGTCTCCTCATTTTCAAATACCGCTAATGCACGGTCATTCGATGTAGCACTTGAGGGTCAGTCCACAGGGACAAGTGGTTCTTGCGGTTTCAACACTTTTAGGCGAATTGAGTTAAAGAGTTTTGAGATTTGGGTGGAACTAATTATCAATCTAAGAAATCAAGCACCTAGGTTCGAATCCCCTAAAGTAGAATCAAGTGGTCAATCTCGGACTCCAAATTGGTTTGTTGTCACTTACTAAATCTCTACTTCTAATAGGCAAACTAAGTCTGAACACTAGATCTAAGAACAAGATATTGTCTACATCACATCGTCCATCAAAGGTAAACGAAATGACTAAATAAATAAATTAAAAGCAAAAAAAGCAGTAAAATCCTAAGTATGGACCATTAACTATTGATACATACCTTGTCAAATAACTAGTGACTTTAGAAATAATCTCCTAAAAGTTATAAGTCAATTGGTGTGTGCAACAGTCCTAAATAGGAGACTAACTGATGATCACATGAATTTAAGTTAGGTTCATTTTGTTGGCCCAGAGGCCATTCACTCTAGTTTTGATGATGATTAACTCATGTAGTTATAGTTTACTAATAATCTTGTGATATTTAGTTTCAGATATTTGATCAAGATATTAGCTTCAACAAAGGTGTTTTGGAGCTTTTACTTGGTGATTCAAGAGCTCGAGCGTCAAGTTCACATCTAGCACTCGGTTGGAGTCAAGCTTGGTGGATCACGTTTGGATCGAGTCGACTTGGAGACAGATTTCTGCAAGAAGACATCGGTTTGTTTAGTTTAAGATTTTATTTTGATCATTGTAAAAATTAGATAGTGTTGATATGCTCAAGTTCACAATACACATACAAGTTTAAAGTTCATATTTTGGTTTTTGGTTTAACCGGTTTCGGTTTTTCTGATTTTCATGAATAGATAGAATCAAAATAAGTTTACATGGTTTAATGTATATTAGATTTAATCTATATACATCTATGCTTTATCTATGTGAAAAAACTTATTTTGATAGTCTATTTCACGAGTTGGAGTTTTGTATTTTAACAAAACTTATTTTGGATTCATGTCAAAAATATAAATATAAATCTTTATTTGTATATGGATTCTATCTATATACAACATGCTTAAAAGTTGTTTCAATATCATATTTTTGTATTTACATGAGTTTTGGAGAAATCGGATTTCCATTTTAAAAATTGAAGTTTTAGAAAATACAGTTTTTGGTTTAAAGCAAATTTTCAAGAACATAAAAATGGTTCAAATAGTTTGTAATATGTATTGAATTTTTGTCACACATATTTGTATTTCAAAGATATATTAAGAGTTGATTTTTATGAAATTTATGTGATTTTATGAGATTTATTTGATAATAAAAAGCCAAGTTTTTAATCCCTACAAATAGTCTGACCTAACTGTCTGCCGGTCGACCAAGGCAGAAGTCGGTCGACCGGTCCGGTCGACCGACGTGCACAGGACGTGCACGCAGCCTGGGCTCGTGGGCCGGTCGACCAGGCAGTCGACCGTCCAAGAGAGCTCTGCTCTCTAGAAATGGCCCCGGTCGACCGGTGGGTCGACCGGCAGAGAGCTGCTGCTCTCTGTATCCAGTCCTGACCGTTGGTCCGATCGATCGGGCGGTCAATCGGAGGCACAACGGTCATAAAAATGACCATTGGTCCGGTCGACCGGAAGGGCAAAACTGCCCTTTCCTGCTGCCAACGGGCAGATTTTATTTGGGGCTATAAATACCCTATTCCTTGGCTATTTTAAACAAGAATTTTAAGAGCAAAAATTTTCATCTTCTTAAGTGTTTTAATAGCAAGTTTTAAAGAGTTTATGGGTTCAAAAGATTTATCTTCATTTGTTTTAAAGAGTTGGAAAAATTAAAGAAAAAGAGAAGTCTTTGGGATTTATTTTTGTTCTTCATTTTCATTATACCTTAGAAGTTTTCTCAAGTATTTTCTTTATGTTTTTGATTTTCAAACTCTTTGTTTTTCTCACACTTGAGCTATCATATCTATCCTATCTATTAGGATCTATTTTTGTGAAAAAATTGGTTTATGGTTGAGAGAGACCACCAAGTGTTATAACCTTCCATTCATTGTGATATCTCTATAATGAGAGGTGATTGTGTTGATATCCCTCTAGTGAGAGGTGATTGTGAAAGTGGTGTTTGTGTCCATCTAGTGAGAGGTGATTGTGGAGATTGAGTTGGAATCCCTCAAGTGTGAGGTGATAGTTGTTGGTGTTGGCTTTGTGCCTATCCCTCATTTGTGAGGTTGATTGTTGTTTGGCTTTGTGTCTTACCTCTAGTGAGAGGTTGTATTGTTAGAGAGAGGAGTTATGTACTCCCAAATTGTATTTACCCAAATCCTTAGTGGAGGTTCCCTGTGTGGGAAATCCCGTGTGGACGAGTTAGTGGAAATCCTTCTGTGTGAAGGCGGGGACGTAGAGTTGGGTGCTCGATCCTCGAAACATATCTCGGTGTTTGCGTTTGATCCACTTTCTCTATTTCTCTCTCCTATTTTGTGCCTTGCATCATTTCATATTGTTCATATCATTTATATGCTTGGATTTGTTTGTGTGACTCACTTGTGTTCAATCAAGAGAGCTTCATATAACACCTCAACTCTTATTTAGAGGAATTTAGAGGAGATAGTCTAGAGCCCTTTACCGGAAATTTAGCTACACTCTTTGGTTACACTAAGTGTGTTGCATTTAGTTTTTAATTCCGCATCATTTGTCATTAGATTAGCCTTACACCTATTCACACCCCCTTTAGGTGTACTTTCAATTGGCATCAGAGCCTACGCTCCTGATATTAGGTTTAACCACCTAGGAGTGAGATCTTGGTTTGCTAATCTATAGTTGCATTTGCACACATATTGTTTATACTCATGGATTTCATGACCCCTCCTATGTTTGATGTTTCTAACATCGACGTATGGAAGATTAAGATGAGTATGTATCTCAAGACCATAGGTTTGCATGTTTTCCTTGCCGCTATCAAGAAATCTTATCTTGGTAATAGCAAGCATATAGAGGCCAATGTACAAGCCCTAACGGCACTTAGAAGCACATCAAGCAAAGAATATTTGTGTATGATTTCTCATTGTGATTCTGCCTTTGCAGTGTGGAACACGTTGACCTCTCCAAAGTTTCAAACGCCAAACATTGTGGAGAAGAAATCTAGTGAGGATGAATCCGAATAACATTGCTACATGGTCCAAGGGAATGACTCCCTTGAGGTATATTTGGAAACTCAACTAGATGATTGTGTTAGTTCTTCAGGTGATGATTATGTTGATCCTGATGCATTGAATGAAGAACTATCTATTGTTTGTGAAAAATTGCTAGAAAAATATAAAGTTTTGAAAAAGAAAAATTTTAGACTTAACAAAGAAAATAAGGATTTGTACTCGAAACTTGATTTGGCTTTGCAAGAGAAGGTTAAGATTTCAAATGAACGTGACTCTTTGAAATCCCAACTTGAACTTGCCCTTAATGAAAATAAGATTTTAAAAAACAGAAATGATTACAATGATATTTTGAAGAAAAATGAAGTCTTATCTTCAAAACTTGATTTTGTTTTAAAAGAGAATAATTCGTTGAAAAATAAAATTGATTTAATTTCAAAAGAATTAGAAGATTGCTTAAATGAAAATAAATCTTTGAAAAATGATATTGATACACATGTTTGCCATGCTAGTATAGCTTCATCATCTAGTATATCTATTGCATGTAACACCTCTTCTATTATTGATAATGATATATGTTTGTTAAAGAAGAGTGTTGATTATTTGGGCTCCACTTTGAGCCAATATGTCATGAACCACACACGTTTGGAATCCATGTTTCGTAAGAAACAAATTCCACCTATGCATGCACACAAACCACAACATATACATGCTTCTCACGTTCATACACATAACGCAATGTATGCTCATGTGTACACTTGTACACATTGTGGACATAAGAGCCACCTTAATAAATTTTGTTATGATAGAGTACATAATGTAAATTTAGCAAATAGATTTATTTGGGTTAGGAAAGGTACTAACCCCTATGGACCCAAAGAAGTATGGGTACCAAAGATCACTCCTATTTTATTTGATGTAAGTGTGGGATCTCACTTGACGTGAGAGTAATGGTGCCTTGAGGTGGATGCGTTCCGATCTTAAAGGTGACAATTATGGATGCATCACTTTCAAGGAAAGTTTGGTAGGAGGACCACCTTGGTTTGGAGACCTAGAGATGTGCCCTTATGATTTTGGTAACAATCTCTAATAGTTTACATGTTTTTATAATTAATTTTTGGCATGTTTTGATGTTTCATGATTATTATGTTAACTGCCATGAAATTTAGATGAGTGATATACATGTATAGTATTTGAGATACACCCATGTTTATATGGACCCATATTTTGTGTTCTCATTATAGTTTAGCTATTGTGTATATCATACCTCTAATAACATGTGCATTTACATAATGATCTTATTGATTTATGTTTTGTTTTATACTTCATGTTTTGATTGCATGTTTAGATGTAATTTTTCATTAAAACTTGTGTCGATACTTGTACAACTAGTGAGCCACAAATTGATTATTATATGTATGTGCTTGATTGCTCATTTGTACCTATTAGATGTTCTAGTATAGCTTAATTTTGATGATTCATGTATTTCAAACTTGTATTCCCTTTTGTACATGTTTTCATATGTTTACCCTTCATGTATATGTTAATTTTGTCAAAACTATTGAATATATATGTATAACCTTGAGTTAATTGCCTTTCATGTAAAATCTCTTTATAGACTCAAATTGTGTTTGGATATGTATGTATACCTTTAGTTTTGACAAATTATACATATACCTTGAAGGATTCTTAATTTTGATGATTTTCATGTTTTTGGTAAGGAATTTCATATTTGAGCTTAATTGCCTATTTTCATGACTATGTCTTTCACATAATACTTGTACACTCGCATCATTATTGTTTTCTTATGACATTATTTTCATGAGTCTCATATTTGCTTTATATTCCTTGAATGTTAATGATTGTGTGATTTTCAAATTTTCATGGATATATTCTTATTTTATTCCTTACTTGAAGGATTTCGTACTAGTTTTCAAGATTATCATAAAACTAGTTGCGTTATTCTTCATTTGGTAGATTTTTCAATTATACTAAAATTATTTTCAAACTTATTTTTGAAACCACTATCCATAATGGGCGGTTGGATGGGCGACCATGCCATGAATGCTCAATTAAAAATCATTTTAATATGTGCATGAATAAGGTGGTTATTATGAGTTATGCACTTGATCCACATTGTGTTTTCAATTGGTATCACAATTGATATTTATTTTGTATACTCATATTTATTTCTATATATGTATGCTTCAACTTCAAACAATATCAATTTAGATTGGTATTTACATTTTCCTACATATATATATGTGATTTGATTGTGCTTACTATATCTTTATATCTTTGAGTACAAATTTTGTTATGCTAAGTTTGATTAGTTCTTAATGACAATTATTTTTCATTTGATACCTTATACAAGCTTATGCATCGTTTCATTAGTATTTCATAAAAGGGAGAAAATTCATGTTTTACCTTTCAATCGGTTTTGTTTACCATTGGTATCTTCCTCCCACTCTTTATATTGAAAAATAATATCTTAGTTTTCATTTGGTTTCCTACTCTCCTAATAAAAATTATTTTCAATTGGTATATGTTTCATTTTTCAATATTACTATCAAGAATCTTAAATTGATATTATTCTCTATTTGGTAGCTTTATTGCTACATGATTTTAGTGTTTAAGCAAAAAGATTGGTTTATATTTTCATTGGTATCAAAATTTTTTTTGGTATCTTCAAAATATTTTATTTATTTTCAATTGGTATCATAAATTGGTATCATGATGTTTCGATGTATACCTTCATACTAAATTGATATATTTTTTAATTGGTATCATAATGTTTTGATGTGTATTGCTTATATGCAAGGGAAGCTTAACATCTTCTCTAGATATAGATTCATGTTGAGTGTATATCATATTGAAGTGATTGACTTTTCTTTGGTATGTAGTACACGTGTGTGGTAGGAACTTCACATCTCCTTTCATACATTTTATATTATGCTTTATATGGTTAGGGTTTAGTCATCTCTTTTCATATAAATACATGTATGCAGGGGGAGTTAACTTCATGTCTCTCCTCTTCATGAATGCATATAGCATATACGCCTTTATTGTTTTAATTTATGCGAAAAGGGAGAAAAATATTATTTATGCCCTTTATTATTTGTACCCCTTTGTTGATGAATTGACAAAAAGGAGGAGAGATATTTTGGAGTTTGATATATGCATGTTTACTTCATGTTTATGTTTAAATATGCATGTTTGTTTAAATTTGTTATCTTTTACCATTGGTTTCAAGAGCATTTTTTGTTGGTATCAAGAGCATTTGTTGGTATCAAAAGCAACATTTTTTAAGCACATTTTTATTTTAAAATTGGTATCAAGAGCATGTTTATTTCATCGGTATTAAATATCATATTTATGCATATTTATGTTGAGCATTCAAGACATATCTTTATTGTTTATTGCTATGCATGAGTTAAGAGGGAGCTTCTATGAAGCTTAACTTTAATCCATGCATATATATCTCCATGAGTTTTGTCATCATCAAAAAGGGGGAGATTGTTGGCCCAGAAGCCCTTCACTCTAGTTTTGATGATGATTACTCATGTAGTTATAGTTTACTAATAATCTTGTGATATTTAGTTTCAGATATTTGATCAAAATATTAGTAGGTGATTAGCTTCAACAAAGGTGTTTTGGAGCTTTCACATGGTGATTCAAGAGCTCGAGCGTCAAGTTCACATCTAGCACTCGGTTAGAGTTAAGCTTGGTGGATCACGTTTGGATCGAGTCGACTTGGAGATGGAGTTCTATAAGAAGACATCAGTTTATTTAGTTTAAGATTTTGTTTAGATCATTGTAAAGATTAGATAGTGTTGATATGCTCAAGTTCACAATACACACACAAGTTTAAAGTTTCATGTTTTGGTTTTTGTTTAACCGGTTTCGGTTTTTCATATATATGATTTTCATGAATAGATAGAATCAAAATAATTTACATGGTTTAATGTATATTAGATTTGATCTATATACATCTATGGTTCATCTATTTAGAAAAACTTATTTTGATAGTCTATTTCAAGAGTTGGAGTTTTATATTTTAACAAAACTTATTTTTGGATTTCGTGTCAAAAATATAGATATAAATCTTTATATGTATATAGATTCTATCCATATACAACATGCTTAAAAGTTGTTTCAATATCATGTTTTTATATTTACATGAGTTTTAGAGAAATCAGATTTCCATTTCAAAAATTCAAGTTTTGGAAAATACAGTTTTTAGTTTAAAGCAATTTTTCAAGAACACAAAAATGGTTCAAATAGTTTGTAATATATGTTGAATTTTTGTCACACATATTTGTATTTCAAAGACATATTAAGAACTAATTTTTGTGAAATTTATGTGATTTTATGAGATTTATTTGATAATAAAAAGTCAAGTTTTTAATCCCTATAAATAGTCTGACCTGGCTGTCTGCCGGTCGACCGGACCAGTCGACCGAGGCAGAAGTCGGTCTGGTCGACCGACGTGCACAGGACGTGCACACAGCCTGGGCTGGTGGGCCAGTCGACCAGGCAGTTGATCGTCCAGAGAGCTCTGCTCTCTGGAAATGGCCCCAGTCGACCGGCCGGTCGACTGGCAGAGAGCTGCTGCTCTCTGTATCCAGTGCCGGTCGATCGCACGGTCGACCGGAGGCACAACGGTCATAAAAATGACCGTTAGGCCGGTCGATCGGAAGGGCAAAACTGCCCTTTCCTGCTGCCAACGGGCAGATTTTGTTTGGGGTTATAAATACGCCATTCCTTGGCTGTTTTAAACAAGAATTTTAAGAGCAAAAATTTTCATCTTCTTAAGTGTTTTAACAACAAGTTTTAAAGAGTTTTTAGGTTCAAAAGATCTATCTTCATTTGTTTTAAAGAGTTGGAAAAATCAAAGAAAAAAGAAGTCTTTGGGATTTATTTTTGTTCTTCATTTTCATTATATCCTAGAAGTTTTTCCAAGTATTTATTTGTGTTTTTGATTTCTAAACTCTTTGTTTTTCTCACACTTGAGCTATCATATCTATCCTATCTATTAGGATCTATTTTGTGGGAAAATTGGTTTGTGGTTGAGAGACACCACCAAGTGTTATAACCTTTCATTCATTGTGATCTCTCTAGTGAGAGGTGATTGTGTTGATATCCCTCTAGTGAGAGGTGATTGTGAAAGTGGTGTTTGTATCCCTCTAGTGATAGGTGATTGTGGAGATTGAGTTGGAATCCCTCAAGTGTGAGGTGATTGTTGTTGGTGTTGGCTTTGTGCCTATCCTTCATTTGTGAGGTTGATTGTTGTTTGGCCTTGTGTCTTGCCTCTAATGAGAGGTTGTATTGTTGGAGAGAGCTGTGTACTCCCAAATTGTATTTGCCCAAATCCTAGTGGAGGTTCCCTGTGCGGGAAGTCCTGTGTGGACAAGTTAGTGGAAATCCTTCTGTGTGAAGGCGGGGACGTAGAGCTGGGTGCTCGAATCTCGAAACATATCTCGGTGTTTGCGTTTGATCCACTTTCTCTATTTCACTCTCTTATTTTGTGTCTTGCATCATTTCATATTGTTCATATCATTTATATGCTTGGATTTGTTTGTGTGACTCACTTGTGTTCAACCAAGAGAGCTTCATATAGCACCTCAACTCTTATTTAGAGGAATTTAGAGGAGATAGTCCAGAGCCCTTCACCGTGAATTCGGCTACACTCTTTGGTAGTGTGTTGCGATTAGTTTTTAATTCCGCATCATTTGTTATTAGATTAGCCTTACAACTATTCACCCCCTCTAGGTGTACTTTCACATTTCCCCTAAATAATCGTAGGGAATTTAGCTATGCTTGACGTGATTAATCAGCTTACAATCCCTTAAGCAATCCATAATGAAATCACTAACTGATTGCAACAAATAAATAACTAAGTTAATTAACTAATCTAAATAATTTATAACTAATTAATCAAATTGACCTTTAAGCACTAACTAATTAATTCACTATGTCAATTAAAACTAAGTTAAATAAATACATATGAATCATTACCAGAACACACCTTTGCAGAATTGCATCTCTTGGTGTGGCTGCTGGGATGGGTTGACCCCATTCTCATCTCCATCAAGGCGCCCCCTTTCCCCTCAACTGGCCGCCAAAAGGGCGCCCCTTGTCTTCAAATGGAGGGCGCCCTAAAGCCCTCTGTTTTCAAATGAACAGAGGCGCTTTAGGCGTTTTTTCTTTCTTTTCTTTTGTTTAAAGAAATGAAGAGGAGGAGGGAAAAAAATGAAATATTATAGGAGATTCAGCACAAAGAAATCAGACTCCAAGAGAAGAAAAATAATTTCTGAAGAAATTGTAGAAAATTAAGAAAGTGGCCAAAATCCAAGGCCCCCAAACCCTAGCCTTTACATATATATTTATAGCCTAGGGTTTGACTATTTTACATGAAAGTCCAAAATAGTTACAAAATTACAAGGAGAATCATTAAATTAATTTTGCACTTTTGCATCTCTCTTCATTTTGCGTTTAAGCCTCTGACTTTTGCAAAATTATGTTTTTTCTCAAACTGGTCTCGTACTCTTCCGAATTGATCGTAGAATTTTATTTTTATGTCAGTTTTAGGCAGTAGAGCGATCCTAGTAGTGCCAAATCTTCTATCTCGCCTTCAACTCTATTTAACGCGCTTTACGGTCTCGAAAAAGTGCTTTTGTGGTCTAGTCTTCTCCTAACAACTTTGTCTGCAAAACACATTAAAAATACTCGAGTAGCATTATTTATAAACAACTAATAGATAAATAGGAGTATGAAAAGTGGTAAAATTGTGCTCATCAAATACCCCCACACCTATCTTTAGCTAGTCCTCGTGCAAAACTAATAAAAAGAAAAAGGAAAAAAAACTAAATTATCCTAACTCACTTTCGTAGGAATCACAGTTGCACTTAGCATGTGTAACAAGCCGTTAAACCCCTAAGTTATCTCTAGAGGACAAGTTTTGTCTTGTGAGGGTTTTCAGTGGATTACACCCATAAAATCCAAGAAAGTTAGAGATTAAGAAATAAATAAAAATAAAATAAGGATAACCGAAAATCAAGAAAAGAAAAACAAATTATTTTTTTAGTTAACTAGCTAGCAAGATCATCAAAAGAAATGAGTTTCATTTTCAAGTAAAATCTTAATTCAAGAAATCATATTGGCTATAAAATAAAAAACTTTACACCACATGTTCTAAGTTTCAGATCCTATGCACCCCGTGATCGTGATATAGTTTTCAAGCTTTAGAATATTTAACTACAACATTCATATTTATTATTGTAATAATATTCTTCTTCTTCTTCTTCTTTTTTTTTATAACTATCTTTCGCGTAGATACTAAGGCTTCCTGAGGCCAAGCCACCTAGCAAATTGATAATCAAAATTATTATATTTTCATGGTGTCTTTCTCTATTAGGCTTTCTTAGCTACCCATGTAGCGAGCTTTGGGTCAATACTCCCAAACCAGATGGTCTTAGGACAACAAGTGTAAAAATACTCTTACAAACTTAATTACTCAAGCAACTGAGACCACAAGATAAGACTTATTAATAATATTTTAATAATAAATCTCTTTTTTTTAGTTGTAATCAATATCCCAAGCCTATGAACTTAATAGTGTAAATGCTATTAGGTACATAATCACTTAAACTAAGTTTAGATGGTATGTCTGTTTTAAATCTAATTTTTATTTTAAGATTTTATGATTCTTTCATCTTGATCTTACCTTTGAAATCCACTCAATGGATACTAAATCACTCACATATTAGCTAATCATTTGTAAAAAAATTTCAACTTTTTGTTTTCAAAATTTTGTTTTAAGACCCGTGAAAGAAAATAAATATAAAAAAATTTCTCTCTTTTTTTTGAAGATTCCTAAAAGAAAATAAAGATAAAAAAATTTCTTTTTTTTGAAGATTCCTAAAAAAATAAAGATAAATTTTTTTTGAAGATTCCTAAAAGAAAATAAAGATAATTTTTTTGAAGATTCCTAAAAAAATAAAGATAAAATTTTTTTTCTTTTTTTTTGAAGATTCCTAAAAGAAAACAAAGATAAAGAAAGAAAAGAAAACAAAAAAAAAACCCCTAAAAGCAAACCAAAAAGACTCCTAGAAGAAAAGAAATATGTAAATCTCAATACCCCCATACCTAAACTGTGTCATATCCTCATGCACACAAATGAATGTAGAGATAAAAAGAATGTAGTATGTAATTTACACATATAAAACATGCACACAATCATAATGATCATGCAATTAAGCATACAAAAGATATAGAAATGTAAATAGCATGCTAGAATTAGAAATACTCACAGTGCGCTAGAAAATCAAGCTGTCGAAGCAACAAAAATGCTCCCTGTGTGTGGTGAATGCCTCCTTACTTATCCTGTATCACTTATAATAAATTTGGCACATAGGTTAGAGAAAGAGATAAATAAAAGACTCACTAAAACTGACTCAACTAACTAAAAGGGAAATAAAAATGACTCAAAAATTAAAAGAGACATAAAACAAATATATACATATGTACAACTTCACATTTCTCCAACACCTAGATTTTTCTAGGTCTATTCCCTCGAGCTCGCTTCCCACCATTCCAATAGGTTCTCTTCAAGGAACAAATTGGAGATGTTAATCTTTTTGTCATCTTTAATTTCATCCTCTCTAACTTATTCATCACTTTCCCCCATCTCTTCCTTCTCTTCTTCTCACACTTTTTTCTCATAAATTCATCATTATCACACAACTAATTAGAGTGTCCACAATATGTTTGCTTACGAATTTAAGCTCATCTTCAAATATCACCACAATACTTAAATCAACAATTTCTTTGGAGGCGTGTAACTAACCAAAGCATCCCTAACTGATTCATCTAAACATATGGGTTTGTTTTCAAATAGGTTTTTAAAGTTTTGATCAATTAGAGCTTCTTGAATCATGTTTTGAAAAGCTTGATTATTGGTTGGCTCATCGAAAGTGAAGATACTCAACTCGAGTTTCCTTTTCTAAAAAGGAATTCTAAACTCAAGATTCTCAATGCATGTTTTCTCACCACTATGATCACACTCTTCAGTAAAAACTCAAGAAACAAAGGCTCAATATCCATATAGGCATCCTCGCAATTTTTATCAGTGTGCTCCATTTTCTCCATATGAGTGGATAATATATTCTGCTCCTCAACACTTGTCTTTTCACAAAACTTAAAAAGTTCAACCTCAAATTTCTCTTGAAGTAAAAAATTCATCATTGTCACATTTATCTTCACAATAAGATTCAACTAGCTCCACATGAGGTGTATATGTAGCCAAATAATTTATAATCACTTCATTCAGACACTGAGAATCATTATCAAGTTTGTACACCTCATGGACATTCACAACTTCCTCAACAGGCTTCTCATGTTCAAGCTCTTTAATACGATTCATATGAAATGATAGAGCGGACTCGAAGGGCATCTCGATGGAATGAGTAGACACGTCAATATGATCATCGATTTGCTCGTCAGATCTCAAATTTTTAAACTTTTTCGCTTTATAAAAATGAATGTACTCTAGAATTGAAAATTTTGGCCCAGAAATAGATTGAGTGGATAAGGAATTCTTCGCTTGCTCATTACTACCTCATTTGTTGTTCTATTTAGATGGGCCAAGTGTTGAACATTGTCACTGAGTTTTTCTTGTAAAAGTTGCCTTAAGTTTTCAAAAGGCTCCTCAAATGTTGGTTGCTTGTCCTCATGATTGCTGTTGGTTGCTTGTCCTCATGATTGCTGTTGAAATCAACTTATGAAAGTTGATGAAATTCTTGAACTTGATCTGGACTTGGGGTTGAAACATGTTGACTGAGATGAGTCATTATCTTATCCATGTGAGCACATGCCTCGATTAACTGCTGAATAGTCTAGACCATAGTCTGCTGCATGGATTCAAAACTCTTATCTAATGTGCTCATCAATTTCTCATGCTCATTGTCAAATCCTCAAGATGGAGGTGGTGGTTCAGTGTAGGACCAATTGGATTGAGAATTCGTATGTGATTGATCCCATGCAGAATCGGAATAATTCCAACACCCTGAATTGAAATTTGATGGACAAGGTTCATTTATAGGTCCTTGAAATGTGTGTAATTGATTTTGACCTAGTCCTAATGAATATCCTATCAATGGACATTGTTCAGAAAGATGAGATGAATTTTGACAGTGATAGCACCATATAGGAGAATAAGATGTAAAAGATGAGATAGTGGGTTGGATGTCATCATGAAAGATAGGAAGAGGAGTTGGTGGATGAAAAGGAGAGTATGGCCTATAGCATGGATCGTAACCAATTGAGTTTTGATAGGCCATTGGGAAAAAGATTTTTCTTGATTTTTTTGAATTTTTGAAATTTTTATAAATTTTGATTTTTTTAACAATCTAATAAAAATGTCAAAACTAAAGATAGAACACCGTGTCCTGGCAACGGTGCCAAAAACTTGATGGGGAGATTCTGTCTCCTCGTTTTAAAATACTGCAAGTGCACGGTCGTTCGATGTAGCACTTGAGGGTCGGTCCACAGGGACAGGTGGTTCTTACGGTTTCAACACTTTTAGGCTAATTGGGTTAAAGAGTTTTGAGATTTGGGTGAAACTAATTATCAATCTAAGAAATCAAGCACCTAGGTTCAAATCCCCTAAAATAGAATCAAGTGGTCAATCTCGGACTCTAAATCAGTTTGTTGTCACTAACTAAATCTCTACTTCTAATACTCTACTTCTAATAGGCAAACTAAGTCTGAACACTAGATCTAAGCACAGGGTATTGTCTGCATCACATGGTCCATCAAAGGTAAACGAAATGACTAAATAAATAAATTAAAAGCAAAAAAAGCATTAAAATCTTAAGCATGGACCATTGACTATTAATACATACCTTGTCAAATAACTAGTGACTCTTGAAATAATCTCCTAAAAGTTATATCAATTGGTGTGTGCAACGGTCCTAAATAGGAGACTAACTGATGATCACATGAATTTAGGTTAGGTTCATCTCCTCTAAATACTCGCGGGGAATTTAGCTATGCCTGACGTCATTAATCAGCTTACAATCCATTAAGCAATCCATAATGAAATCACTAACTAATTGCAACAAATAAATAACTAAGTTAATTAACTAATCTAAATTAATTTATAACTAATTAATCAAAGTGATCTTTAAGCACTAACTAATTAATTCACTACGTCAATTAAAACTAAGTTAAATAAATACACATGAATCTAGGGGTGAGCATCGGTGGTTCGGTTCGGTTTTTGTTAATTTTTGCAAAACCGAACCGATTAGACTTAGCAACCGAACCGAACCGAACCAACTCAGTTCGGTTCGGTTTTTCGATTTTTTCGGTTAGGCCAATATTTTTTTATCATTTCTTATATTTTTTAATCACCATTATATTATCATCATTTAATATTCTAATCTCAAATATTCAATACCCAAATTAGAAATAAGAAAAAGACCCTAACCTTAATGTGAATTAAAAATTTCATATTCTAAAACTTTTACGTTATATTTGGGCTCTTATATCAAAACTCAAATAATTATTACTAACTTTTAATGGCAAGAATGAAAAAAAAGAACTATATTAATATAAATATTATTTTTAATTGTGATGGTGTACTTAACATAACTTTCACATATTCAACATAAAAAAGATGGTATTGTTAGAAGTAATGAGATAAGTTTTCACCAGTTTTTGTTATGAACTATATGATTCACTAAATTGAATTTGGGTGGGGTGATATATAGGGTAAGAGATTCGGTTCGATTCGATCGAGTTCGGTTTTTGAAACACAAAACCGAAACCGAACCGAACTAGAGCGGTTCGGTTCGGGTTCGGGTTTCGGTTTTTGGTCGGTTATTTCGGTTATAACCGAACTCTGCTCACCCCTACATGAATCGTTACTTGAACTCACCTTTACAGAATTGCGCCTCTTGGTGTGGCTGCTAGGACGGGTGGACCCCACTCTCATCTCCTTCAACTGGGGCGCTTGAACAGGCGCCCCCTTTCCCCTCAACTGGGGCGCCAAAAGGGAGCCCCTTGTCTTCAAATGGAGGGCGCTCTGGCTATTGGCCCAAGGTTATAATCCTTCGGTTTTAGAGTTTTGATGATCACGAAACATATATAGTTATTTGTGCTAATCAAGTTTAAGTGTTTAAAATTATTTCAGGGTTCTAAGGATTCAGGAAGTTTCTTCCCCTAAAGGAAGGTGGTGTTGACTCAAGATTACTTAAATACGGGACCAAGAATTTAACTCAACGATGCAAATGGAAAAGCCCAAATTGAAGATCTTGTAGTCACCTAGACCCTTGTAAGATTTTAGTATGTTAAAGAGTAAGGATATGATAGATGTGCTCAAGAAATTACACACACAAAAATACACTTTTCAAAAATACAAGTTTTGGGTAATATTGGTTTTGTTGCATGTTCGGTTAATATACATGTTTCATAATTTTTCAAATTTTTATATCAAGTTTAGAATATGTATTTTATCTCCTATACTATGCTATATAACCCTCAAACTAATGCAAAATATTTCAAAAATATTTCTAAGTTCAAAAATCTGTTTTAAAGCTATTTCAGGCCATAACGGTCGACCGTAACTGTTTCAGGCCAACACGGTCGACCGGGCCTTGTGGCCATAGGCGTGCACACTGTACACGTTTGTCGGTCGACCGTCAACCCCTGCGATCGACCGACTGCATGACACTTGCTCTCGGTTTGTGCCGGTCGACCGACCCATCGACCGGCAGTTCAAAAATCTCTTTTTAAAATTGCCCTACGGTTGACCGGGCGGTTGACCGGAACCAACGGCTATTTGCCAAGTGGCTTGCCGGTCGACCGGCCAGTCGACCGGCAGTTGTCCAGACTGGCACCAACAACTCTATTTTGGATCTGTTTTGTTTTTTATGCGTTCCAACGACTATTTCTTATTTTCAAGTGGTTAAACTCACCCCTAATGACCTAGTATCACTTATGAATGACATTTATCCTCTGCCTATAAATAGAGGTCATTGGTCTTTGGTTTTCTACAAGAAAAATATTCAAGTTTTCTAGTGTTTTCAAGTGAAGAAGTGTTTCATTACTTTTCATATTCAAAGTTCTTTCTATTGCAAAATTTTCAATTGGTTTTCAAGTCTTCTAAATCTTTACTACTTAAATTTTTCTCTCACTTTACTTCTTGAGCCTAAAATCATACTCCACTCTATAAGAAGTTGTAAGAGAGTGTTTGTGGTCTTCCTAAATCACCAAATGACTTGTATTCTTTTGAGTTGTGGTTCCTCTTGTTTGGAGGATAGTATTGTTGGAGTTGAGTACTCCGGTCTTGTGTAGACAAATTGTAATCCCTTGGGTGTAAGGTTCCTGTGTGAAAGTTTCCTTTATGGATATAGTGAAAATCCTTCATAATGGTGAAGCCGTGAACGTAGAGCAGTAACTCGAACCTCGAAACAAATTCTCTTGTGTTTGTGATTGATTTCTTCTTACTCTTTATTGCTTTACATTTCTATACTTGTGATACTATTTGTCTTGTTTTCATATTGCATTCATTTCATCTTCTTGTATTTTCGGTCTATACTCATATCAATAAAGAAGCAATTAAACACCTCAACTCATCATCTAGAGGAATCAAAGAGGAGAAGTTTTAGAGCCCTTCACCGGGAATTCGGCATTAATTTCTTGTTTGAGTGACCACTTGCATCATATATCTTAACTAGTTTTTAAAAGTGCATTGATTAGCATAACACCTATTCACCCCCTATAGGTGTTTTTCAATTGGTATCAGAGCTTTGGTCTCTAGTTTCTTGATTTAACAACCTTAGAGAGATCCTTAATTGCTAATCATCTTTTTCATATTTCATCCTCATACACTTTAGTAAAGATGGCCGAAGGTATTAAGACCCCACCCAAGTTTGATGGCCTTAACATTCCCATATGGAAGGTTAAGATGACCGTATTTTTGCAATCCTTAGGAAGCCGGGTTGCAAAGGTGGTGATTAAACCCTTTAGCGCACCCCTTGACAATGAGGACACTTGATCCGATATTACTACGAAAGAGTTTGACGCTAATACTAGGGCACACTATGCCTTACTTTAAGCTCTTAATGATGATGACATTGCTAGAGTCATACACTGCAAATCCACATATGAGATTTGGACTCACCTTTTAGTCACTTATGAGGGAACATCACAAGTAAAAAGGGCTAAAATTTACCTCTTACGTTCCCAATATGAAAACTTTACCATGCAAGAAAATGAGTCCATTGATGATATGGTTACAAAATTTACAAAAAATAACTAACGGTCTTACTTCTTTAGGTGACGACATTGACAACGATCAAAAGGTGAGGAAGATCATTCGTGCACTCCCACCATCTTAGGAAGTCAAAGCTACAACCTTGAAGGAGCTCAATGACAAGGAGGAAATGGAGCTCATTGGTCTTATTGGGAACCTTACGACCCATAAGATGGAAAGAAAGGCTAGAGAAGAGATGGTTCCTCTAAAGAAGAAAGCAATCGCTTTCAAAAGCTCTTCCACCTACTCCGACGAAGATGATGAAGAAGAGGATGATGAAGATCTCTCTCTTCTTATGAAAATGTTCGGAGAATGTACAACAAAGCAAATTTTCAAAATAGATGAAGATGGCAAGGAAAAGAAGAAAAGAAGATCATTTGCTTCAATTGCTGGAAGCCGGGGTACATCGTTGCGAAGTGTCCGAAAAATAAGAGCAAACCCTCCACCTCCAAGAAGCCATACAAGAAGAAGGCCTTAAAGGCTACATGGGATTCAGAGAGTGAATCTGATGAAGAAGTTGACACGGCCCACATGTGTTTTATGGCAAATGATAACACAAATAAGGTAACTCCCGAAATATCTATTGACGATTGTGAGTGATCTATGGATGAATTAGGAGAAGCTTTTGAAAAATTATCTCACAATTATGATTTTCTTAAAAAGAAATATTTTAAAATGAAAAAGGAAAATGAAACTCTTAACAACAAGGTTTTCATACTCACAAAAGAAAAGGATGATTTGTTTTCAACTCTCACTTCTACTCAAAATGATTTTGATGCTTATAAGATTTCTTGTAAAGCTAAATTTTCACAAATAGATAAAGATGAAATTTCTATGCTAAAGAATAAAATTAACTCTTTAGGAGAAGTTTTAAAGAAATGTGAATTTGACAAATTTAGATTGGAAGCTATGTTTCTTAAGAAACATATCCTAAAGGAACAAACTCATGCTACACACACCCATACTCATAAGTCTCAACACTTGCACTCTCATCATGCTAAACATATTCACAAACCAAGAGTCACACTCCTCACACTCATCAAGCATTCATGTATAGTAAAATTTATGTATGCATTTATTGTGGCCGAAAGGGTCACTTGGCTAAATTTTGTTTTGATAGAATAAATGCCTCAAATAATATATTTGAGTTCGTAATGCTAATATTAAAGGACCCAAGAAAATTTGGGTACCAAAGTCAACAATTGTGTTACAAGATATAGGTACACTCCAAAGCCCAAAGACGTAGGGAGCGGTGGTATCTTGATAGTGGTTACTCAAGACACATGACATGGGATATCAACAACTTTGCAACCCTATCAAGATACCATGAAGGTGACACCGTCACCTTCGGAGATGATTCCAAAGGAAAGATTATTGGTATAGGTAACATTAAACTTGGTTCATCTCCTATAATTGAGAATGTTACTTTAGTTGATGGCCTCAAGCATAATCTCTTGAGTGTTAGTCAACTTTATGATAAAAGTTTTAATGTGATTTTTGATGACTTAGTTTGTAATGTATTTGATAGACAAACTAATGCATGTATACTTTCTGCATTTCGTAAAAATAATGTATTCATGATTGATATGTCTAATATGCAATGCAATGCCACATGTTTGAATGCCTTCAATGATGACTCTTGGTTGTGGCATAAGAGACTAGGCCATATTTCTTTTGACCATCTATCTAGAATAAACAAGGAAGCGGTGAAGGCATTCCTTATTTGAAATTTGAAAAGGACTGCATTTGCGATGCGTACAAACTTGAGAAACAAACCAAGTGCTCTTTCAAATCCATCAAGGATATCATGACGTCACGACCCTTGGAGTTAATTCATATGAATTTGTTTGGTCCTACTAAAACCAAAAGTCTAAGTGGGAATCATTTTGCTTTTGTATTGGTTGATGATTTTCTCGTTTTACTTGGGTTTTCTTTTTAGAACATAAAAATCAAGGCTTTTCACATTTTTAAATGTTTAGGAAAAGAGTTGAAAAGAAAAAAGATTCTTCAATTTTACGAATAAGGAGTGATACAGGTGGTGAATTCAATAGCCAATCCTTTGTCACTTACTGTGAAGAACATGGAATTAAACATGAATTATCTTGTCCTAGAACTCCACAAAATAATGGAGTAGTTGAGAGGTAAATTGAACACTACAAGAAATACTAGGACTATGATAAATGAATACAGTCTCCCTCAATACCTATGGGCCGAGGCCGTAAACACACCTTGTTACATATCAAATAAGGTTTTCTTTTATAAAAACACTTTCAAAACTTCTTTCGAAATTTACTATTCAAGAAAACAAAATGTTCCTTATTTTAAAGTTTTTTGTTGTAAATGTTTTGTTTTAAATACTAAAGATAATTTAGGTAAGTTTGATGCAAAATCTTTTGAAGCTATTTTTGTTGGTTACTCTAACACTAGTAAAGCCTAAAGAGTTTTTAACAAATCTACAATGACTATTGAAGAATCTATACATACAAAGTTTGAGGAATCTAATATTTTTGTTGAGAATGTTGTAGAAATAAATTCCTTAGGTGAAGACATGGATAGGATAACTTTGAAGGACTCACCAATATAAGAAGACAAGCCAAAAAATTGATGTACAAAGTGAAGTTCAAGAAGTTGAAGTGGAGCCACCACAACCACTTCTAAAGGATTGGAGATTCACTCTACATCATCCAAGGATCTCATTATAGATAATGTATCAAAGGGGTAACTACTCGTTCCAAGCTTCATGATCTTTGTGGCCATTATGTTTTTATTTCTCATTTTGAACTAAAGAACATTCTCGAAGTCGAAGGCGACTCATATTGGTTGCTTGTCATGCAAGAGGAGCTCAATCAATTTAAGCGCAACCAAGTTTAGCATCTTGTCCCTAGAACCCATGATAGACCAATAATTGGCGCTAAATAGATTTTTAGGAACAAGTTGGATGAGTCGGGTAATGTTGTTAGAGTAAAGCTAGGTTAGTGGCCCAAGGTTACACCCAAATTGAAGGTATCAATTTTGAGGAAACCTTTGCACCCGTAGCACGGCTTGAAGCCATACGGATAACACTTGCTTTTGCTTCTTATAAAGATTTCAAACTTTTTCAAATGGATGTCAAAAGTGCATTTTTAAATGGGTTTATTGAAGAGGATGTGTATGTTAAACAACCCCCCGGGTTTGTCGATCATACACATCCGGATTTTGTTTTCAAACTAGACAAAGTTTTATATGGCTTAAAACAAGCTCCTAGAGCTTGGCATGAAAGACTTTCATCATTTCTTATTTCTAAAGGTTTTGCTAAAGGAACAATAGATACCACTTTGTTTACTAAACATATTGAAAATGATATTCTTATTATTCAAATATATGTTGATGATATTACATTTGGTTCTACTAATGAAAAATTTTGCAAAAATTTTGAATCATGTATGAAGAAAGAATTTGAGATGTCTATGATGGGCGAACTTAACTACTTTCTTGGACTCCAAATCAAGCAAACGAGTGATGAAATTTTTATAAATCAAGCCAAATACACGAAGGAACTCCTCAAGAAATTTGGGCTTGAAGGGGCTAAGACAAGCAAAACTCCCATGGCTACCACAACAAAACTTGATAAGGATGAACAGGGTATAAATGTAGACATTAAACTCTATCGTAGTATGATTTATAGTTTATTATATTTAACGACTAGTGGGCTGGATATTATGTTTAGTGTTTGTCTATGTGCTAGATTTCAATCGTGTCCAAAAGAGTCCCATTTGATTGCGGTAAAACACATTATTAGATATCTTAAGGGCACAATTGGAATGGGTTTGTGGTATCCGAAGACTGGATAATTTTTCATGACGAGTTTTTTGGATGCTGACTATGCGGATTGTAGAGTGGATAGGAAGAGTACTAGTGGAACCTGTCAGTTTTTAGGAAATTGCCTTGTTTCATGTTTTTCAAGAAGCAAAATTCTGTACCCCTCTCGACCGTCGAGCCGGAGTATGTTGTGGCCGGGGCTTGTTGCGCTCAAGTCATTTGGATGAAACATACTCTCCTTAACTATGATTTACATTATGACCATATTAAAATATTTTCTGATAATACTAGTACTATTCATATAATTAAAAATGTAAATCAACATAGTAAGACAAAGCACGTTTACATTCGATATCACTTTCTTAGAGATCATTATGAGAAAGGTGATATTGAAATTGATTATGTTTTCACCGATTTTCAACTTACGGATATTTTTATTAGATTTTTATTTATTTGTGGTGAATTAAATGTTTGTATTATGGATTCATGAGAATTTTGCAAATACTCTTCACAAATATTTTGTTGACTTGACCCTTTTTGATGCATGACAAAAGGGGAGAGAAATACTTTTGAGTTATTATTTCTTTTTCATGCATACTTTTTAAATTTGTTTTTGTTATAATTTGTAATACTTTTTAAATTTGTTTTTGTTATAATTTGTAACGTTCACTTTATTATAAAGAACATATTCTTTTCTTATACTTGATAGATAGCATGATTTAAGGGGGAGTTTTTTCAAGCTTATTTCACCATTTTGTTTAAATAACTCATATGTTTTGTCATCATCAAAAAGGGGGAGATTGTTGGCCCAAGGTTACAATCACCCGGTTTTAGAGTTTTGATGATCACAAAACATATATAGTTATTTGTACTAATCAAGTTTAAGTGTTTAAAATTATCTCAGGGTTCTAAGGATTCAAGAAGTTTCTTCCCCTAAAGGAAGGTGTTGTTGACTCAAGATGACTCAAATACGGGATCAAGAATTCAACTCAACGATGCAAATGGAAAAGCCCGAATTGAAGATCTTATAGTCACCTAGACCCTTGTAAGATTTTAGTATGTTAAAGAGTAAGGATATGATAGATGTGCTCAAGAAATTACACACACAAAAAAACACTTTTCAAAAATACAAGTTTTGGGTAATATTTGTTTTGTTGCATGTTCGGTTAATATACATGTTTCATAATTTTTCAAATTTTTATATCAAGTTTAGAACATGTATTTTATCTCCTATACTATGCTACATAACCTTCAAACCAATACAAAATATTTTAAAAATATTTTCAAGTTCAAAAATCTGTTTTGAAGTTATTTCAGGCCATAACGGTCGACTGGCCGGTCGACCGTAACTGTTTCAGGACAACACAGTCGATCGGGCCTTGTGGCTGTAGGCGTGCACGCTGTGCACATTTGTTGGTCGATTGGGTCGGTCGACCGTCAACCCCTGCAGTCGACCGATCGGTCGACCGACTGCATGACACTTGCTCTCGGTTTGTGCCGGTCGACCGACCCGGTCAACCGGCAGTTTAAAAATCTCTTTTTAAAATTACCGGGCGGTCGACTGGAGCAACGACTATTTGCCAAGTGGCTTGTTGGTCGACCGGTCGGTCGACCGGCAGTTGTCCAGACTGGCACCAATGGCTCTATTTTGGATCTGTTTTGTTTTTTATGGGTTCCAACGGCTATTTCTTATTTCCAAGTGGGTAAACTCACCCATAATGACCTAGTATCACTTATGAATGGTATTTATCCTTTGCCTATAAATAGAGGTCATGGGTATTTGATTTTTCACAAGAAAAATATCCAAGTTTTCTAGTGTTTTCAAGAGAAGAAGTGTTTCATTGCTTTTCATTTTCAAAGTTCTTTTTATTGTAAAATTTTTCAGTTGGTTTTCAAGTCTTCTAAATCTTTAGTACTGAAATTTTTTTCTCACTTTACTTCTTGAGCCTAAAATTATACTCCACTCTATAAGAAGTTGTAAGAGAGTGCTTGTGGTCTTTCTAGATCACCAAGTGACCTATATTCCTTTGAGTTGTGGTTCCTCTTGTTTGGAGGATAGTATTGTTGGAGTTAGGTACTCCGGTCTTGTGTGGAGCAATTGTAATCCCTTGAGTGTAAGGTTCCTGTATGGAAGTTCCCTTTGTGTATATAGTGAAAATCCTTCATAATGGTGAAGGCGGGGACGTAGAGTAGTGGTTCGAACCTCGAAACAAATTCTCTTATGTTTGCGATTGATTTCTTCTTACTCTTTATTACTTTACATTCCTGTACTAGTGATACTATTTGTCTTGTTTTCATATTGCATTCATTTCATCTTCTTGCATTTTCGGTCTATACTCATATCAACATGGAAGTAATTAAGCACCTCAGCTCATCATCTAGAGAAATCAAAGAGGAGAAGTTCTAGAGCCCTTCACCGGGAATTCGGTTTCAATTTCTTGTTTTGAGTGACCGCTTGCATCATACATCTTAACTAGTTTTTAAAAGTACATTTGATTAGTATAACACCTATTCACCCCCTCTAGGTGTTTTTTACTGCCCTCTATTTTCAAATGAACAGAGGCGCCATGGCGCCTCTGTAGGCGTTTTCCCTTTCTTTTTTCTTTTTTTAAGGAAACGAAGAGAAGGATAAAAAAATGGAGTATTATAGGAGATTCAGCACAAAGAAATCAGACTCCAAGAGATGAAAATAATTTCTGAAGAAATTATAGAAAATTAAGAAAGCGGTCAAAATCCAAGGTCCCCTAAACCCTAACCTTTGCATATATATTTATAGCCTAGAGCTGGACATTTTATATGAAAGTCCAAAATAGTTACAAAATTATAAGGAGAATCATTAAATTAATTTCACTTATGAATCTCTCTTCATTTTGGCGTTTAAGCCCCTGACTTTTACTAAATTAAATTTTCACGCAAATTGGCCTCAAACTCTTCCAAATTGATCGTAGATTTCTATTTTTATGTCAATTTTAGGCATAGCAGAGCGATCCCAGCAGTGTCAAGCCTTCTATCTTGCCTTCAACTCCTTTTAATGCGCTTTACGGTCTCGAAAGAGTGCTTTTACGGTCCAGTCTTCTCCTAATAACTTTGTCTACAAAATATATTAAAAATACTCGAGTATAAACAACTAATAGATAAATAGGATTATGAAAATGTGGTAAAATTGTGCTTAATAATAGGCCACAACCTCTTAACTGTCAGTCATCTTGACTGTTTTCCTTAACGAGCATATGCACTGGAGAACTCCGTCTTAATTATCCTCTCTCCCTTCAAGGGCATGTGTTCTGAAGAAGAAAAGGACCCAAAACTTTAATGTTTTCTTTCAATCTTTTTCGAGGATTACCACTGTTAAGTGATTTCAAAAAGCATTACTTTAAGTGCTTTCATGACCGTACCTTGGCGAATGAAGTCCAATTTCTAGAGAACTTTCCTTCAGGTAGAAATTAGCTTTCGCCATTATAAAGCTCGGTTTCTTAGAGTTCTACCATCAACAGCCATTAAGAGACTTCATCTCTTAATCCCTTCTTGAAATCTCTTTCTTTAAGATTCATGCATCCCTGCTCTACAAATATGCCTTTTGCGTTATTGGATGAAACACGGGCCTATTGACTTCAAAGTCTAAGTCTTAAATACTTCCGACGTGAGTGTGGTGAACTCTGCGTTTGGAGACTTGAAACGCGAGTTTTGTATATAAAACTCGCGTTGGGGGTTCTTGACTTAAAAAATTTTAAGTCTACTCTTTTAAGATCTGTGGACGCAGATGTGGCGACCCCTGCGTCTCAAATGCGAGTGTGGCAAACTTTGCGTCTTAAAGTCACTTCACGCAGTTTTAAGACCCGCATCCGCGTCTTTGATATATGCCTCGTGTCTTACTTATCAGACGCGAGTCTAATATCAAACTGCATTTGGATCCATACTTTCTATCTCTACGTCTGTGAGATCCGCGTCTAGAATTCATGACTTCAACCCCGCGTTTGTGCTCTTGGCTTCCTGTTTTCTGTCTTTGTAAAATTCTAACCCTTGGCTTTTTGTTTATTACAGGTCTTGGCCATATCGATGGTGCCAGTTTCAGCGTCTTTGCCAGATTCATGGGAGAATATTTAGACCGGCCAGCTTGTTCGATTGGCGAGCACTTGGAAAGTCAGAGCTTCTGTCTAAGGGCGAGGAAGATTCGCGCGGTTACTGATACATATAAAGGCCTTATTGGACACGATGTACCAGTAATGTCTCGGATCTTTCCTGGTCACAGTGATATGGCGCATCTGAAGGTCAGGGGAAAGAGGACGTCACCAGTAAGATCTCGGATCCTCTCTTCACCAATCTTATCCAAAGAAGTGACAACGATGAAAAAATCATGCTCATTGGATGACTTTCTGGTGGTGGAGCTTCCCATTAAGTGAAGGATTATGGCCTCATGAAGACCTTTTCACAAGTTGGTCGGGTGGAATCAGAGTGCTCCTTTACATTTTGACCTCAAGAAACACCATTGTTCTCAAGAGGAGAGAAGTTGATCTACCGAGGGATGAGCCTTGTGTATCTTCAATTGCTTTGGGGAGTGAGTGCAATCTTTCGCTGAGGAAGAGAGTTCTTTGTACTTCTTTATTGTAATACTCAATCTTATTGTATAAGAGAGCGTTTTGTATCACTTTCATATTTTTTATATAAATAAAAGTGACACTTTTTTCTTGTCTTCTTATATGTCTTGATTTTTTTTTTGTTGAAAATCAGACAAATAGAAGTGATTACCCTTTGATTTGCTAAAAATGTAACATTTTAACTTAGCAAGTCAAAGTTGAAAATTTTAATTTAAGGAATTTAAAATTACTGTCATAGGTGTGATATTAACTTGACAGGAGTGGAATAATTTCTGTGGACTTGAATGAGAATGACAAGTAAAACTAGACCCGTTGGGGATCTAGAAGAATCTTTACCTTTAGAGGTGTGATATTAACTTAACCGTTAAATTAAATCTTATCAGAGGTGTGATATTAACTTAATAAGGATGTGAGTTAGAGGTGTGATATAAACTTAGCTCTACAAGAATTTCAGTTTCGTTTGGAGAAACAAAAAATATCACTATCATAGGTGTAGTATTACACTTGGCAGCGGAGATAATGCTAGAGATTTGATTTTGAACTTAGCATTGGTCATCTCGAATTCGATACGAAAGTTTGAAGGAAAATCATTGTCATAGGTGTATTGTTGAACCTAACAATGAACTGAATGCTAGAGGTGTGATGTTAAACTTAGCATCTCTTGTCTCAGCTTTGATATGAAAGCCTGAGGAAAAGTCATTATCATAGGTATACTGTTGAACTTAACAATGAACTGGATGTTAGAGGTGTGATGTTAAACTTAGCATCGCTCATCTCAGCTTCGATATGGAAGCCTGAGAAAAAGTGACTGTCAGAGATTTAATATTGAGCTTGGCAGCAACTTAATCACCGTTCTAGGTGTAGTGTTAAACTTAACAGCAATTTGTCAGAGATGTGATGTTAACATGACAAGAGTTGATTTGCGATATGAGCAATTTTGAGGACTTCTCATACTATTGGTGAGAATTGACAAGTGAAGTTTGAAATGTCAGAGGTGAAGTGTTAACTTGACAAAAATTTAATTTGCGATATGAGCAATTTTGAGGACTTGTGACTCCATTAGGGGAGTGTCAAGTGTAATCACCTAGAGGGGGTGAATAGGTGATGGCTAATCTAATGAACAATTAATGCGAAATTAAAAACTTATTAATGCAAACTAAAACTTCTTAAACTATACACCAAGTATAATACAAGAGTGTAGCCAGATTCCCCGTGAAGGGCTCTGGACTAACTCCTCAAGATTCCTCTAAACAAGAGTTGAGGTGCCGCTTGGCTCTCTTGGTTGAATACAAGTGTTAGCAAACAATCTCCAAGCATATAACAATTAAGCACACAATATATCAAGTATATAAAGATAAAGACAATATGAGCATGCAAGATATAAAGACAAGAAGAGAGAGCAATCGTAAACACGGGAGATTTATTTTGAGGTTCGAACACACTTGCTCTACGTCCCCGCCTTCAACACTATGAAGGATTTTCACTAAAATCAATCCCACTGGATCACTTGGTGCCGCAACACCTACAAGCTCTTTGGACTCTCTAGTCCTTCTCTTGTTCCCGTAAGAACACACCGCAAGCCCACTAGCTCGCCGAGGCCGCACCTCTACAAAGAGTTCACACAAGAACTCGAAACACCGCGAACACGCAAGTCCGCCTCCTCAAAGTACAAAGTAGAACTTTGGTGATCACAACACTTTGATCACCTAAAATCCTCTCACAATAAAGATCCCTATCGGTAGATATAGCAATGGATAGCTCAAGTATTTGTGCGAGAAAACTAGGATGGAATGTGTGGAGGAAAACACAAGAAATCACTTTGAAAACACTCTTGATAAACTTCCCTTTTGATTGGAAATATTTGCTCTCAAACAAGTGGAGAAAACCTCTTAATAGAGTGAGAAAAAACTATCTTTAAAACTCTCAAAAAACTTCTACAAAACAGTCCAAGGAAGCCCTTTTAAATAGGCTTCTCAAAAACTAGTCGTGGGGGCCAAATCAGCAGCCCTGACGGCTGTCGGTCAACCGGTCTGGTCGACCGCCAATGGTCAGAAATCTGACCGTTGGAGCCTTGGTCGACCGGCCCGGTCGACCGTGGCCTGGAACAGAGAGCAGACACTCTTTGCCGGTCGACCGGGGCTTTCTAGAGAACAGAGCTTTCTGGATGGTCGACCGGCCCTCCAGCCAGACTTGACGTGCACGTCTGTGCACGTCGGTCAACCGACTCCTAACTCGGTCGACCGGTCCGGTCGACCGGCAGAAGCTAGGACAGGTCATTATAGAGATTAAAAGGTTGACTTTTTATCTAAAATAAAATCTCATAAATTCACGAAAAATCTATAAAAATAGGTTCAATATTATACTTTGATAAACAAACATGTTTGAGTAAAATCAAGACATGTTACAAACATTTTGAATTATTTTTGTAACTTAAAAATTTTAGCATAAAACAAAAACCGTATTTTTTTAAATTGGTTTTTCCAAAACTTCTCCAAATACAAAATAAGAAATTTTAAACACTTTTAAAGCATAGAGTGTATGTATATGATCCACTACACATACATGATGAAATATCTATATTTTTGACAATAAAACACTAAACTGGTTTTGGTTAAAACATATATACTTGAAACTCCAAAAATCAAAACGGTATTTTTCCAAAATGAAAACTCTTTTGTATTTTTCAAAAATAAAAACTCTTTTATGAAAACACCAATAAATCTTGTGTGTGAGTATATACGGTATACTTGAGCAATCCACCAACTATTCTATCCTTTACATTTTAACTAAAAATAAAATCTTAACTAAAACAAATCTAGACTCAAGTCTTGATCTTGAGGGTCTTCACTTGAAGTCTTCTTCTCCTCTTGACCTGGTCCAAACTTGATCCAAAGAGGTAGACTCTTCTTGAGTACTTGATGTGGTCTTGATGTATAGGCTCTTGAATCAAACCGTGCTAGCTCCAAAACTTGACTTTAAATCCTTTGTTGAAGCTAAACAACAACTAAGATCTTGATCATAAATCTGAGACTAATTAAACACAAGATCATTAGTACTATAACTACATGAGTTGATCATCATCAAAACTAGAGTGATGGGCCTTTGGGCTAACAATCTCCCCTTTTTGATGATGACAAAACTCATGGAGTTATATACGCATGAATTAAAGTAAATCTTCAAAGAAGCTCCCCTTAACTCATGCATCACAATAAATAGATAGATATGGCAATAAAGCACATAAACTAAATAAACATGTATGCAAATATAAGGAGACAAACATGCCAATCAAGCATAAAACTCATCAAATTCTTTTCTCCTTTTTGCAAAACAAAACAATATGCATAAACAAGAAATTCTTTTCCCCCTTTATGTATAAAGCAAGGAAAACATGCATATATACTAAAATACTTCTCCCCCTTTTTGTCAATCATCAACAAAGGGGTTAAAGTAAAAATAAAATAATGTTTTCCCCCTCTTTGTGAGAAACAAAAAAAAATCAACAAAGGAGTGAACTCAAATCAATCAATAAAAGATATATGCGATATACATTCATGAAGAGGAAGACGCTAAGTTAACTTCCCTACATACATGCATTACATGAAGAAGGGATGACAAGCCCTAACTCACATAACGCATAATATGCAATGCATAAGAGGAGATGTGAAGCTCCCCCTACACACGTGTATCGCATATAGAAGAGTTGTCAAGCGCCTCAATATAAGATACACTCAACATGAATCTATATGTAGAAGAGATGTTAAGCTCCCCTTGCATATAGGCAATACACATCAAAATATTTTTAATATTTCTTATTAAAACAAAATTTTGAATTTTCTCAATAAAACAAATTTTGAGATATCTTAGTAAATCAAATTTTAAGATACCAATTGTAAATAAACATTACAAATTTTGAATTCTAATTGTAATTGAAACATTTTACCAATTGAAATACAAGCAATTGAAAAACATTTTCCAATTGAAATTTTGATACCAATGAAGGAAAGTATTTTATATTTTGATACCAATTTAAATTTTCATGGATACCAATTGAAATAAACAGTTCAATAGATACCAATTGAAATATATTGTACATTTTGATATCAATAAAAAATACCAATTGTAAAAAAATACCAATTAAAGATAATGCATAAGCTTATATAAACAGTACCAATTGAGAAATCAATTGAAAATTAAAATTTGAATTAAGCTTAGCATAAACATACTTTGTGCTTAAAACATGTAAATATCTTATAAATCAAGTACAAATAAATCGTATATATGTATGAAAAATGAAAATACCAATAGAAATTGATATTATTTGAAATGAAGCATACATATATAGGAACAAAATATGATTATATACAAAAAAATAATAATTGAGATACCAATTGAAAATATGATGTAAATCAAGTATATAACTCATAACCAACCACCCTATACATGCACATGATAAGAGATTTTCAATAAGGCACATAAGGCATGGTCACCCATCCGCCCGCCCATGAAGGGGTTGGTAGGGGTTTTCAAAAAAATAGAGTTTAAAAAATATTTTTGTAGTGAAAATACTACCATTTGAAGAATAAATAACTAGTTAAATTAATTTTTGAAAAAAACTAGTTAAAGATCCTTCTGAACATGAAACCAAATCATTCATCCATGAAGCATGCTAAAAACACAAGAATTGACACTCGAAATATATAAGGCTCAAAATATCTCATGAAACAAAGTCATGAATAAACAAATAAAATGAGTGTACCATAATCATGTGAGTAGCATTTTCATTAACTTAAGCAATACGACTCAAAAACAAACATGAATCTCATATTTTCAAATACAAATCATGAAAATCATACAAATTCATTTTTCATATAAAGATGAAAATCCTAAAAATTCATTTTTCACCTTAAAAAAACAAACCTCTAGGTATATGTATGATTTATCTAAAACTAACAATATGCATACATATCCTAAACATGAAAAGAGTCTATGATATAGTTTGCATGAAGGCAAGAGACTTAAGAGACATACATGTATATTTATCAGATTTGAATACAAAATACATATACATGAAGTAAAACATGAAAATTGGCAAAACAAGTGTAAATGAGAGAATCATCAAAACTAAGTTATACATGTGCATATAGTGAGTACAAATGAACAATGAAGTGCAAACGTATATGAATCAAATGTTGCTCACTACTTGTGCACGTATAAATTCAAGTTTTGACAAAAACTACATCTAAACTAGTATTTACCACATGAAGTACAAAACAAATAAAACATAAACATGCTAATAATATCATATATGAAAAGGCATGTAAATAAATTAGGAGTTTTAGAGATAGTTACCAAACCAAAGAACTATGCTCTAAGTCTCCAAAACATGGTGGTTGTCCCACCAAACCTCCTTGATAGCGGTGCATCAAATGTATGTCCATCAAGTCCATGTGCATCCACCACCAAGGTACCATCCCTCTCACGTTTTGTGAGAGCAGCACCTATATCAAATACAAAAGGTGGAGATTTTGGTACCCATTTTCTTTTGGGTCCTTGAGGGTTAGCATTGTAAGGAACCCAAACATTCTTATTAGTAAAATTTAAAACATTTATCTTATCATAACAAAATTTTGCTAAATGGCCTTTGCGGCCATAATGTGTACACTTGTACACTCTAGGATGCATATGTGTATGAGTGTGATCATGACGTGCAAAGTGTGCATATGCATAATGTGGGTGATGTGCATGAACATGGGGAACTTGTTTCTTTTGAAACAAGGATTCCAATCTTGAATGGTTAAGTGCACATTTGCTCAAAGTTGAGCTCAAACAATCTATTTTATTTTTCAAAAATTTAACTTCATTTTTATCAATAGTTATGGCATGAAAAGCATGATCAACAATCTTTTTCTTTTTAGAAATATTAACCTTTTCTTTTTCAACAATTTTTCTTTTTAAAGAGTTATTTTCATTCAAAGCAACTTCTTTTTGTTTTTCCACCAAAATGATTTTATTTTTCAAAGTGGTATTTTCTTCACAAAGATCATTCAATTTAGAAAGCAAAGAAACATTTTCATTTTTCAAACTTTCATTTTCTTTTTCAAAGCATGCAACTTTTTGTTTAAAGGAATCATTTTCTTTTAACAAGCAATCAAATTTATTTTTCATTTTCTTGTTATCCTTTTTAAGCAATTCATATTTTTCAAGAAATTGTTGACAAAATGATTCAAGCTCATCATAAGACATATCAACATCCTCTTCTAGCTCGGATTCGGTAGTTACCTCAAGGGGGTTATCCCCTTGGACCATGTAGCATACGTTGGAAGCGTCACTTCAAACATTCGAGTCGCTCTCCACATAGTATTGTTCTTATTCGCCAAGAGAGATAATGGTGTTCCAAACTATAAAAGTCAAATCAAGATTAGCAACCCTAGATAAATAATTATCATTTAGGGTACTCTTCAAAGCATGGACAGCTTTTACATTAGCCTCAATATTTTTGCCATTTAAACAATAAGAATCTCTAGTAGTGGCAAAATAAACATGAATACCGAGGGCTTTGAGGTATAAAGACATCTTAACCTTCCAAGTTTGGATGTTAAGAATGTCAAAGGTGGGAGGTGACATGAAATCCATGGTGTGTGTACAAATATTGTGATTAGCTATAAAATGAGGATCTTTAACTCTAAGTTGTAAGACCCAAATCAAGAGCACTTGGCTCTGATACCACTTGTAATCACCTAGAGGGGGGTGAATAGGTGATGGCTAATCTAATGGACAATTAATGTGGAATTAAAAACTTATTAATGCAAACTAAAACTTCTTAAACTAAACACCAAGTATAACACAAGAGTGTAGCTGAATTCCCCGTGAAGGGCTCTGGACTAACTCCTCAAGATTCCTCTAAATAAGAGCTGAGGTGTCGCGTTGGCTCTCTTGATTGAATACAAGTGTTAGCAAACAATCCCCAAGCATATAACAATTAAGCACACAATATATCAAGCATATAAAGATAAAGACAATATGAGCATGCAAGATATAAAGACAAGAAGAGAGAGAGAGAGAGAGAGCAATCGCAAACACGGGGATTTGTTTCGAGGTTCGAGCACACTTGCTCTACGTCCCCGCCTTCAACACTATGAAGGATTTCCACTAAAATCGATCCCACCGGATCACTTGGTGCCGTAACACCTACAAGCTCTTTGGACACTCTAGTCCCTCTCTTGTTCCTGTAAGAACACACTACAAGCTCACTAGCTCGCCGAGGTCGCACCTCTACAAAGAGTTCACACAAGAACTCGAAACACCGCGAACGCGCAAGTCCGCCTCCTCAAAGCACAAAGTAAAACTTTGGTGATCACAACACTTTGATCACCTAAAATCCTCTCACAACAAAGATCCCTATCGATAGATATAACAATGGATAGCTCAAGTATTTGTGTGAGAAAACTAAGATGGAATGTGTGGAGAAAAACACAAGAAATCACTTTGAAAACACTCTTGTTAAACTTTCCTTTTGATTGGAAATATTTGCTCTCAAACAAGTGGAGAAAACCTCTTAATAGAGTAGGAAAAACTATCTTTAAAACTCTCCAAAAAACTTCTACAAAACAGTCCAAGGAAGCCCCTTTCAATAGGCTTCTTAAAAACTAGCCGTTGGGGCCAAATCAGCAACCCTGACGGCTGTCGGTCGACCGGTACAGTTGACCGCCAACGGTCAGAAATCTGACCGTTGGAGCCTCGGTCGACCGGCCCTGTCGACCGTGGCCTGGAATAGAGAGCAGACACTCTCTGCCGGTCGACCGACCCGGTCGACCGGGGCTTTCCAAAGAGCAGAGCTCTCTGGACGGTCGACCGATCCGATCGACTGGCCCTCCAGCCAGACTTGGCGTGCACGTCTGTGCACGTTGGTCGACCGACTCGGTCGACAGACTCCTAGCTCGGTCGACCGGTCCGGTCGACCTGCAGAAGCCAGGACAGGTCATTTTAGAGATTAAAAGGTTGACTTTTTATCTAAAATAAAATCTCATAAATTCACGAAAAATTTACAAAAATAGGTTCAATATTATACTTTGATAAACAAACATGTTTGAGTAAAATCAAGACATGTTACAAACATTTTGAACTATTTTTGTAACTTAAAAATTTTGGCATAAAACAAAAACCGTATTTTTCCAAATTGGTTTTTTCAAAACTTCTCCAAATACAAAAACAAGATATTTTAAACACTTTTAAAGCATAGAGTGTATGGATATGACCCACTACACATACATGATGAAATATCTATGTTTTTGACAATAAAATACTAAACTAGTTTTGGTTAAAACATATATACTTGAAACTCCAAAAACCAAAACGGTATTTTTCCAAAATGAAAACTCTTTTGTATTTTTCAAAAATAAAAACTCTTTTATGAAAACACCAATAAATCTTCTGTGTGAGTGTATATGGTATACTTGAGTAATCCACTAACTATTTTATCCTTTACATTTTAACTAAAAATAAATTCTTAACTAAAACAAATCTAGACTCAAGTCTTGATCTTGAGGGTCTTCACTTGGGTCTTCTTCTCCTCTTGGCTTGGTCCAAACTTGATCCAAAGAGCTAGACTCCTCTTGAGTACTTGATGTGGTCTTGATGCATAGGCTCTTGAATCAAACAGTGCTAACTCTAAAACTTGACTTTAAATCTTTTGTTAAAGCTAAACACCAAATAAGATCTTGATCATAAATCTGAGACTAATTAAACACAAGATCATTAGTACTATAACTACATGAGTTGATCATTATCAAACTAGAGTGATGGGCCTTTGGGCCAACAACAAGTGAAAGTTCGTACCCACTAGGGAGTATTGAAACTTTTCACTGCTAGAGGTGTAGTATTAATATAGCTGATTGAGTTTGTGGGACCTACCATTCCATGGGAGGGAATTAGTAGGAGATTTTGCTGGAAAACAGCATGAATTGTCAGAGGTATAATATTTAACGTGACAAATATTGATTCTGAGCAGGCCTTATCGTCAGAGGTTTAAGGTTAACTTAACTGATACCACTGGGGATCGATAGAAAACGGATTGTCAGAGATTTACTGTTAACATGACAAGTCTCTGTTCATTTCGTCGAGGAAATGGAAACAGGTACTCATGTGGTCCTACCATTCTATGGGTATGAATTAGTAAGATATTTTGGAGGGGAGGACAAGATCAAGTCCTTTAGGATTTTTAGCAAATTCTCAGTTTTCAACGGATTTGGTATACCTTTACCAACTACCACTTGAGTTGGGCTAGCCATGCTATTCCCCTCAGCATGATGAGTTATCGAGAACTCATGTAGGACTTAAAAGCAAACATTTCCTCTATTCTTAGCCGTCGGAGGCGTCGGATGTTCATAGATAAATTAGAGAAGAGTAACAAGGCTAAAACTAAAGTTTCGCACTTTGTTTCTTCTTCAATGTTTTCATCATGCATCATGATGTAACCAGCGTTCGATCGACTCGACACTGATCGACCGTGATGTGATCTAGTGAAGGAAGAAAGAAACTTTTCTTTGGCGCTCTTCCAAACATCTTGGATCTGGCAGTTTTGATCAGAGGTATAATGTTAACCTGATCATGAGAAGAGTCCTATTAGGGATAATACTTCTTCAAGAATCTGTCATTGATTGGCATCATGAGCGTATTACCATCTGAGGTTGTAAGGCGGTATGCTCCATTTGAGTAGACCGACTCCACTATAGATGGCCCTTCCCATTTGCGATGGAATTTTTCTTAGTCTTATGCGTCATCACCATGGGTCTTCTGACCACTAAGACAAGGTCACCTTTCTTGAAAGTTCGCTCCTTGACTTTCTTGTTGAAGGCTCTGAAAATTCGAGCTTGATAGAGCTCGATTTGCTGTTGAGCTTGTAGGCGTTTATCATCTAAAGCCTCCAGCTCCTGAAGTCACAGTCAATGCTTCTCGTCATTCGTCATCTCTATTATCAAGGCAACACGTAGAGATGGCTTATGAATTTCTAATGGGAGTATGACTTCACACTCATATACCAAAGAGAACGGTGTAGCTTTCGTCCGGGTTCTCACTGTTGTGCGGTAAGCCCATAAGCATTCACCTAACTTATCGTCCCAGTCATGTTGGCTCTTCGAGACGAATTACTTGAGAAGTTTCCCAATAGTCTTGTTGAAAACTTCTGCAAGACCGTTAGCTATATCATTGAGGACACACTCTGAATTCTAAACTTGTCGCAGAACCTTTGAAAGGCTTGGCTGACGAATTGGGGCAATTATCATGGATAATCCGTCATGGCACGCTGAAGCAGTAGATCACGTGATGTTTTATGAGCTTGATCACGTCTGATGTCTTCACCTCCTTCAAGGGGATAGCTTCAACCCACTTAGAGAAGTAATCAGTTATGGTTAGGATAAACCAATGTCATTTGGATGAAGCTGGGCTGATAGGGCCAACCATATCCATTCCCCATTTTTGAACGGCCATGAAGAAGTTGTAGGGCGAAGATGTCCTGGTGCCTGATGAATGAAGTCACCATGAATCTAACAAGCATGACATCGCTTAGCATAAGTAATGGCGTCTGGGATCATCTTTGGTCAATAATACTCCAGTTTTCAGACTCGATTTCCAAGCTTCGGACCAAGCTGATGAGCTCCACACAAGCCGTCATGAGCCTCTTGGAGTATTTCTTATGCCTCTTTTTGGGACAAGAAGCGGAGGAGGATTCCATCATGCGATCGGCGATACAATGTTCTTGTGATCACATTATAGTAGAATTTGGGGGCTTTCCTTCTAATGGCAGCCACCTCTTTGGGGTCATCAGGCAAAATGCCGTACAATGCATAGTTGATGTACAGGAATCGCCAATCCCTGGGCTCTGTACCTGTTAAAGGCTCTAGAGCTTCTTTGACTTGAAGGTCTCTTATTGGCTTTTGATTGTTTTCAAAATCAAATATTAGATAATACAAGTCATGGCTGTAGACGAGTATTTTCTCTGCCGCTCCGGCTGGAAGAGCCAAGGAAGCGGCGAGAGATGCCAGTGCATCTGCATGCGTATTTTACTGGTGAGGTACAGACTGATGTAGAAGTTTCTGAAACTCTATGCCATATAAATAGTTGCGCTATGATAGGGTTCATGTCTGACCTCGTACTCCCCGCGAACCTGGTTAACGATGAGTTTTGAGTCACCGTATGCTTCGAGATTTTTAACACCAATCTCATTGGCGATTTGCATCCGATCAAGAGAGCATGGTATTCCGCTACATTGTTGGAACATGGCTTGGTTAATGAGAATGTACGAGAGTTTACATAGTTCTGTGGGGAGACAAAAACTACCCCCACTCCTTCTATGATATTTCCTCGCGGGCCTGTTCTCGATGCGCCGTCGAAGAAGAGTTACCACACCTATTCTTCAAAAGACGTCTGAGTCAAGAAAACTTCAGCGACCTCATCTGGGAGATCTTCATAAAGTTTGGTCGCTCTAGGTATCTGGATGCTCAGCCAGAAAATCTGCCATCGTCTGTCCCTTCACGACTTTTTGTGATAGGAATTGCATCTCATATTGGGAGAGCAATATGGCCCATTTTTTCAGTTAACCATTTAGTGACGATGGCTTCGTCATAAGCAACCTTAAAGGATTGACTTTTGATATGACGTGTACGGTTTGGCCTACCAAATAGTATCGTATTTTCTGGACAGCAAACACCAATGCCAAGTATTCTTTTTTGATCGGGTTGTACCGATGTTTGGCTCCGATCATAGTTCTACTCAGATATTAGATTTCCTGGTCGTGTCCCTGATCATTATTCTGGGCTAGTAAAGCTCCTAAAGAATGATCCATCGCTCGCACATATATCAGGAAAGGTTTTCCTGACACCGGGGCTGTGAGGACAGGTGGTTGTATCAGGTACCGCTTGATTTTCTCGAACGCTTGTTACCAAGCATCATTCCAAATGAATGAAATACCCTTCTTCATCAATTTGGCAAAGGGTTGGCATCTCCCTGAGAAACTCTAGATAAACTCCGGATACATGCTAATCGCCCTTGCAATCCTCTAAGCTCTCTGAGATTTCTTGGAGGTTGCATCTCCTGGACAGCGCGGACTTTCTCTGGGTCGAGGTGGATTCCTTTGGATGTGACAACAAACCCTAGAAATTTACCGCTGGCTACCCCTCAGGAAGGATTTAGTGGGATTCATCTTTAATTGTTGCGCCCGCATGATACCGAATACCGTCTTCAGATTTGCTATATGATCGCCTTTGGCACAGTTGATTGCTAAATGAAAGAACAACCAAAGAGTTAAGAGATTTACCGTGTAGTTGTGGCTAACGGGTCGTGTCCACGAGGAGGAATGCGATGAAAGCTTTTCGGTGTTCCGTTTAATGACAAAGAATTGTGCTTGTTTTTTAATGGAAAAGAGAATGGAAAGAAGGAGATGATTAAAAGAGAAATTGCAACTTTGCAGAAGACTTTGGAGAAGGTGAAAATAAACTTTGAAAATTGTTTGTTTGTTTTAAATATAAGAGGAGAAGATCTGCGCTCACTATCTCACTACTCAACTGTTCATTCTTCTATTGAAATCCTAAATGCCTCAACTTGATCATAGGCAAAACTTAAGATTGACTTTAGAAAGTTTAAAGTAAAGCACATAAGATGGTTGGAAGAGTTCACTCTTTTCTTTAAGAAATCGTTTTGAATAGGATGTTAAATCATCAAGCGCGAAGAAGCAAGTATAAAATAAAAATAGTTCAAGAAACGTTCTTAAAAGAAGTACGAGTTTAAAAATTCAAACCCATCCTCATGTGCCTTCAAGAACACTTTCAAGAAGAAAGGCTTTAAGTAAGGCATGCAAATGATTCATTGGGTCTTTTTCATTAAAATCAGAAGAGAAGAAGAATTGAAGAGAGGTACAATGTGAGCCCAGAAAACTGATCTAGCTACTCATGAAAAATAAAGAAGAAAGCAAGTAAATAATGCATGACATACTGTAATACAAGTGGTAGAAAATATGGCTCGATTCTTGTATTGATGTCACTTCAATCTTCAAGTACAAGCACTCAATTCCTCTCTCTCACAAGTATTGGTACTGGACTACAAATTGAAAAACAAAAATACAACTTTTGTACTATCTAACAAAGAGCCTAAATTCTTAGAAAATAAACAAAATTCTAATCTTAATCTTCGCTCCTTTTTTCTCTGTTGAAACTGGTATTTATAGGGAAAAACCAGAGGGGGGAGATTCCGGGAAGATTGGGGGAGTAAACGCTCCCCCAACTGACATAACAAGGCCGCAAAAATGCGGCTAGGGCCGCATTTTCGTGGCCCTAGTGTGGCCATGTGGCCACACCCAATTGGTGAAATGCTCCGGTTTGGTGATTTGCCCATATCTTCTGCTGGTTTTCTCATTGCAGTTTCAGGATTTGATGAAACAGCCTTTGATTGTTGGCTTCAACTGCTTGATTCAGGGAGGATTCTTCTCAACCAGTTTTCAACCTTTCTGATATGCCAAGATTTTTCCCTGATTCCTTGATTTCAAATTTATTCTGAATTAATTCAAAATTTGGTGGGCTTTTGGGCTTGTTTCTCTTTTCTTTCTTTTAGCAATTGGGCCTACTTTAAACTAAGAAGAAGAAGACTTATTAATAGGATTTATTAGCTAAAAAGTATGGTAAGGTGACAATGTATATGCAATATATGTGACTAATCACACCCCCACACTTATCTTTTGCTCGCCCTCGAGCAAAACATCAGACTAATTCTAATAATTATTAGACCACTTTCGCAGGTCACTCGATTGCACTGAGCATGTGCAACAAGCCGTTAAACCTCTATGTTACCCCTAGAGGACGAGTTTTGTCTCGTGAGGGTTTTCAGTGGATTGCACCCACAAAATCCATAAAGAAAGAGAAAAAAGTTAGTATTTTCGAAAAGCATTTTGAAAAGAGAAAATATTTGAAGTATATTGGCGAGAGTTTAAGTAATTTATAAGTTATAAGAATATCAAATTTTTCATTCCTAAACTTAGTCTCTATTTAACAACATGTCATCAATCAAAATAAGGAGCCAAATTATTTTTCTCATCTAGTCTATTAATTTACCCTGAGTCGTATGCACCATCGTGACTGTGAAGTTGACTAAGGGTTCTTTAACATTAACTCTTATGCCTTATTTATATTTATTTTCGGTGGTTTTTATTCCTCAATTCCATTAGGTTTTCTAATATGCCCATGTAACAAGCCTTTAGTCAGTGACACCCAAACCGGACAGTTTTAGGGCACCAGGTGAGAAAACACCTCTAAGGACTTAAACACTCGAGCAGACAAAGCCACAAAACTAAGATTTTTATTTATAAAATGTACCCCTTTTAGGCGTGAATACTTATGCTTCATGAGGCACAAATACCCAGCTTAATCAAAGGATTTATATATATATATTTTTCAAACTTATCTAATTATCTTTTGAATAAATACCAAGGCTTGCTTAGGCCAAAGCACCTAGCTAATCAATAATTAGATTAGTTTATTATTTTTTCTTCTTCTTTTTTCATACATATATACTTTATTTTTATAAGACATAGGAGTCTTTGTTTTTAAACCCTAAGTGTATAAGTGTATTTAGTGTACATATTTCATCAAGGTAAATATCAAGACTAAATTACTTTCACAAATTTTCTTCCTAACCCTAAAAATCAAACAAGTCATCTTATTTTGACCAAGTGTAAGAAATCCTAATTATGATTTTCCTATTCCTTAAAATTGACTTAATTTCTTACAAAAATATATCAAAATATTGTTCTTACCTTTCAAAAAGTTTTATATATATATATATATATATTTTTTATTTTTCAAGTCATCATGTTAGAACCCTCCCCACACTTATCTCATGCATTGTCCCCAATGTATGAAAAAAATTTATACATGCATGAAATGAAATGTAAAAGAGGTGCATATATTATACAGAAATATGTACAACAACAAGTTTCTCTCACACCTAGATCTTTTTGGTCTTATCCCTCTAGCTCTCTTCCCATCATTCCAATGGGTCCTCTTTATAGGGCATAGTGGGGAGGCCAATTGTTTTGTCATTTTAGCGTCCTTCCTCTCCAGTCTCACCTTCTTTAGGTGTTCTTCCTCATATTGCTACAATCATTATTCAAAAATTTATCTCCGCCACACTTCTCAGTTGGAACTTCTTCATTATAAATGCCTAGGAATTCTAACTCAGTTCCATAGATCTCCTCAAAGTTTAGATCAACACTTTCCCCTAGAAATGTATAATTAATCAAATGATCCCTAGTTGGTTCATCCAAACACATGAGTTCTTCTTCGAAAAGGTTTTCAAAGCGTATGTCAATCGGGGGTTCTTGAATTATATTCTCATGCGATACATTATTGGTTGGCTCATCGAAAGTGAAGATATTCAAATCAAATTTCCCCTTTTTAAAGGGTACTCTAACATTAGGATCTCCGATATATACTTTCTCATCAAGATAATCGCCTTCATTGAGTAATTCACTAAGAAATAGCGACTCATCTTCTATATCTTCACTTTCTTCATCACAATTATTTTCAACAAAATTTACCTCAAATGTTTGCTCTCTTATCTTACGAGGTTGTTTTTCAAGGTTGAAGACATTGACTTCTCTAGTCATTTCCCCAAAAGTTAACCTCATGGACTCATTCCTACAATTGATGATGGCATTGGCAGTAGCAAGGAATGGTCGCCCTAGGATAACAGGAGTTTGAGCCCTATGATTGGAGTTGGACACAGGTTGTGTCTCTAGAACTATGAAATTGATAGGGTAAATAAACTCCCCGACCCGGATAAGAACATCATTAATCTCTCCTTTTGGGACTTTTACTAAACGGTCAGCCAGTTGGATAGTGACTCAAGTTGAACTAAGATCGCCCAACCCAAGTTGTTGATAAACTGAGAATGGAAGCAAGTTGATACTTGCTCCCAAGTCAAGAAGTGCACGACTAATCTCGGCTTGTCCTATTGTGCAGGCAATGGTTGGACTACCTGGATCCTTGTACTTAACAGGGATCGGACCCGATAGTAGCTCACTAATATTAGTGGCTAAGAAGACATTTTTAGGTACATTAGTCTTTCTCTTCTTGGTGCACATGTCCTTAAGAAACTTAGCATAAGATGGGACTTGTTGGATGGCATCAAGAAGTGGCACATTTATCTTCACTTGATTAAAGATCTCAATTATCTTATCCATGTGTGGATTTTGCTTATTTTTCAGCCTATTAGGAAATGGTGCTACAGGCTGGTGCACATGACTGGTTGACTTATCTTTTTCAGATTCATCAAATTTAGGAGTGGGATTAGATGAGGTGGATGCTGAAGTGTGATTGTGCTGACTAGGATTAGGTGGTGTTGACACTTGGTTATCAATTTTCTTTCCCGACCTCAATGTATGAACAACATTACATTAATTCAGTGATTGATCCTCAACCAAATGAGCTTGTTGTGAATCCCTAGGATTCATAATTGGTTGACTAGGTAAGGTGCCATTTTGCCTCTCATGTTGTGGATTGGCTAACTGGCTTATTTGACTATCTAGCCTCTGTATTGTTTGCATGAGAGAATCTTGGTTCTTCATGTACCTTTTCATGTTTCTCTCAAAATCAGTCATTCTCCTTTCGAGTTGAGGATTCTGGAAGGAAGATAGTGGAGCTTGGTTGGGAAAATTTTGTTGATAATTTGTAAAATTGTTGGAAGAATTGTGAGGGTGATTGGAAAAGTTGGGTTGATGATTGGAAGAATTTTTGGAATGATGAAAAGTGGCTTGCATGGTTTGACCGTGGGTGGTCATTATTTTGTTGGCTCCATGAGAAATTTGGGTGATTTCTCCAGTTAGGATTGTACGTTAGAGCGTAAGGATCATTGTTTGGCCTTGAAAAGGCCGCATTCATCGGTTCAGGAAAGTGTTGGTGAGCTTGAAATACAGGACACTCCTCAAACACATGATTCATGGCCTAACAGTAAGTACAACCCGGAGTTGAAAATTGGTTTGAGCTGACTTGATTGACTGGACTTGGTTCCTTAGTTTCTAGTGCTTCCAGTCATCTCGCTAGGTTAGCTAACTTAGCCTCGTTAGCTATGGATGATTCAATCAAATGGAGACCTCCTTTTGAAGAGATAGAGTTTGGATTTCTAGAGCTTTCACTAGTAGGTTCCCATTGGATGGTCTTTTCAGCTAGATTCTCATATAAATCTCATCCTTCATGCTCATCCTTCTGCAAGAATCCCCCTTGGCACATGCTTTCTAAGAGGGTCTTAGTCGAGTAGTCTAAACCGTCATAAAGAATTTGACATTGTCGTCATTTCTCTATTCCATGATGAGGACATTAGACAAGGAGGTCTTTGAAGCGTTCAAAGTACCTCCAAAACGGTTCACTAGGTTCTTACTTGAACTGCATGATGTTTTCCTAACGAGAGCGGTCTTGTGGATTGGATAGAATTTCTTCAAGAAGACCTTGATGAAACCATCCCAAGATGTGATAGAACTGGCCTCTAAGCTGTAGAGCCATTTCTTGGCTAAGTCTTTAAGAGCAAATGGGATAAATCTCAACCTAATAGCATCATCTGCAAGGTGTGAGATTTTCATCATTACGCATACTTCCTCAAATTCTCTTCTGAAGAAATAAGCATCTTTGGACTCTAAGCCATGGAACTTAGGGAGTGTATTGATGAACTGTGACTTAAGCTCAAAGTTGTGTTCACCAACCGATGGAAGTTGGATGTAGGATGGAAGTGATGTTCTAATTGGATAGAACCTATCCTGCAAAGATGTCGGTCGATCCATAACCGAATCTGGTCTTGTTTCGAACTTGGGTGGTGTTGTGTTTCTAGTTAACCTAGATGAATTAGGGTCTCTTGACCACACTTCAATACACAAACACAATCACAAACAAGTTCACCATTATTCAAGAAAAGAAAACAACCAAGCCTAGTCTAAGGTAACCTTGACTTAGACAACTCCTAATTGGTTGATTGTCCACAGGAGGTATAATGTAGACTTTGATCACAAGCTAATCAGCCAGGTCAGGGCAAGATTGGTGGGAGGTTATCCATCAAAGACGTTCCTTAATTAAGTAACCACCAACCTTTGGGCTTTCGGCCCTAATCCCCTTCCTAGACACTGATTTGGCAGGAGTCAAATTCCAACACCTTCCCCTTTAGGATAATCTCCTAATGAGTTCGAGATGTCCCTAAGGCCAACGTCTATCAGATTTTACTTAGGCTTAGGTTGTACGTGCTTGGAGATGGTTTGTGGGCTAAGGAAGGGTAATGACTTCCCCACCTTATCTTGACTTGGGTTTTGCCCTTAGAATTGATTCGTGCAAAGTGTACAAGATATAGAAAAGTAGCATTCAAAAGCAAATATCACCCAAGAATGTTTCCTAAACTACATGCTATGCATACATACCTTGTCTCCAGCTATCTTCAACAGTAATTGTAAAATAAACGTAATTAGACAAATGCCTAGAATGCAAGTCTAAACGTTTTTTAAGCAATTAACAATTACTCAAATTACTATTGGATTAAAATAGGGATGGTGGATAGCAGAAATAGCAAGAATATAACGTACAAAAACTTAATTTTTTTACGAGCAATATGTCCTGCAAAAAAGAGTTTTAGTAGTCCAATGAAAATTTAAACTTTTGCAACGCAATTTCTTGAAATTCTATTTCCTACTTTCGAGAGTAGGGGCACAGAATTTGTAAGTCTTCTCTTGTCAATCTTGAATGCTAGATCTGAATCTTCAAGTCCCTGAAACAACATATAAAACTTGTTAAAAAACAAATACACCGTTCCCTCCCCGACAACGGCGCCAAAAATTGATTGCTAAATGAAAGAACAACCAAAGAGTTAAGAGATTTACCGTGTAGCTATGGCTAACGGGTCGTGTCCACGAGGAGGAATGCGATGAAAGCTTTTCGGTGTTCCGTTTAATGACAAAGAATTGTGCTTGTGTTTTAATGGAAAAGAGAATGGAAAGAAGGAGATGATTAAAAGAGAAATTGCAATTTTGGAGAAGACTTTGGAGAAGGTGAAAATAAACTTTGAAAATTGTTTGGTTTGTTTTAAATATAAGAGGAGAAGATCTGCGCTCACTATCTCACTACTCAACTGTTCATTCTTCTATTGAAATCCTAAATGCCTCAACTTGATCATAGGCAAAACTTAAGATTGACTTTAGAAAGTTTGAAGTAAAGCACATAAGATGGTTGGAAGAGTTCACTCATTTCTTTAAGAAATCGTTTTGAATAGGATGTTAAATCATCAAGCGTGGAGAAGCAAGTATGAAATAAAAACAGTTCAAGAAATGCTCTTAAAAAAAGTACGAGTTTAAAAATTCAAACCCATCCTCATGTGTCTTCAAGAACACTTTCAAAAAGAAAGGCTTTAAGTAAGGCATGCAAATGATTCATTGGGTCTTTTTCATTAAAATCAGAAGAGAAGAAGAATTGAAGAGAGGTATAATAGTGAGCCCAGAAAACCGATCTAGCTACTCATGGAAAACAAAAAAAAGCAAGTAAATAATGCATGACATACCTTAATACAAGTGGAAGAAAATGTGGCTCGATTCTTGTATTGATGTCACTTCAATCTTCAAGTACAAGCACTCAATTCCTCTCTCTCACAAGTATTGGTACTGGACTACAAATTGAAAAATAAAAATACAACTTTTGTTCTATCTAACAAAGAGCCTAAATGCTTAGAAAATAAACAAAAATTCTAATCCTAGTTTCGCTCATTTTCCTCTTTTGAAACTGGTATTTATAGGGAAAAACCAGAGGGGGGAGATCCCGGGAAGATTGGGGGAGCAAACGCTCCCCCAACTGACATAACAAGGCCGCGAAAACGCGGCTAGGGCCGCGTTTCCGCGGCCCTAGTGTGGCCATGTGGTAACACCCAATTGGTGGAATGCTCCGGTTTAGTGATTTGTCCATATCTTATGATGGTTTTCTCATTGCAGCTTCAGGATTTGACTAAACAGCCTTTGATTATTGGCTTCAACCGCTTGATTCAGGGAGGATTCTTCTCAACCAGTTTCAACCTCTCTGATATGCCAAGATTTTGCCCTGATTCCTTGATTTTCAATTTATTCTGAATTAATTCAGAATTTGGTGGGCTTTTGGGCTTGTTTATCTTTCCTTTCTTTTAGCAATTGGGCCTACATTAAACAAAGAAGAAGACTTATTAATAGGATTTATTTGCTAAAAAGTATAGTAAGGTGACAATGTATATGCAATATATGTGACTAATCAACAGTTTTTCACTATAATGACGTCAACGTAACATTCCACTGTTTTGCGTATATGCTCGTGGAAAATTGCATCCATAACTCTCTAGTATGTTGCCCCCGCGTTCTTGAATCCGAAGGGCATGACAGTATAACAATATACCCCCAATGGCGTCCTAAAAGTTGTATGCTTCTCATCATCAGGGTATATTGTGATTTGATTGCATCCCGAGAATCTATCCATGAAGGACATCTGTTCAAACCCATACGTGTTATCGATCATGACATCTGTGATTGGAAGGGGAACTCATCTTTAGGACAGGCCTCATTTAGATCGCGAAAGTCAATTCAAACTCGGATCTTCCCATTATTCTTGGTGACAAGGACAATATTGGCTACCCAATTAGGGTGTTGTTCTTCTCTGATAAAACCAGATTTTATAAGCTTCTTAACTTCCGATTGGATTGCTTCAATTATTTCTGGATGAAACTGTCCCTGCTGTTACTTGACAGGTTTCATATCCGGATTGATGTTGAGGAGATGCATATCCACTTGAGGATCAAGCCCAGGCATATCCTCATAATTCCAAGCGAAAACATCTCTATACTCCTGCACAAGAGATATTAGATATTCCTTCTCAGAGGGTGAAAAGCTTTCGCTTATAAAGATGGGCTTATGGTTAGCCTCATTTCTCAGATTGATCTGGATGACCTTATCCTCTGTGGGTTGTTCACGTTATTCAAAGTGAATATCTCAGAGAGTGTTTAGGCGTTTGATCGAAGGATCTGTGTCCGACTGGATCATTTTTTTCATCTCCATCTTCCGGGTGGCGTGTCGAACCATGTTTACCAAAAGTTCTTTAAAGATGCTGCCGATACTAACAACTGACCCCCATGATGACATGCCCGACGAGTGATCATGATATAATGACTCTTCAGACTCAGACGCCGATGAGATTGGAGTTGACACATAGCCCAACCCCCTGCGAGTTCGATGATAATAATCAGGGGCTTTTTCTTTTGGAACGAAGGTCAAAGTAGTGTTCTTCTTCCTTCGTCAAAGTTCAAGTCAAGACCACTTGTTAGATCATACCCCATATTCTCTATTATTCTGAGTACGTTTGGTTCATAATGAGAAAATTGTGGGGATTCATTCTCGCTTTCTAAGTCTTCGCGAGTTATTGATTTGGACTCGACTCTTCCGAAAAGAATTAGTCTTTGGCCTTTGCGTGTTGCTGGGACCTTGAATAAAGATCCTTACACATCACTGATGCCTTGATACATCGTGAGGGATGACCTCACCGGTACATGCAATGATGTCAAGGCATCTATTACTGACCAGGGGTCATCACCTATATCGGTACTAGTATCTGACGGTACAGAATCAGAAGCAAACACAGAAAGGTAAGCCAAATCTAAATCTTAATTAATATACCACTCGCCTACATCATTGGCGGTGTTATTGACATCGAGCTTACTAATGCTTGTTACAAGTGGGTTCAGGTCCCGAAGATATTCTACCTCTGCCTTTGGTTCAACATCAGCTTCGTTACCAGAGTCTGGTTCCTCTAGCTGGGGATTCTCATTCATTTCAAGAGAATCTTGATATAGGAGGGAGTCTGTGAAGTAGTTCTCTACCTCCTTGAACGGATGCCTTCCGGCGATCAACGTTCGGACCTTTCCATCTCCGTCAATATACTTCATGATTTGATGGAGAATAGAAGGGATGATGGAATTGTGATGAATCCATGGTAGTCCCAGCAGCAAAGTGTACGAAGTGTCAGCTTCAATAACATAGCACGTCACTTTAGATCTTAGGTCCCCAAGTTGACATTTGAGTTTGATCTTCCCCATTGGGTGCGTACCATTGGCGTTGAAACCATAAATAGTGGTTTGGGTGGCGTTCAATCGGTGAGTGGGGATCCCCAAGTCCTGCATGACCCGGCGAGGCATAATGCTCAACGCGGATCCTGGATCTACCTGAATGCAGCTCACTTCAGATGATCCAATATACCTTGTGAAGTACAGTGGCCTATCATGTTTTCCCTTAACTTGCATGTCGTCTGGCATGAAGGTGATGCAGGGGGCATGTTGAGAGGCGTGGAGGAAGTCTTTTTCATCTTACTCCTATGGCTTGGCTGGTAAGTAAGTCAAGATCTTAGCATCAGCTAAAACTTCTCTCAGAGCTTCTCTTGTTGACTTTGACAGTCTCAGGAGCTCGTAAAGGGTGATCTTGGCTGGGATGTTGGTCAGTTGAGCTAAAACATCAAAGCGCTAAGGTGCCGAAGATCCTTCCACTTTGACTTTCGGGACGGCCTTATCATTCCGAATCTCTTTTGCTTCTCCACGGGTTGCCTCGTGAATGGCTTGGTCGGTTTAGGGGTGGGAATAGGTGGATTTGCCACCGTCTCATCGTATCTCTTCAAATATGATTGACCCGAGCGAGTTTCGGCCACGAGCGGTGCATTTAGCTCCGCAGCAAAGACGATTATCTCTTCCTCCAAGTCGGTTGTGAGGGGACATCAGTCTCTGCTTCCCGGGAGGAAGCTCACACCACATTGCAAGGTGAAGCTTTTACCTTTCCTTTGGACTTTCTGTTGGTAACAGTAGTCCACTGTTGGCTTCCCACAAGGTCGGGATGAACCCTCATGATTTCTGAAAATACACCTAGAGGGGGGTGAATAGGCGTACCAGCTAATCTAATGCAAATGATGCGAAAATAAAACTCAAATGCAACACACTATGTGTAACCAAAGAGTGTAGCTGAATTCTACGTGAAGGGCTCTGGAATGTCTCCTCGAGAATCCTCTAAATTAAGAGTTGAGGTGCTATATGAAGCTCTCTTGATTCAACACAAGTATGGGCACACAAACAATACCAAGCATGTATGAGATATGAACAATATAAAGTAATATAAGATATAAGAGTGAGAGAGAGAGTTTAGGGATAGTGGATCAAATGCAAACACCAAGATATATTTCGAGATTCGAGCAACTGCTCTACGTCCCTGCCTTCACACAGAAGGATTTCCACTACGTCCACACAGGACCTCCCACAAAGGGAACCTCCATCGAGGAATTTGCAATTACATACTTGGAGTATACAACTCCTCTCTCAAACACAACCACCTCTATTCAAGAGGCAAGGTACAAAGCCAAAACTCAATCACCTCTACACAAGAGGGACAAGGCACAAAGCCAAACCACTATTACCTCTATACAAAGAGGGATAGACACAAAGCGAAACCACAATCACCTCTACACTAGAGGGATGAACACAAACGCAAAGTAAGGAAGAGATTACAATATTAGTAATCACAATAGACCACAAATAACACTTGATGATCACAATAGACCACAAACAATATTTCTCACAAAAACAAGATCCTATAGATAGGATAGAAATGATAGCTCAAATTTGAGAAAACAAAGTATTTGAAAAGAAAAATAGCAAAGAAAAAACACTTGAGAAAAATACCAAATAGATATTGAAATCAAGATCAAAATCAATTTCCCAAAGACTTTCTTTTCCTTGATTTTTTCAACACTTTAAAACAAATAAAAGATAGAGATTTGAAGCACAACTCTTTTGAAACTCTTTGGAAAATGGGTAAGATGGCACTAGAAAACTGGTTGAAATACTCTTCTCAAATCATGTTCAAAACAGCCTCCAAACCCCTTTATATAGGGCTAAAAGAAAACTAGCTGTTGCAGCCAGAAAAGGTCCCAATTACCCTTCCAGTCGACCGGCCCAACGATCATATTTCTGACTACTGGCGCTCTGATTGACCACCCGGTCGACCGGGCACAGTCTGTCGGTCGACTGCCCGGTCGATCAGCGCTACCCGAGAGTTGGGGTAGTTTCAGTCGGTCGACAGCCCGGTCGACCGGCCTTCTAGGCTGACCTTGTGCACGTTTCTTGTGCACAACGATCGACCAACCTTTGGTCCGATCGACCGCCCGGTCGGCCGCCAACAGGATCTGGCTGAGATAAGACAATTTAACTCCAATAAAATCCCATAAATTTCACAAAAATCAGTTCTTGTTAGATATTTGAATAACAAATTTCTTTCACCACATCTTCCAAATCTTTCTTTTCCAAATCATTTGTACATAGTCGTTTTCTGATTTTCTCCACCTTCTCATTCTACAGTTTTCTTTCTAATTTTAACCTATAACTCTTTTTCATTTTCATAACCTAAAACAAAGAAAAACTTTCATTTTTTCTTCATAAAGATTTCAATAAAAACCTTGAACGCTTCTATCGCTAACCCTCCTTGTGGATCACGACCCGCATAGCCACTTGCTATAGCGGTAAGAATTGAGCACCTTGCACATCCTATTCTTAGTTCTAAAATTTGTATTTTTGTGCAGGTTGAAGCTTCAATCAAATTTTTGGCGCCGTTGCCGGGGAGGGTAACGGTTTTTATTGAAATCAGGTTTTTATTAAATTTTTGAACTAAAACGAATTTTTCTTCTCTGTTGCAGGTTACAAGGTAGGAAAAGTAGGAAAGAAAGATTGCAGTGACATATAAGTGGTCTTGGGCCTCTGTTCCAGAAAACAGAGACCAAGTACCCTCTGAATTGCCGCGTTTGCTCGGCTTTAGCCGCGTTTCCGCGGCAAGGAAGAGTTCACTACTAACTAGCTTTTTGCAGGGCTGCTTGCTTGGCAAAATTCTAGTTTTCTGCAAACTTTATTTCTTATATGCCATCACATAAGCCTGATAATAAACCAATAGTAAAACATTTGCTGAAAAGTTAAAAAAATTGATTAGACGTTTACATTTTAGGCATGTCTTTTCAATTCATTTACTTTACTGTTGAAGAGTGCTGGAGCAAGGTATGTTCGCATTGCATTTAGAATAGGACTCATCTCGTGGTTGATTTACATCGCTTTGAGTGAATCTTGTTTACATATCTTGTACACTTGCACAAACTGATCTTAAGGGCACCACCCCATTACAAGATAAGGTGGGGATATAATCACCCTTCCTTGGCCCAAAAATCAGATTCCAAGCACTGACTAACCCGAGCCTAACTAAAAATGAGTAGACGTTGGCCCTAGAGACATCTCGGACTCAATTAGGATATTATCCTAAGGGTGAAAGATGTTGGAATTTGATTCCTGCCAAATCAGTGTCTAGGAAAGGGATTAAGGGCCGAAAGCCCGAAGATTGGTGGTTATTTAATTAAGGAACGTCTTTTACGGAAAACCTCCCACCAATCTTACCCTGACCTGGCTGATTAGCTTGTGGTCAAAGTCTGCATTATACCTCCCGTGGACAGTTTAACCAGTTAGGAGTCGTCTAGGTCATAGGTCTACCCTAACTTAGTTTAGAATTTTTTTCTTTTTATTTGTTTGCTTATTTGTTTGTCTTTTTTCTGTGTTTGTATTCTATTGTGTGATATGGCTTATAACAACAAATTTTTCAACTTCAATAATAATCCATATTACACACCGACTTCATTTTCGGATATTACCAACCCGGCATATCATAACCAACCTAGTGTGCTAGATTGGTCTTATCCGAATCAATATAACCCATGCCCCCAATCTTATAACCATAGTTTCCATAATAATTTTAACACAGAGTCAATGGGGATTCACCTCTCCCGAGTCAAATTTTCAACCAACTTGTCCTCCTTCTCCACCTTGTCCACAATATTTCAAGATTCATACTCAGTTCCACCAGTCCAAAATAGAAAACCATCAATTTTGGAAATGAGTATGCGTGAGTCCAAACAAAAATCACAAAATCTGATGGACTCACAATTTCACCACCAATTCCAAAATAACACTTCATCTTTTCAACAAGACTATGAACCCATCAACTATGAAAAGATGCTTGAAGCCATGACTCAGGCTCAAAACGCTCGTAATCATGACATAGATATGATGGTCCAATCTCTACGTTCCCACCGTCTGACCAGTTCTGATGTCACTAACCATTCTGTTAGAGCCGAAGAGTCATGTTGTTTTGGAAATCAAGGTTCCATTTCATAACAATCAATTGAACTTGCCTAAACTCCAAATTTTGAAATGATATTGACAGTTTGGCAAGTTATACCTTACCTGAAATTGAACTTGAGAATGATTATGATCATGAACCTCAACTTAGTGATTCAATTCTACTTCCTGATTCAATAATGACTCCGGTATTTTCACCTGATTTCAATCTTTTCCCGAGTCAACATTGGATCCTGTGCCAATTCATCATGAAATTGAATCACCCATCTTTGATGATCATATTGAAGTTGACCAATTTTATACTTTTGAAAGTCCTATTGACAAATTGGCAAGTTCTCATTTTTATGACATTGAACTCAATGAGATATGTGACCTAGATTCTCAAATCTGTGATCCAGTTCAAATTTCCGAATCAATATTGACTCCTGTTTTGTTACCCGACTTGAGTAATATTTTAGAGTCAGTTTTGATTCTCACACCTATCATTTTTTAACTTGAATCACCAATATTAAGTCATATTCCATTGTTGGAAAATAAATGTGGACTTGAGTTTCAACTTCTTGACTTGGACCCGCTTTTTGAACCAATCTCGACTCCTGAACCTTTACTTGACTTAAGTCACCTTCCTGAGTCGGTATTAGTTCCAGTACTTCCTGAGTCCCAGTCAATCATTCTATCTTTTGACACTCCATTTTGGGACAAGGCGGTTGACAAATTTGACTCCAAATTAATTATGGAATTTAGAAATTAGATGGGGTTAAAATTTTTAATAAAAATTCTTCATGGATACATCATTTTAATGGGTTATATTAGAGAAATTTCTGGTGGGTTCCTCCGAACTCCACAAAAGTTGATTGGGCCGTATTTCGTGGACCAATCAGACTACCACCGGAACCACCAACTAAGATAACATTTTCCTTCCCTTTCTTCTTTTTCATACATCTATGCATTAATTCATACATTGAGGACAATGCATGAGATAGGTGTGGGGGAGGGTTCTAACATAACTTAGGTTTTTCTCTTTATTTAAAAAAATATATATATATATATTAACATTTTCTTTATTTTTAAAAACTTTTTGAAAATAGAAACAATATTTTGACATATTTTTTGTAAGAAATTAAGTCAATTTTAAGGAATAGGAAAATCAAAATTATGATTTCTTAAATTTGGTCAAAATAAGATTATTTGTTTGATTTTTAGGGTTAGGAAGATAATTTGTCAAAGTAATTTAGTCTTGATCTTTACCTTAATGAAATATGCATACTTCATACACTTACACACTTAGGGTTCAAAAAAAAGATTCTTATGCCTTATATATAAAAAAAAGAAAAAAAATCTATGAAAATGAACAAATCTAATTATTGATTAGCTAGATACTTTGGCCTAAGCAAGCCTTAGTATTTATGCGAAAGATGATTAGATAAGTCTGAGAAAAATATATATATATAAAATCCTCTGATTAAGCTGGGTATTTGTGTCTAATAAAGCATAAGTATTCACGCCTAAAAGGGGTTCAAATAATAAAATCCTTAGTTTTGTGTCCTTATTTGCTCGAGTCCTTAAGTCCTTGGGGTGTTTCCTCACCTGGTGCCCTAAGACCGTTTGGTTTGGGAGTCATCGATTAAAGGCTCGTTACATGGGCAGATTAGAAAGCCTAATAGAACTAAGGAATAATACCATCATATATATATATATATATATATATATATATATATATATATATAAATAAGGCATAAGAGTTAGAGTTAATGAACCCTTCGTCAAAATTTTCACGATCACAAGGTGCATGTGACTTAGGGAAAAGTAATAGACTAGATGAGAAGTACAATTTGACTCCTTACTTTGATTGATAACAAATTTTTGAATAGAGACTAAGTTTAGGAATGAAAAATTCAGTCTTCCTATAACTTATAGATTGCTTAAATCTTACAATTATATTTCAAATATTTTTCTCTTTCAAAATACTTTTCGAAAATACTAACTCTTTATTTCTCTTTCTTTATGGATTTTGTGGGTGTAATCCGCTGAAAACCCTCACGAGACAAAACTCGTCATCTAGGGGAAACCTAAAGGTTTAACGGCTTGTTGCACATGTTCAGTGCAATCGCGTGACCTGCGAAAGTGGTTCAATAATCCTTAGTATAGTTTAATTGTTTTGCTCGAGGACGAGCAAAAGATAGGTATGGGGGTGTGATTGATCGCTAATGTTGCACATTTAGTATCATATTTTCATACTTATTATAGAATAAAATCTGCATTGTCCTAATTAAATGTTAATTTATTTGCAGGCCTATTCCTTAAGGAGAGTGAAGAGAAATGAGCCCAAAAGCCCACTAAATTCTGAATTAAATCAGAATTAATTCGAACTCAGTGAATCAGGGCAAAATCAAGAGGTTGAAAATCGGTTGAGAAGAATCCTCTCAGAATCGATCGGTTGAAGCAAAGATCAACGGCCATTTCTTCAAAATCTCAGAGCTAAACTGCAAATCCAACCAAAGATAAAGACAGAACGAGATGCCGGGGAGACCCACCAACAGGGTGTGGCCACCTAGCCACACCCTGGCCGCGGAAACGCAGCCAAACCGCGTTTTCGCGGCTTGGTTAGCATTTAGGGGAGCGTTTGCTCCCCCAATCTTCTCGGGATCCTGTAGGTTGGGTTTTTGCCTATAAAAAGGCAGTATTTGCACTGAAAAAGGACGATCATGCAGAGATAGGATTTAGTCTAGTTTTCCATTTTTATAGTATAGGTTTTTGTTTTCTTTTTATGTAACTTTAATTTGTATGTAAGCTTAGGTTAGATTGAGATTATGTAAGTAAGAGAGAGGCTTATGTTGAGAGTGACACCGATGTACCCTCCTCCTTTCTTCCATTGTTTCTGCAAGCAATAAAGGTAAGTACTTTTTTTATGTTCGTCTCTTTACTTTTGTTTTCTTTTTCCTTTTCCTCTTTCTACTTCACCTCTTTTGGTTTTGATGAGAATGCAAGTGAATCCCGACGCATAAGTATAACAAAGTTTTTGTGAGTGCCAACGTTACTTCATGAAGATGTTCTCCTCCTCAAGATCCGTATCACTTCATTCTTTCTCGGCTTGATGATATAATGCGAACGGGGACTGAGCTCGATCCTATGACTTATGCGTTGAATGCCTCCGAAGTAAGGTAGAACATGCAAGGGTTTCAGGTAAGTCATCAACCAAACTAGGTGAGTAATTCCTTAATCTTCTTTCTTTTCTTTTATTTTTAGTTTAGATCACCAACACGATTTCTTTCACCACATCTTCCAAATCTTTCTTTCAAAATCATTTGTACATAGTCGTTTTCTGATTTTCTCCACCTTCTCATTCTACCGTTTTCTTTCTAATTTTAACCTATAACTCCTTTTCATTTTCATAACTTAAAACAAAGAAGAACTTTAGTTTTTTCTTCATAAAGATTTCAATAAAAACCTTGAACGCTTCTATCGCTAACCCTCCTTATGGATCACGACCCGCATAGCCACTTGCTATAGCGGTAAGAATTGAGCACCTTGCACATCCTATTCTTAGTTCTAAAATTCTGTATTTTTGTGCAGGTTCAAGCTTCAATCAATAGTCCATATAAATATGGGTGTATCTCAAATACTACATATGTATCATAAGTCTAATAAACATTGCATATAAACATAATGAACATGAAAAACCATGACATGTTAAAAATCATCAATGAAAAAGCATGTAAATATAATAGGGAGTTAAAGATAGTTACCAAAATCAATAGGGCTAATCTCTAGGTCTCCAAGTCATGGTGGTCCTCTCACTAAACATCCTTAAAGGTGATGCATCCATTGTAATGTCTATCAAGCTTAAACGCATCTACCATCAAGGCACCAATGCCCTCACATCAAGTGAGAGCCCACATCTATATCAAATATAATAGGGGTGGATTTTGGTACCAATACCTTTTTTGGTCCATGGAGGTTAGCACCTTTCCTAACCCAAACAAACTTAATTGCAAAATTTGAATTATGTATTCTATCATAGCAAAACTTTGCAAGGTGGCCCTTACGTCCACAATGTGTACAAGTATACACATGAGCATACATAAAATCATGTGTGTGCGCATGATGAGCATGTATATGCCGTGATTGGTGTGCATGAATATGTGAAACTTGTTTCTTTCGAAACATGAATTTTAATTTCTTGTGATTCATAGCATATTGGCTCAAAGTAGAACCTAAACAATCAACACTATTCTTCAACATGCAAATATCATTTTTAATATTAGAAGAAGAAGTGGAGCATACAATAGAAACACTAGATGATGAAGCTATAGTAGCATGGCAAACATGTGAATCTAAATCATTTTTCAAAGAAGTATTTTCTTTTGAAACTAAATCCAATTCTTTTGAAATCAAAGTAATTTTATTTTCTAAAGAATTGTTCTCTTTTAAAACAATTTCAAGTTTTGAAGACAAAATTCATTTTTCTTTAAAACATAATCACAAATATGTTTACTCTTTAAAAATTCATTTTCATTTAAGGTAAGATTAAGTTGGGATTTCAATGAGTCCCTTTCATTTGAGATCTCAACCCTCTCTTGCAAAACCATATCAAGTTTAGAAAATAAATTTTTATTTTCTTCTTTTAATTCAAAACTTTTCTTTTTCAAAGGTTTGTATTTTTTAAGCAAGTTTTCACAAAATAATGAAAGTTCTTCATTTAAGGCATCAGCATCCATATTGTCATCACCTGAAGAACTAACACTATCATCTATTTGAGTATCAGAATGTACCTCAAGGGATTCATTTCCTTGGACCATGTAGCAAGTTCGTCATACTCATCTCCACTAGATTCTTTCTCCACAAAGTTTGTCATTTGTAGCTCGGAAGATGTCAATGTGTTCCACACTGCAAAAGCGGAATCACAATGAGAAATCATAAACAAATATTTTTTGCTAAGTGAATGCTTTAGTGCATCTAGGGTTTGTGCATTAACCTCAGTGTACTTGCCATTACCAAAATAAGTTTTCTTGGTAGTGGCAAGATAAACATGCAATCATAGAGTTTTAAGGTACATGGACATCTTAACTTTTCAAATATCAATGTTGGTAACATCATACATGGGAGGGACAAGAAAATTCATGAGTGTATAAATTATATGTGTGCAAATGCAAATCTAGACTAGCAATTCAAGATCTCACTCCTAAGTGGTTAAACCTAATATCATGAGCGTAGACTCTAATACCAATTGAAAATACACCTAGAGGGGGGTAAATAGATGTACTAGCTAATCTAATGCAAATGATGTGAAAATAAACTTAAATGCAACACACTACATGAAACTAAAGAGTGTAGCTGAATTCTCCGTGAAGGGTTTTGGACTATCTCCTCGATATTCCTCTAAATTAAGAGTTGAGGTGCTATATGAAACTCTCTTGATTCTGTTGGTTTTGATGATAACAAATGTAATTTGTACTATTTTTGTGTATTTTTAGATATTTGTTAAAAGCCTTAATCACACACACAAATAGTCTCATTAGTCGACTTGACCATTCCTATAGTCGACTAATATAGTTGATAGTCGACTTATCATAAGTCTATAGTCGACTAAGTCCTATCCAAAAAAATTATCAACTTTCTATTTATTGACTGTTAGTAGCACTAGTCGACTTACCTACTTTACTAGTTGACTAATCAATGTTGTAATCGACTAACCATTTCTGCTGATCTACTAATTGTAGTTTCCAGAAACTTTTATCTATGTCAGTCTTGATGTAGTTAACTTACTTCCTTGACTAGTCGACTAACCCAGGCAAAATGGCATATCGTAGTCGACTTACTCCCTATCTTAGTCGACTTATAACAGTTTCTGACTGTTAAACAGTTATTGATTTCTGGTGTTTTATCCAACGTCTGATAAACAAATTTGACTTGATAACTACCCTAACTGACCATAGATTTCAGCTATAAATAGGGATGTTGTCCTAGGTTAAATACACCAATTCAAATGATTAGTTTTCTGTCCAAACGCTGCTGAAAAATTCTGTTTTTCAGAAAACTATTTTTCACTTTCTTTTCTTCACACAAATTCTAATCTTTTAGTGAAGAATTCTGAGAGTCCACCTATAAGAGTCATTGTTCACGATCACATACAAGTCTCAAGGCTTATAAGTTATTTTGTAATTACTCAAAGAGAAGTATTGTACAAGGTTATCTTCTTGGTGTTGAGAAGAGTTGTACAAGAAAATTGTCTTCTTGGTGTAGCGAAGAGTTGTACGAATTTGACAAAGATTGTTTGTCAAATGGTGTACACGGAGTTGATTTTGGATGTACAAAATTAGGATAAGGAAAATCTCAAGTGGGTTCTTTGGGAACTGGATGTAGGTCAAGAGGACAGAATCAGGATAAAATCTCTTGTGTTTGTGTTTGCATATTTTCTGAGATTTATTTCCTTTCTTACAAGTTATTTCATTTAACGCTAATTATCTTTGTTTTAGTGTTGTGTTGACATAATATTTAGATCCTACAGGTTCAACATAAGTATGGGCACACAAACAATACCAAGCATGTATGAGATATGAACAATATAAAACAATGTAAGATATAAGAGAGATAGAGTTTAGAGATAGTGGATCAAACGCAAATACCAAGATATATTTCGAGGCTTGAGCCACTGCTCTACGTCCCCGCCTTCACACAAAAGGATTTTCACTATGTCCACATAGGACCTCCCATAAAGGGAACCTCCACCGAGGAATTTGCAATTATAAAATTGGAGTATACAACTCCTCTCTCTAACACAACCACCTCTACTCAAGAGATAGGCACAAAGCCAAAACTCAATCACCTCTACACAAGAAGAACAAGGTACAAAGCCAAACCATAATCACCTCTACACAAAGAGGGATAGGCACAAAGCCAAACCACAATCACCTCTACACTAGAGAGATGAACACAAACCTAAAGAAAGGAAGAGATTACAATCTTGGTGATCACAATAGACCACAAACAACACTTGGTGATCACAATAGACCACAAATAATATTTCTCACAAAAATAAGATCCTATAGATAGGATAGAGATGATAGCTCAAGTGTGAGAAAAAGTGATTGGAAAGAAAAATAGTAAAAAAAAACACTTAGAAAAAAGCACCAAATAGATATTGAAATCAAGATCAAAACCAATTCCCCAAAGACTCTTTTTTCCTTATTTTTTTTAACATTTTAAAACAAATAAAAGATAGAGATTTGAAGTACAAAAACAAACTCTTTAGAAAATGGACAATATGGCACTAGAAAACTGGTTGAAATACTCTTTCCAAATTATATTCAAAACTGCCCCCAAAACCCCTTTATATAGGGCTAGGAGAAAACTAGCCGTTGCAGCCAGAAAATGTCCAAATTGCCCTTCCGGTCGACCGGCCCAACGATTATATTTCTGACCGTTGGCGCTTCGGTCGACCGCCCGGTCGACCAGGCACAGCCTGTCGGTCGACCGTCCGGTCGATTAGCGCTACCCGAGAGTTGGGGTAGTTTCAGTCGGTCGACGCCCGGTCGGCCGGCCTTCTAGGCTGGCCTTGTGCACATTTCTTGTGTACATCGATCGACCGCCTGGTCGACCGCCAGCAGGATCTGACTGAGATTAAGGGTCTTAAAATTTAAATAATTTAACTCCAATATAATCTCATAAATTCTCATAAATTCCACAAAAATTAGTTCTTGTTAGATATTTGAATAACAAATATGTGTGACTAAAAATTAACATATATTACAAACTATTTGAACTATTTTTGTGATATAAAATATTTGGCAACAAAAACCGTATTTTTGAAAACTTCGGTTTTGAAAAGAAAAACCGTTTTCTCCAAAACTTGTTTAAAAAACATGATATTGAAACACATTTGAAGTATAGAGTGTATGGATAGAATCCAATACACATGTAAATGATATATCTATGTTTTTGACATAAAATCCAAAATAGGTTTTGTCAATTACAAAACTCTAAACACATGAATAGGATCATCAAAATAAGTTTTTCTAAATGTATGAAGCATATATGTATATAGATGAAATCTAATATATATTAAATCATGTAAACTTATTTTGATTCTATCTTTTCATGAAAATCATATATATGCATATTCGAAACCCAAAAACTGATTAAACCGAAAACCAAACATATTGAACTTGTGTGTGTGTGAACTTGAGCATACTAGTCTATCTTTACACAAGATCTAAACACATCTAGACTAAACACAAACCAAAGTCTTCTTTTAGAACTCCTTCTCCAAGCTGACTCGATCCAAACGCGATCTAATGAGCTTGACTCCAACCGAGTGCTACATGCGATCTTGACGTTCGAGCTCTTAAATCTACATGTGTTAGCTCCAAAACTCCTTTGTTGAAGCTAAGCACCTACTATGATCTTGATCAATAAACTGAAACTATATAAACCCAAGATCATTAGTACTATAACTATATGAGTTAATCATCATCAAAACTAGAGTCATGGGCCTTTGGGCCAATAAATTTCTCCCTGAGAAGTAGGAACAGGTATGAGACCTTTCTCCTGTTGGTGATGTGGATCTGTGTTGAGTACCCTTAGTTCCTCTTTCAAGATGGGAACTACTCCGGCTGGCGTTGGAGGCTGTACCTTGAACTGGAGAAATGATGTCATGTTGGTTATTATTTTCTTCTGCTCTAGGCAGAGTTTAAGCACTTCCGCATCAATCAGAGCTTGAAGGATGTATTTGAAGATATAAGAGCTCTTGGTAGGGTGCGCTAACATCCTGTGATATAAGTAGTAATTGGGATTATCGGTCTTGTTGACCTCCTCAGGTCGTCTAGCTTCAGGAAGTTTTAATCTGTTGCTCTTGTTGAGTAACTTGAATAACGAATCAATGTGTTCGTCCTTGAAAGAGTACTGCTTGTTAGCGCGCAGCTGATTTGAAGAACTACCCCCTCTAGTCGGTTGAGGTTTAACAAGAGATTTCGTCTCTGTCGCTATTGTATCCTTCCTTTTTGATTGGAAGATACTTCTAGCGCGCGCCTTGTCATCTTTTCAGGTATGGGTTTTTTTTCTTCTGCCCTAACCCTGGCGATAATCTCTTCTGCCTGTTCGCCTTGCTGGACTAATTATTTTCAAATATGGCTTTCAGCAACTCTATCTGGGTTAGGAGTGAGGTCTGCAAATTGTGATGGCATGTTTCCACCAGGGTAGCTTAGGTCATACCGCTAGGACATCGGAGTACCATATTCTGAAATCTCTCCACAAATACTTTTACCGACTCTCTTTTCGTTGCTTTGTTGCTAGGAGAGTTGGCATGGTAACCTCCGAGGCGTCTTCGAAGAAGCGTGTAAGAAAAACTTCTCCAAATCACCCTAGTTCTTGATGGAGTCTTCGGGGAGTTTCATGAACCATTCAAAGACGAGTCCCTTCAGAGTGTCGATGAATAAACACGCCAAGATGGCATCATTTGCTACTATGTTCCCTATCTGAGACTTGAAGTAGTATATGTGTTAGTTCGGTGACCCTTTTCCATCAAAGGCTTGTAGGGTCAGAGCTTTGAACTTGGGAGGATACAGAGCAAGATCCCATTCTATCAAGTACGGCCGGACCACTCTTGCTTCTTTGAGGCCTTTTCGATTGGCGAGGGTTTCTAGACGTTGTTCCAGTTTATTCATTCTTTTAGAATGAGTGCTCCCATTCTCTGAATTGCCTCCCTTTTCAGACGGAGATTTAGATGACTCGGAGTTGGACTGTTTCTCCTCCTCTTTATGCTCAGAAGACGAGCTCTCTCCTTCCTTCCGTTTACCCTTAGACTTCTTAGAAGGAGTCTTGGGCTTTGGCCTTCTCCCGCCCTTAAGCAATTGTGAAAGCATTTGCTTGAGGGTGTCAATAGATTCTTATTAGGCGTGAATCATATCGAGTTGTTCCCTCTGGGCGTGAGTTTGCTATTCAAAGCGCCTGACTATCTCCTCAGGAGTGTTTGCCACATATGTGAAGGCTTCCTTCTCTACAGAAGAAATCGAAGCCTGTTATTCCACAATGACAGGGTGTGATTCACTTACTTCAATGTCTCAGGGTAGGGCACTGTAGTCAACTAGGGCTTCCATGCCAGTTCGAGTACAGGTATGCCGGTACACTCCTTCCGATTCAGCATTAGACTCATCAGAGCTGACTGTTGGCTATTTTTCCTTACTTCTGCTAGGCGTAGTGCTTGAACCCGCCATATCCGCAGTGACTTCGGGGTACTCCGTATCAGAGAAGGTTCTCTTCACGTGGGAACGATGCCTTTTGGCTGATCAGGAGTTTGACGTTAATTATCTAAATACCAACTGCTTACTTACATACGAGCTGCAGTGACATTTAGAGAGCATTACTGTGATGAGTCGTTCACGACAACATGATGGAGCGATTTGATGGGCACTCATTTTCTTTATCAGATAATCCCTTAGATCCATCGGATGAGAATCAAAGAGACTAGCCTCGATTATTCGAGGGCTTTTCAGCTTCTAAAAACTATCCTTGCATCACAAACCTGAAACGCAGGGTTCAGAGATGCGGAGCTCACGTTCTGCAGAACAGACGCAGCTCTCGCGTTTTAGCTTTGAGACGCGGGTCTCGTGCATCTGCTGAGAAAAGACGCGGACCTCACGTTGCTGATTGGCGTATTCGGCCAGCGACCCTTGGGAAATGCGGACTTTTTGAGTGCCACGTTCTATCGTAAAGACGCGGGTCTCGTGTTTCTAAGAAGAGACACAGGCCTCGCATCGCTGAACGTCACATGTAGGAGTGAGGCATTGTCAGCGCAAGCTTTTTGAGCTTCGCATTTTGGTCTCCAAACGCAGACTTCGCGTGCCCTATGCAGCTCAGAAGGGATATAGGCACGAGCCTTGCGTTCTGTATCTGTTGGGCAGATAGTTGTTTCAGCTTCTTGAGTCTGTTGTCGATGTGAGCATTACCTCTGTCAACGTTCGGCATGCCGGTTACGCCGTACGGCTTGTTGGGAATCTCCAGTAACTTGGAGCTAAGAAAGAGGAAGGGCATGGCCAGGTTGACCTTCAACAACGTTGGCCTCACAGGTCTCGTGGGAGATGTTGACGCGGGCCTTACGTGTGATGTGGACAGCAATGATACTCTCTGTGCAGGCCATCTTCAGAGAGACTTGAGAACGGATCTGTGAGGAGACCTTGCGGTACTGCCGCACCCTAGGGCTCATGGAGCCAGAAAAAAGGAACTCTTCATACTTTGCCTGATCGAATTCTACGACAAGTGAGTCGACCGTTCTTCCCATGAAGGAGACGTCACCTTGTGTCACGACTTGTTCATCAGTAGAGAAACTAGTCCCCAGCGGAGTCGCCATCTCTTGTTTGGCTCGGGAAAAATTTAGAGAATCGTAATAAAATTTTCTTGAATCAATGAAAGATTACAACAATCTAAAAAATTTTGATTACAAGTTCAAGCTCAAATCTTCTCTTTGTTTAATGATGGGTTCTTGATGTAGCGGTGAAAAGTGAATTTTGTTTTCCGTTAACTGGGTGAACGTCACTATCTTTTGGGAAATCTTCTCTTCGGACTATGGACGGAGTAGCACAACTCCTGTCCAATGAAATCTCATAGAGACTTGAGGCAAAAACAAACTTGTACTCAGCAAGTTGTTAGAAGAGTTCAACTCTTTCTTTAGTATTCCTCAGACTAAGAGAATCTAACCAAAAGTCCACTCCACAATATTTTTTACCCAAAACTTCTGACCCTTCTTCAGTGCGAACTAGGCTATTTATAGGGGTTTCAGAGGGAAAAATTGTCCCCTAAAAACTCTCCATGATGGGGGTTAACTCTCCTCATTATGTGGGCAATAATTAACCCAATAATGAGGGCAGTTATAACCGAGATGCAGGGCTTCTCTATAGTTGGAATGCGGGCTTCGAGCCTCGCGTTTTGAATGCCGACTCCGAACCTTGCTAGGCGCGGGCTTCGAACTCTGCGAGGTGCGGGCTTCGGGCTCTACGTCTTGAGATTGCAGTGATGTCGAGACGCGGGCTTCGAACCTTTCGTCTTGGCACTGCAGTGATGCCAGGACGCGGGCTTCAAGCTTCTCGTCTTGATCATTACAGTGAAGCTGGAACGCGGGCTTCGATTATTGCGTCTTGGTACTGTATTGATGCTGAGGCGCGGGCTTCAAGCTCTACGTTTTGGCATTACACGAGTTGTTATGATTAGCCTCGCGTCTGGAGTATAGACTCTATTCTCTAATGACTCTTCAGTGATTTTTAGACCGTCTATAGTATTAATATAAATAATTATCTTTTATTTGTAAGAACAATTCTCTAATTGCCTATAATTATAATGCATGAAAAAGATAAGTAATTATATTGCATGAAACAAGTATTGCATTGAAAGATTTAATTAAATTGCATGAAATAATTTTCTAAATTTAATTGTAAGAATTATCAAGAGACAATATTCTTTATTCTAAATTGTAGAATATATAACAGTATTTCTAAAAATTTAAAACATGCAACACATTAATAAATCTTTTAATCAAATTTAATTACTTGTACTAAACATACAACTAGAGGGAAAAAAAATAAAAAAGAAAAAATAAATTTGCTGGCCTGAGATGACGTAGTTGTGTAGAAGAACTGCCCTAGAAGAAAGTTGGTTGGTCCTTATTCTGGATCTTGAAGTGATCTCCACTCTATTGGTAAACCTCTCCAGGTAAACCACCAACACCCAACTCAAGACGGTAAATTAGGTCTCTACTCATATAGATTGCCAGTTACGAAAAAAACTTTGAGAATCACCAAAAACTTTCTTAAAATTTTAACAGAAGTTTAGTAGATGAAATATCCGAGGAAGAGAGAGGTAGAAAGAGATATGTAGTTGTTTGCTTCAGCAGTGAATGGACTGTGAGAGATGGTATTTATAGCCTCTCTCAGAACCTGCGGTCGCAACGACCCCCGCACTATCTCCTCTCACATGCAATGAGTTCGAGATACATGCTAGTGGTTCCGTAAGACCGGGTCAAGTAACGTTTCAGTATGACGAAAAAATAATAACTGCAAATTTGAAAAATAAATTTAAATAAAATAAATAAAATCAAAACAAAATATAGCAATGTCAAGGACCCTTGAACAGAATTGTATTTGTATCCGCAGGTCGTGGGCGTGTTCCACCCGAGCTTGACCTGGCCCAATGCGTGTGGCAAGATGGCCCAAATGTAAGAATTAAAATAAACTTAATGCGGATTAACAGCCATGGATTTAGAATCAATCATCTCAAGAATTGAATACATAATCAAAACACATATACTTTAAATTCCCATACCTGAAACCATTGATGAACAATAGATGAAGGTTGAAGAAGACCTCGATTCCTTCCTTTGATCCTGAAAACCCTAATGTAAATAACCTGCTTTTCTCTGTCTCCTTTTCCTTGCACAAAACCTTCAGATTTTCTTTCACTGATGGGTTTCCTCAAAAAGAGCAATAGGTTTTGTATTTCTTTTCAGGAGGAGAAAAGTGGGTCACACATTTACAAATAAACCCTTGAAATAAAACCATCCATCATGGTACCCTTATATCTCAAGAGATTATATAAACTATATAAATGTGACTTTAATATGGGCATCTATTATATCAGTTAACTTTAATTAGGAATCCAATGTTAATTAACCAAGGTTATTGGGCCACCTTAATGTGAGATTAACACCAAAAACCCAACACTCATAACAATTGACTTTAAAAGAATTGATATATATATTACTCAAATTTTTTTGTCACATTCAGTGAGAGTAAAAATCAAAGCCAACATGGGGAAAGCTCAAATTTTCCCCCAAAATTAACACTAAAATCCAACATCGTTAACATTTAAACATTGAAAAGATGCAACATTCCAAAAGTCATGGCAGCACGAGGAATTGACCGGCATTCTCGCTATTGTTGAGTGCAGGTGCGGGGTTGGATTCGAGAGAGAAGTCACTTCGGCAGAGACAGATGTGGTTGTGGGCGTGGTTCGCTGGCTGCTCTCTCTCTCTCTCTCTCTCTCTCTCTCTCTCGCGTCCGTCATCGATATCAAATTTATTTATTCTGTAACTAATAATGATAAAAGGACAGGGCGAGTGACTAACACCACAAAATCAATTCCAGTAATTTAACACTAACTATATATGCTTCTTCAACTCGGCAATATTAACTAGATCATCTGCTTATTTCTTTTTCTTTTATTCATTTTTTATTTGACAGAGCTGAGTTTGAATCACTTCTCTCGTCATACCACCCAAAAATCTGAAAGTACGGTCAAACTGGGTGCATGGGAAGAAGGGAAGGGGCCAGGTCAAGAGTCAATAGTCACCCTCTTATCTCCTTCTTGTTGTATGTAATAATCTAGGAATTCCTCCATCACACACACGCAGATTCCTGACTCTGCAGACTGCAATGCGTTGCCTCTCTGGGTAATAAACAACAGTAACGAGAGCAATCAGTTCCCAATTAATTAACTAGGTTTTTAATCTTTGACTGTGAGCATTGGTTCCAAGCATGCACCATAACTTCACTGACAAGGATCCAAAGACCCGTCATTTCCCCCAAAACTAGTAACTCTATTTTTTTCTCCTCCCATGTTCCACAAAATATGAGGACGCAGGCAGACACCTCCCCATGCTAATTAGTTATCATTTTGATTTAAAAGTTAAAAAAGACAAGGCGACCTCCCATCTATCAATTGTTTGATTTTTTTTCTTTTTCCCCCAACAACCTTTAAAATGATAAGAGTGCTTTCATAATTATGTTTTTCACATAAAAGGGTAAGGGGTTAACGCTCATAATTGTAGTCAAAATAATAACTCCCAAAGGAGAGTACATAGAGTATTTCTATAATTTTATCAGTATGATATTGTCCATTCGGCCGTTCTAAGTTTTGGAGTAAAAATACAGTAAAGATGTAAAAGGACATACTCTACAATGTTTTTTTTTTGTTTCTTTTCTTCTTTTTACTTTTAAAAATTGAACAGAGCATCACGAGATCTTTCTAATAATGATTCAAGTAGCAACAGATTACTAATGTATATACGTTACTATATTTCATTTTGGTAGGAAATGAGACGTGGTCAGAAATTGTGAAGCTAGACATGACTGAGCTTGAGTTAGAGACTAAAGTGTTTTTAAATTGAACTCTTCGTTTGTGTGTAACAAACCAAAATGAAGAGAAGCCCAGATTCGATTGGCAAGTTGCCGAAAGCTGAGCTTTGGGAATTGGGATTGGTCCCCATTTGCGCAGGTGCTACATGAATCCCCACCTAAAGATTCTCACAATTTACCACATACAAACATTAAAGCCTCCTGAACTACTACTAGCCAATTGCTGCTGGGTTCAAGTCTATTTCTCAGAGTGAATCTCAATTTTGCTGGTTCGTGCTCTATAGACAGAGTATTAATTCTACAAATAAACCACGCAAGATTTGATATTTGAAATGGCAACAAGACAGAACAAACACATGACAAAAGACACGAAAAGATAAACATTGCCTCTTCCATTACTAGAACAAGATGGAAGATATACACTTCAGTCTACAGTGGAGTCTTATATAAAGACTTTTAGTGAGATAGATATCATAAGAAAAGCGACACTCAGCACTCAGCACTCAGCACTAAGCAAGCTGCTGATTACAATGACAAGCTTTTTCTCTTTTCATAAAAAGCTTGTTAATTGGAAAGTAAATAGGTAAGGAGCTTTAATTCTTTGGCGGGTGGTAACTCAGAGTCTCAGACCGACCTCTGCCAACTCCCTCTGAGACTGCAACCTACTAGTTGAAGTTGCAACACAGCTTCACACTCTACTTGGTTCTCTTATCCACCTTTCCCCCAGCAAACAAACAGTCAAGGCCCTCCTCAACTTCATCTGGGAGAACAAGGGCCTAGAAATGATAGAAGGAATCCCAACCCGCCACCAAACATATTATATTATATATTATACCATGATACTTAATGAAAGAAAGGGCCATCTTAAAAATAAGCCCTTTTCGTCTCATCTTGTGGTCTCTTCAAGAGTTCAACTCTCTACACTACTCGAGTATACATATATAGAGAGAGTATATATGCTACTACTAATTAGGAGGTTGAACTGAAATTGTTGTTGTTCTTCTACTTAAACACTTCGACGGAATTGAGCCCCAGAGAAAGTCTGGCCAAAAGACCAGCCAGCAGGAGCCACACTGTAGGACACCACGGATCTGCCATCACTGGTGGTGACCTTGAAGGAGAGGGCCTGGCCATTGAGGTAGGTGTTGCTCTGCCAGTTCTGGCCCCAGTTCCTGGACATCGCCTGCCAGCCAGTCCTCGATCCCTTGATGTACACGGCGTGCACATCCCCGGCGCCGCCCACGTTGGTGATGAGCACCAGGTTGAAGTAGGAGTGGCCGTTGATGGTGAACCTGATGCCTCCCCTCTTCCTGCACTGCACCCTGCATAATTTGCATTTCACAAGTTGAGTTTTACCATGGAGAACACAAACAACAAGTGAGCAAGTGTAAGACAGGAGAAGAATAAGACAGTTGCATGCAGCATGTGCTGTGACTGTGAGGGGAAAAGAAAAATGGTAAAGTTGGTACAAACTATCAAAAAAAAAAAAAAAAAAGGGATGGATGGATGATAGGCAAAAGGCAAGGTGGTGACCCACACCCATATCAAACCGTTCCCACCAAGCACATGCAAAAGCCACCATCAAAGATACCAAAGGGGGCTAATGAATGAAATGGTCATGGCTATTATGAAGATGAGCTTTATTAACTAAAATCGCAACTAATTTGAGAGAGAACAGAGGCTCACCTCCTGTAAGCCACAGGAACAATCCCAGCCCTGTACTGAGCAATGTGCTGGAAGACAGGCTGGGAGAGGTCAAAGTGGTGGAGGGGAGGGTTGCACCACCCGCCGGCATTGTTTGGCAGGGCATTGTTTGGTGGGCAGAAATTGGTGGCGGTGACCACAATGGCCCCTGGCAGGCACCCCTCGGGATCACCGACACACCTGATCTCATAGCAAGACCCACAGCTGAGCCCATTGTTGAACAGGGCTGTGCTCAGAGCAGCTGTGTTTGTCCCATATCCTTGGCTGTACAGATTCCCATACCCACAAGCCCCACCTACGAAATGAAAAAGAAATAAAATTAGAGAAGAAAAACAGCACAAAAGTGGAGTTTAAAATTGAAAGATATGTGCGTGCGTGCGTGCGTGTACCCATTGTTCCAGAAGCATCACCCCCTCCATAGAAGGTGGCATGGGCACTGGTCCATCCTCCTCCTCCACCTCCTCTTCCTCTTTCTCTTCCTCTTCCTCCACGCCCGTAATAAGCTAGAGCCGGAGAGAAGAATGGAAGCAGACCCACCAAGAGCAACACAAGAGAAGGAGCCATTTGATTTCCCTTCACAAAACTGAAAAGAAAGGGGAATGATTGTGTTTTTTCTTGGAGGAGAATGTGAGGGGTTGGGAGGGAATAAATAGGCGTTTTGAAGAGGGAGGAGGAGCGGTGATGTTTTCATTTCCACCCTCCTCCTCCTGCAAATTAAGCAACTCAACAACCTCAAGTTAAACAGTTAAAAAATTAAATGAAGCATTAGGCTTGGTGAAAGAGCAGACCCCACCCCATGTGCATGTGGTGGTCGTCATCAAGGCAGTTTTAGAATTTGAAAGACCTTTAACTCAACGCAAGGTGCAAACAACTACAAACTTGGAGAGTTAAAAAGGGGAGACAGAAAACAAGAGAGAGCTAAAACTAAAGCTACATTGCCCTTGCCTCCAACTTACTTTGAACATAAACATTTTCAAATAATTTGGAGATCACAAACTCCTTTTTAAAGAATCCTACTACTTTACTAACTATAAAAGAAAGTACAATTTTAGAATGGATATTGTATATTACCCTTCAACATTTGCCATCAGAGAGAATAATACTTTTCCTTTTAAGCCTTGACCTGTTGGTAGCCATTATTGAAGTCATGGCCTTTAGCTTTACAAGCAAGTGCTCTGCTAACACTCCAAATTTATCATATTAATACTGGTACTAATTAGTACCACTTTTATGACAAGTAAAATACAGCAATGTGCATATATGGACAAATGTCAAGAATACATCTGGTACATGTAATTTATCTTTGTTGGAAAGAGAGAGATTATTGTCAAGGAAGTTGACATGGATAGCCGAGGAGTTGTCGAGGTGATCGCCAAGGAAGTCGACGACGAAAGGCGAAGGAAACAGCAGCAGAAAACAAGCCAACAGCAGCAGGTGCAGGTTGGCCGGTCGACCGGCGTGCACAACGTGCACAAGTTAGAGCTCGGTCGATCGGTCGGTCGACCGACTGAAGTGACCCAACTCTCTGTTGGGCACCCAGTCGACCGACTGGTCGACTGGTGGAAGGGTCGGGCGGTCGACCGACAAGCGGGTGCGGGCTGCGAGTGCAAATTTGGAAATCTGTTGGTATTTAAGGGGTTGGCTGTTTTCTAGGGTTTGTATATTGTAGAAGATCCTTGAGAAGGAAAAGGCTGGAGCTCTCTTGCATTCAAAGAGGCTGCTAGCCATTGTAATCTTCTTCCAAGTAAATTTATCTCTCTTCTGATTGCCCCGAGGACGTAGGCGTTGAGGCCGAACCTCGTTAAATTGGTTGTTTGCGTGTGTTCTTTCTCCGGTGATTGTTTTTGTGCTGGTTGTGATTGTTCTTCGTGCGTGGGAGATTCAAGGAGTGATCCTCTATCGGGTTGTTGTCGCTGTGGGGCACAACAAGTGGTATCAGAGCTTCTAGGTTTGGCTTGGGATTTTCTGAAGAATCGAAGGGCTCGAGATCTGATTCAGTGGAGATCGTGTGTCGATCTCAGATCAGAGGTATTAGTGTTCGTGGGATCGTGTGTCGATCTCAGGAGGACGCAAGGAGGGCTCGTGAAATCTGTGGTGGAATAGATTTGGAGAGAAACTCGATCTAGGGTTTCAAGGGAAAGGTAAAAATCTAATTTTTATCTGAATAGAGATATATTTCCAGTTGATTGTTCTTCCGCATAAATAGAGGATCAAGTAATCTCAATGGCAGAGGAAATTGCTTCGGTTAAGACCATGCATCCTCATCCGAGGATCGACGTGGTGAAGTTCTATGATACAAATAACTTCGGGATGTGGAGATGTGAGGTTATGGATGCACTGAATGCATCGAACCTCGAGGATACTCTCCTATTGGAGAAGAAGAGGAGCACGACCACTGATGAAGAGTGGGTAAAGATGAACAGGTCGGCATGTGGATTGATACGTTCATGTTTGTCGCAAGACATAAAATACTTTGCACAACATGAGACGTCGGCGAAGAAACTGTGGGAAACCCTTGCGAAGAAATACCTGACGAAGAGTGTTGAGTCCAGGTTGCAGCTTAAGAGTAAGCTGTACAGTTTTCAAATGAAGAAGGGGAGCACAGTGAATGAGCACATCAACCGATACACGAAGCTTCTTACAGACTTGGTAAATGTGGATGTCATGGTAGAAGAGGAGGACAAGGCGATCATTCTCCTGAACTCACTCCCGGTGGAGGAGTATGAGACATTCACTCTGACCTTCATCAATGGAAGGCAGACATTGGATTATGATGAGGTATCGTCTGCACTGACTAGTTATGAGATGAGGAAGAAGGAGAGACATCCTTCTAGGTCAAGCTCATCGGCGGAGGCACTAGAAGTAAGAGGCAGAAGTTCATCGAGGAAGGGCAAGGAGGTTAGAGGAAGATCTAAGTCCAGGTCGGGCTATAGGGATCTGAGGAAGGATCAGTGTGCCTTCTGCAAAGAGATAGGGCACTGGAAAGTGGATTGTTCGAAGTTCAAAGGGGAAGAAGAAAGAGTCGAAGGCTGAAGCAAATCTATCAAAGGTGACAAATACTCAGAGGAGCAGTTCACAGGCAGATGGATCAGATTCGGACTCGTCAGGTTTCTCAATTTCAGTCAGTTCTCCCATCATTGGTAACTCATGGAGAGATGAGTGGATTTTGGATACAGGTACAACATACCATGCATGCCCCAATCGGGGTTTGTTTTCTAGCTTTAAGAAGCTGGAGGGGTGTTCGGTCGTTATGGGCGATGATCACTCATGTAGCATGGAGGGTGTAGGTACAATCCGAATCAGGATGTTTGATGGGATGGTAAGGGAGCTGAAGGGAGTGAGGTATGTACCTCAGTTGAAGAGAAATCTAATCTCCGTGGGAACTTTGGAAGCATCGGGCATGATGATATCTGTTCGAGATGGCGATCTTAGGATGATCAAGGGCTCGATGGTGATGATGAAGGGCGTCCGCCGAGGCAATCTCTACTACTTGAAAGGTAGTACGATTACAGATCAGGTGGAGACTTCAAGTTCCTCAGATGATGGTGGCCCGGAAGTCTGGCAGGGAAAGGTCGGACAGGAAGAAGAAGAATCTTTGCGAGCTCCTGCAAAGAAGGAAATGGAAGGTGCTGCTACCTGCAAGTTGAAAAGTGAACACAGCGTTCTGAACAAGAAGAAGGTGAGATTCAACACCAGTACTCACCACAATGAAGGTCTTCTTGATTGTGTTCACGTGTGCATTTGGGGACCTGCTAAGACGGCATCGCTTGGAGGTCACAGGTACTTTGTCTCATTTATTGATGGTTCATCTAGGCAGGTTTGGATATATCCCATGAGACAAAGGGGTGAAGCCCTAGATGTGTTGATGAAGTGGAGAGGAAAAATGGAGAGGCAGATAGGTAGGAAGATAAAGGAGCTTCATATTGGTAATGTTAGAAAGGACATGTACCAGTTCCTACGATTTGGCCAGAACACAGGTATTGCAACTCACTTCACAACAGGTACAGAAGGGTTGGCTAAAGATGTAGTCCGTTCCTTGCTGGAGGAGGTTCGGAGGTTGTTGTCTAATGCAGGATTAGACAGGTCGTTTTGGGCTGAGGCGACTGAGTATGCTAGCCATCTCATGAACAGATCGACTGCGATAGAAGGTAAACTCCATTGGAAACTTGGTCTGGGAAAGCTGCTCAAGATCATAGTGTGCTGCGGGAGTTTGGAAGTCCGGCCTACTTCAGTGCCAAGAATGGCAAGTTGAATCCGCAAGTAAAGAGGTTTGTCTATTTGGGAGTCAAAGGAAACAGCTATAGGTTGTGGGACCCCGAAGACAAGAAGATCGTGATGAGCAGGCATGTCACTTTTGGAGAGACTTCAGTGTTGAAGTCTACCGTCCCTCAGCATGTGGAGAGGACGGAGACCAAGGAAGGATCGCAGCAGGTGGAGGTTGATGTTACTCCATCATCTCCAGTTGGTTCGGCATTAGAGGAGACTTCACCGGATGTAACACCGGGTGGAGATCATGATACCAAAGGTGATGCTGAACAGGTTGACGACATTGTTGAGGACGTCGAATTGTTTGCAGCTATAGGAACAAAGGTGAAACCATGCTTGTGGGGAAAGAAGCATGAATCTCAAGCTTGTGATCGTGACAAGCTGAAGTTGAAGGCCTTTGTCCTCCATGATGGTCGGGAAGATGTTCATATGACTCGGTCAGACAGGTTCACTGCTGCAAATAGAGGTACCAGTGCTTGAGCTTGATGAAGCTCATCTAAATGAACTACGATTGGCTTGATCCTTTTGGGCAAAGGTACGTAGGCAGCCGTAAAGGCGCAGCCATTTGGTGATGCAACTCTTATAGAGCTATTTGGGTTCTCGAGAAGCTGTTTGGATCTTCACGTAGAGGTGAAGAGTTGTGGCCGTTTGGAGCTTCACGTAGAGGTGGAGAGGCTTCACGTAGAGGTGAAGCGTTATGGCCAGTTGGACTTCACGGAGAGGTGAGGTGTTGTGGTCTCATTGAACAGGTGATCTTCCGGTGAGAAGATGTTGAGCTTGCATAAGGAGTGGTGTGCATCCAGTTGAAGCCGATGATGTTTGATGTGCTTTACGCAGACTTGGTTGGACCGTCAGTGGAAGACATGTAGACTAGATAGAGCTAGTCAGTTGGAGAGTCAGTGTTGGCTCGTAAGGAAGTCTTCGTGAGGTCGTGAAGTTGCGAAGGAGGAGCCACGGTATTGTAATCGGCAGGTATGGAAATTCTCCTAAGGTGAAGTGCAGGGAAGACATGTGCGATGTTTTCCAGGAACAGTTGAGCTAAAGATTCCAAGCCGAGATCGTGTGTCGATTTCGCCGAGATTGTGTGTCGATTTAGACCGGTGCGCGCAAGCCGAGATCGTGTGTCGATTTAGCCAGGTGATAGACTGGGGTAGCGTTGGAGATCGGCTCAGATTTGGAAAATCTTCGCCGAGGTGGAGAATTGTTGGTAAGAGAGAGATTATTGCCAAGGAAGTTGACATGGATAGCTGAGGGGTTGTCGAGGTGATCGCCAAGGAAGTCGACGACGAAAGGCGAAGGAAACAGCAGCAGAAAACAAGCCAACAGCAGCAGGTGCAGGTTGGCCGGTCGACCGGCCCGGTCGACCGGCTTGCACAACGTGCACAAGTTAGAGCTCGGTCGACCGGTCGGTCGACCGACTGAAGTGACCCAACTCTCTGTTGGGCACCCAGTCGATCGACCGGTCGACTGGTGGAAGGGTCGGTCGACTGGGCGGTCGACCGACAAGCGTGTGCGGGCTGAGAGTGCAGATTTGGAAATCTGTTGGTATTTAAGGGGTTGGCTGTTTTCTAGGGTTTGTATCTTGTAGAAGATCCTTGAGAAGGAAAAGGCTGGAGCTCTCTTGCATTCAAAGAGGCTGCTAGCCATTGTAATCTTCTTCCAAGTAAATTAATCTCTCTTCTGATTGCCCCGAGTGAAAAACACCTAGAGGGGGGTGAATAGGTGTAAATGCTAATCTAGAAACTAAATGCGGAAGCTAAAACAAATTTGCACAAACACTTAATACAACCAACAAGTGTAGCCGAATTCCCCGTGAAGGGTTCTGGACTAACTCCTCTTGATTCCCCTAAATATGGGTTGAGGTGCTATATGAAGCTCTTGTGGTTAAGTATAAGTGAGGCACACACAAACAAGCCAAGCATATAATGGATGTATAACAATATGAAATAATGCAAGGTACAAATGCAAGTAAGTATGAATGATATGGCAATATGAATAATGCTATGCACAACACAAATAAAGAGAGAGAGGGTTTAGAGGCAATGGATCAAACGCAAACACAATGGTATGTTTCGAGGTTCGAGCCCCTAGCTCTACGTCCTCGCCTTCACCGAGAAGGATTTCTAATCCACTATAGGAGTACCGAACTCCTCTCTCAACCTTACAATGCCACCGAGGCAATACAACCACAATCCACCTCTACCAAAGAGGGATAAGGCCCGTAGCCAACAACAAACACAATCACCTCTACCGAAGAGGGATCCAAACCAATACCACTCCGATCAACCTCTACCAAAGAGGGATACACAAATACAAGGAGGGTTTACAACTTGGAGGCTTAATCAACCTCAAACACTTCTCTTTTTCCACAAACAAAGATCCTAATAGATTAGGATAGAAGATATAGCTCAAGTGAAAATCAAGGTGTTTTTGGAAAGCAAATCACAAAGAAAAACTACTTGGGAAATCTCTTGTAGATGATAGAAATGAAAATCCAAAACAATATCCCAAAAACTTAGTTTTCTTTGATTTTCCAAAACCCTTGAAAAACAATAAAGATGAAATCTTTTAAGCTTTAAAACTCTTTGAAAACTTCTTTTAAACTCTGGAGAAACTGGGAAATTTTCTTGTTAAAAACCTTAGCCAAAATCCCAAAGGAATGAGGTTTATATAGACCAAAATAGAAAACTAGCCGTTAGGCTGATCTGGCAGCCTGACAGGCTTGCGGTCGACCGGCCCGGTCGACCGCCAACGGTCAGAAATATGACCGTTGGGGCATCCGGTCGACCGCTCGGCCGACCACCCAGATACAGAGAGCAGACTCTCTGATCCGGTCGACCGTTCGGTCGGCCGGCCCACTGTGCTGCCAGACGTGCACAACTCTGTGTACGTCGGTCGACCGCAAGGTCGACCGGCCCTTGGTGCGGTCGACCGTGCGGTCGGCCGACCTGCCCTGTCAGCCAGTTCTGGGTCAGAAACTGGGTCAGAAAAACATGTTAAAAAATACTTTAAAAATTCTTTTATCTCTTGTAAAAATACCCAAAAATAGTTTTATCTTTTTGCATTGATATATAAACTTGTGATAAACATTTTAACTCAAATATCAAGCATATGAAATCATTTTTGTGTTTTAACATTTTTACCAAAAACCAAAACATGTATTTTATCAAACTTGTATTTTTCAATACATGAATAGGAAAGTCAAAATAAGTTTGTTTAAAAGTTAAGCATGCATGTATAGAATGAATCTACTATACATAAACCAATAAACTTGTTTTGATCAATCTATTCATGAAAACAAATATCGGTTAAACTAAAAACCGAAAAATCATAAAACGTGTGTGTTGTGCACTTGAGCATATCAACTATTCTTATCTTTACACATGGATCTAAACACACTAAACTAAAACTAGGATACCTAAGTCTTCTTGATGATCTTCCATCTTCAAGCCGACTCGATCCCAAACCGTGATCCACCGAGTGCAAAGGTATGATCTTGATGCTCAGGCACTGGAATCACCATGTGAAGGCTTCAAAACTCATCTTGTTGAAGCAATCACCAAATAATATCTTGATTAATGATCTGTAGCTAAAATCACAAGATAATTAGTAAACATAACTACATGAGTTAATCATCATCAAAACTAGAGAGGAAGGCCTCCGGGCCAACACCGAGGACGTAGGCGTTGAGGCCGAACCTCGTTAAATTGGTTGTTTGCGTGTGTTCTTTCTCCGGTGATTGTTTTTGTGCTGGTTGTGATTGTTCTTCGTGCGTGGGAGATTCAAGGAGTGATCCTCTATCGGGTTGTTGTCGCTGTGGGGCACAACAATCTTTAGAGAAGAAAAAAATTAGAGTTTTTTTTTAAAACTCAATTGGAGTTCGCCTGAAGAGAGGGAGCAGTGCAAGACTCAATTTATATCATCAGCAAACCTAGAAAGAGGTCTCAGATGAATTTGGTGTCTTCATAAAAGTTGTAGCTAAGTTGAAGTTATTTACAGTTATTTTTGAATCATCGAATTCCGATAAGAAACGAGAGAGATACAATGGTTTGAAGTCGAGACTATTTTTCACTTCAGGGACAATGAATCCGACCCGAATTCAGATTTGATTTCAAGTTGAATTCTGATTCCATTTTTTATCCAAATTCTGGGTATTTGGTCTTTTTTCTCTCGCTATAAATATTAGATCATTTGTGATCAATTATAATAAGTTGTAATCCATATTGGTGACATGTATTTAAGAGTTTTAGGGTTAGTTTGTTTGAGGAAATTTTGCGGCAAATATCATAGTTTCTCTATTTAGATCAATCTTGATCACTTGGATCTTCGGATTAATTTGTAACCCTTGTAACTCATTGATTGATAAGATTTTTCTCCCTTCTACCTCAAGGACATAGGCAGGTTGCCGAATCTCGTTAAATCTCCTGTTCTTTCTTTGCATTGGTTCGTGCTATATTTTAGTATTTGGAGTGTCTCATATTCATTAGAGAAGAATTTAAGTCCTGGCAGTTTTCTAATATGGATCTATCCTCATATTCATTGGAGAAGAATTCAGCTTCTGATAATTTCCTAATATGAATCTGTCTCCTGTTTTGATTTGAATATAGTTTCCTATTTCTCTGAGGAAGTGCTGATTTGAGTTTGTTTTGAACTAAGATCATCCTAGGTGCCTATATAAACCAATTGGAGGTGACCTTTTGAAGGTGTGTCAAGAAGTCAAGAGATTCTGTTTCCACTATTGAAAGTTGTGAGAGAGAAAGAGATCTCTTTGTAACTCTTGTATTTTCTTCTCTGCTTTTAATAAATATTTCTCCCCTCCTCCCTGTGGACGTAGGCACATTACCGAACCACGTTAAATTTTGTGTTCTTTGATTGTGTGGTGATTTAGTTTTCAATTGCTTACTGGTGATAGATCTTCTACGCTTTCGCTTTCGCTGCGAGTTTTCAACTTGGTGTTTCTCTGTTATTTGATTGGTGATAGATCATCTGAAATTACACCTAGAAGGGGTGAATGGGTGTATAGCTAATCAAATAAAAATTCAAGACAATATAATATGAAATAACATAACCGATCACTCAAAACAAGACTTGAAGCCGGATTTTTCATGAAGGGATTTGAACTTCTCCTCGTGATTCCTTTATATAAGAGTTAAGGTACTCAATTGTTATCTTTTTGAGATGAGTATTGATCGACTAGAATAAATGAATGATAAACAAATAAATAGAGACAATAAAGCAATCGCAAACAAAAAGATTTGTTTCGAGGTTTGAGCCACCGCTCTACACACCGCCTTCACCACCGTGAAGGATTTCACTATCTACTATTGGATCCTTCATAAATGGACCTTACAACAAGGAATTACAACCACTAGAAGTATACAACTCCCTAACTCAATCCTCTACACCAGAAGCAGTACAAAGCCAATTGAGATAATAAGTCTGGGTGATCAAGATATCACAAACACTCTCTTTACAACTATTACAAAAATCCTATAGAGTAAGATGTAAACTTGAAGCTCAAGGATGTAAGTGAGAGTGAAAATCAGAAAAGAGAGATTTTAAGAGCAGAAAAACTCAATTAAAACTTTGAAAATAAAAGCACAAAAGAAAACTTAAAACTTTTTCTCTTTGAAAGAAAAAACATGATTTTCAATATAATTTGTTGCTATGAAATATTCAATCCCAATGACCCTTTATATAGGCTTTAGAAAAACACTATTAGAATAGTTTTACTAGGTCTAAAAAGGAAAAAATTGACCCTAAAAATTTAACTTTTCACGTTTTAAAAGAAATATGTTTAAAAATATGTTTAAAAGAACTGGCCGTTACTGCCAATCCGGCAGTCTGTCGGTTGATCGGCCATTCAAAAAAAAATTTGACCGTTGGCTCTCAGTCGACCATGTTTAACCGAGACCTAACTAGTTACAGTCGGTCGACCGCCTGATCGACAGCAATAAGGGACCGGTCGATCAGTCGGTCGACCGGGAATGTGCACAACATGCACACCCTAATTGCTAGAGGTTCGGTCGACCGTGCGGTCGACCGTTCTGGCTTGTAATAGGCACGGTTGACCGCCCAGTCGACCGACCCAGGCCAAAAACTAGGCCAAATAATTTTTGAAGATAAAGAAAAATTTCAAATAATTTTTTTGTTTGAATTTTGGAAGAGAGACGACATGTATAACCATGAGATACAAGTTCAAAACTGAAATAGAAATTTCTAAGAAAATGTGGAACAAGTACTAAAACCAAACACGTCAAAACCATGCTTTTAAAAACGTGCATTTTTGTGTGTGTATATTTTTGAGCCTCAAATCTATATTCTACTCTATAATAAACTAGTTTCTTACAAGGTTCTAATCGACTATAAGAATCTTCAAACGGGCTTCTCTGATAGTGACGTTTGAGCGACGCTGAGTGCTTTGAGCTATGATCCCGTTCTTGAGTACCCTTGAGTCATCAACACCTTCTTTTAAAGGAAAAAGCCTGTTAGATCTTCTTGAACCCTGAAATGCACTCTTGAACTTGAGTAGTACTCCATATGCTTTGTTATCATCAAAACACAAAACCAGGGATTGTAACCTTTGGGCCAACAACCTCCCCCTTTTTGATGATGACATAACATATGAGCTATTTAAAAGAAAAATCTAGGAAAACAGCTTTGTAAAAACTCTCCCTCAAATTATGCTAGATATCAATTACAAGATATCAACAAGTTATATGATAAAAAGCATTGTATAAGAGCATGATCAAACAAATACCAATAAATATTCATAAATACTTCTCCCCTTTTTTGTCATGTATCAAAAAGGGTAAGCAAAAACACCCAAAAATTAAAACATATGTAGAATTTATCAGAAGGAAACTCATGAATCAACAATAAAAATATTTAGTTTTTCACAAATGAAAGAGAATCTGTTAAAATAAAGTGGCTTAATAAAAATATCTGCTAGTTGAAACATAATCAATTTCAATATCACTTTCTCATAGTGATCTCTAAGAAAGTTATATCGAATTTCTATGTGCTTTGTCTTATTATGTTGATTTGTATTTTTAGTCATATAAATAGTACTAGTATTATCACAAAATATCTTAATATGATCATAATACAAATCATAGTCAAGGAGAGTTTGTTTCATCCAAAGGACTTGTGCACGACAAGTCCCGACCGCAATATATTCCGCCTCGGCGGTTGAGAGGGTTACAGAATTTTGTTTCTTAGAAGACCATGAAACAAGATAATTTTCTAGAAACTGACAAGTTTCACTTGTACTCTTTCTATTCACTTTACAACCGGCATAGTTAGTATCCGAAAAACTCGTCATGAAAAATTGTCCAGTCATAGGATACTACAAGCACATTCCATTAGTGCCCTTAAGATATCTAATAATGCACTTTACCGCAATCATGTAGGACTCTTTAGGATAAGATTGAGATCTAGCACATAAACATACACTAAAAATGATATCTAGCCTACTAGCCGTTAAATAAAGTAAACTACCAATCATGCTTCTATACAGTTTAATGTCTACATTTATCCTTATTCATCCTTATCAAGTTTTGTTGTGGTAGCCATGGGAGTTTTGCTCGTCTTTGCCCCTTCAAGTCCAAATTCCTTGATAGTTCTCTTGTGTATTTGGCTTGATTTATAAAAATTTCATCACTTCTTGACTTGATTTGAAGTCTAAAGAAGTAGTTTAGCTCACCCATCATAGACATCTCAAACTCATTCTTCATGCATGATTCAAAATCTTTGCAAAGATTTTCATTAGTAGATCCAAATATAAATCAATATAAATTTGAATAATAAGAATACCACTATTTACATGTTTTGTAAACAAAGTAGTATCTATTTTATCTTTTACAAAATCATTTGAAATAAGAAATGTTGAAAGTCTTTCATACTAATCTTAGGAGCTTATTTTAAACCATATAAAGCTTTGTCTAATTGGAAAACAAAATTTGGATGTGTAGGATCAACAAACCCGGGGGGTTGTTCAATATACACTTCCTCTTTAATAAAATCATTTAAAAATGCACTTTTGAAATCCATTTGAAAAAGTTTGAAATCTTTATAAGAAGTAAAAGTAGGTGTAATCCGTATGACTTCAAGCCGTGCTGCGGGTGCAAAGGTTTTCTCAAAATTGATACCTTCAATTTGGGTGTAACCTTGGGCCGCTAACCTAACTTTATTCCAAACAACATTACCCGACTCATCTACCTTGTTCCTAAAAATCCATTTAGTACCAATTGTTAATCTATCATGGGGTCTAAGAATAAGGTGCCAAACTGGGTTGCGCTCAAATTGATTGAGCTCATCTTACATTGCAAGCAACCAATATGAGTCGTTCTCGGCTTTAAGGATGTTCTTTGGTTCAATATGAGAAATAAAAGCAAAATGACCACAAAAATTATGGAGTTTGGAGCGAGTATTTACCCCCTTTGATACATCACCTATGATGAGTTCCTTGGGATGACTTGTAGTGAATCTCCTGTCTTTCGAAAGTGGTAGTTTTGATGCCACTTTAACCTCTTAAATTTCACCTTATTTATTAAGTTTTGACTTATCTTCTTGGATACGTGAGTCCTTCAAAGTTACTTTTTCCATGTCTTCACCTAAAGAATCAATCTCTACAACATTTTTAATAAAAGCATTAGATTCTTCAAACTTAACATGCATAGATTCTTTAATTGTCAAAGTAAATTTATTGAAGATTCTATAAGCCTTACTAGTGTTAGAATAACCAACAAAAATAGTTTTAAAAGTTTTAGCATCAAATTTATCTAAGTTATCTTTAGTGTTTAAAACAAAACATTTGTATTCAAAAACTCTAAAGTAAGAAATATTAGGCTTTCTCAAATAGTAAATTTCAAAAGAAGTTTTGAAAGTATTTTTACAAAAATAAATTCTATTTGATATGTAACATGAAGTGTTTACGGCCTCGGCCTATAAATATTGAGGGAATATGTATTCACTAATCATTATCCTAACCATTTCTTGAAGAGTACGATTCTTCCTTTCAACGACTACATTTTGTTGTGGAGTTTTAGGACAAGATAATTCATACCTAATTCCATTTTCTTATGCACAAAAATCAAAAATCTTTTTCTTTTTCAATCTTTTTCCTAAAAAAATTAAAATGTGAAAAAGCCTGATCTTTATGTTCCAAAAAGAAAACCAATGTAAAACGAGAAAAATCGTCAACCAATACAAAAACAAAACGGTTTTCATTTAAACTCTTAATTTTAGTTGGACCAAACAAATCCATGTGGATTAAGTCTTATGGTCTAGACGTCATGATATCCTTGATTAATTTGAAAGAGGACTTGATTTGTTTTTCAAGTTGACACGTATCACAAATACGATCCTTTTCAAACTTGAAGTAAAGAATACCCTTCACCGATTCCTTAGAGTTAATTCTAAATAGATGATCTAAAGATACATGGTCTAATCTTCTATGCCATAACAAAGAATCCTCATTGAAAGCATTTAAACATGTAGCATCATTAAGTGATAAAAAAATGGTTAATGAATTCACCACCTCTATCACTTCTTATGCACAAAATCAAAAATCTTTTTCTTTTTCAATCCTTTTTCTAAAAATATTAAAATGTAAAAGCTTGATCTTTATGTTCCAAAAAGAAAACCTATATAAAATGAGAAAAATCGTCAACCAATACAAAAACAAAACAGTTTTCATTTAAACTCTTAATTTTAGTAGGACCAAAAAAATCCATGTGGATTAACTCTTATGGTCTAGATGTCATGATATCCTTGATTAATTTGAAAGAGGATTTGGTTTAGTTTTCAAGTTGACACGTATCACAAATGCGGTCCTTTTCAACAAGTAAAGAATACCCTTCACCGATTTCTTAGAATTAATTTTAGATAGATGATCAAAAGATACATGGCCTAATCTTCTATGCCATAACAAAGAATCCTCATTAAAAGCATTTAAACATGTAGCATTACAATCTAAATTTAGCATATCAATAATATATACATTATTTTCTCGAAATCTAGAAAGAATGCAAGCATCGATTTTACTATCTAAAACATTGCAAGAAGAATCATCAAAAATAATTTTAAAATCTCGATCACAAAATTGACTAATACTCAAGAGGTTATGCTTGATACCATCAACTAAAACAATATTTCAATCAATAGAGATGAACCAACTTTAATGTTACCTATACTGATAATGTTACCCTTTGAGTCATCTCCGAAGGTGACAGTGCCACCTTCATGATAACTTGATAGGGTTGCAAAATTTTTGATATCTCAAGTCATGTGTCTTGAGCAACTGCTATCAAGATATCACCGTTCCCTACGTCTTGGAGCCTTGGTGTGTACTTACATCAAATAATGAAATTGTTGATTTTGCTACCCATATTTTCTTGGGTGCTATGACGTTAGTACTTCAAACCCAAATTTAATTATTAGAAGCATTTATACGATTAAAATAAAATTTAGCTAAGTGACCCTTTTGGCCACAATAAGTACATGAATAAACTCTACCATACATATATACATGATGTGTATGATGAGCATGTGAGACATGAGCATGCTTAGTGTGTGATTTAGAAATGTGAGCATGTGTAGCATGAATATGTTTCTTTGAAAAAATTTCTTAGAAAACATGGCATCTAATTTAGCCTTATCAAACTCACATTTTCTTAGAACATTTCCCAATGTGTTGATTTTAGTTTTTAAAATAGTAATTTCATTTTCATCAATCATGAGAAACTTTTCTTTATATGAAATCTTGTATGCATCAAAATCTTTTTGTGTAGATAAAAGAGTGAAAGATGAATCATCTTTTTCTTTAGAAGGAATGATTATTTTATTTGAAGAACTTCATTTTTTTTCGTTTTTAGATATTTATTCTTTAGAAAATCATAATTATTTGAAAGTTCTACAAATGCATCTCCTAATTCATCCATAGTTAAATCACAATCATCAAGGGATAGTTCAGAAGTTACCTTAGGCGTGTTATCATTTGCCTTGATACACACGTTTGCTGTGTCCACCTCCTCTTCGGATTCACTTTCTGAATTTCATGTAGCTTTGAGAGCTTTCTTCTTAAATGGTTTCTTTGGCTTGTTTAAGGAAGATGACTTGTTTTTGATATCCGGACATTCGGCAAGATATGACTAGGTTTTCGATAGTTGAAACAGATGATTTTCTTTTCCTCCTTTCCTTGTCATCGTCTCCTATTGTTGATCTTTGCCTTATTGTACATCCTCCTTACATTTCTTATAAGGAGGAAAAGATCTTCATCATCTTCGTCTTCTTCATCATCATTAAAGATGGTGGGAGCAGACTTGAAGGCAATTGTCTTCTTCTTTTGTGGTGTCATTTCTTCTCTAGCCTTCCTCTCCATCTCATGGATCTTAAGGTTGCCGATAAGACCAATGAGCTCCATCTCTTCTTTGTCATTTAACTCTTTCAATATAGTAGCTTTGACTTCCTATGAGGGTGGAAGTGTACGAATGACCTTCCAGATTTTTTGATCATTGTCAATGGCATCACCTAAAGAAGTAAGACCATTAGTTATTTTAGTAAATTTTGTAACCATATCATCAATGGACTCAATTTCATGCATAGTAAAGTTTTCATATTGGGAATATAAGATATCAATTTTAGCCCACTTAACTTGTGATGTTCCCTTATGAGTGACTACTAGGTGTGACCAAATCTCGTAGGCGGATTTGCAATGAATGACCCTAACTATGTCATCATCATTCAAAGCTTGAAGCAATGCATAGTGTGCCTTTGCATTGGCATCAAACTCCTTGGTGGCAATATCGGACCAAGTATTCTCATCACCAGTAGGTACACTAAAGGGTTTAGTCACCGCCTTTGCAATCCGGCTTCCTAGAGATTGTAAAAATACGGTCATCTTAACCTTCCATATGGGAAAGTTAAGGCCCTCAAACTTGGGAGGGGTCTTAATACCTTCAGCCATTTTCATTATAGTGGATGAGAATGAAGATGTCAATGAAATGATTAGCAATTAGGATCTCTCTAAGGTTGTTAAGCCAAAATCTAGAGACCAAGGCTCTGTACTAATTGAAATTACACCTAGGGGGTGAATAGGTGTCTACCTAATCAAATGAAAATTCAAGACAATATAATATGAAATAACACAACCGATCACTCAAAATAAGACTTGAAGCCGGATTTCCCATGAAGAGCTCTGAACTTCTCCTCGTGATTCCTCTAGATAAGAGTTGAGGTGCTCAATTGCTATCTTGTTGAGATGAACATTGATCGATAAGAATAAATGAATGATAAACAAGTAAATAAAGACAAAAAAAATTTATTCCGAGTTCGAGATTTATTCTGAGTTTGAGCCATTGCTCTACGTCCCTACCTTCACCACCTTGAAGAATTTCACTATCCACTATTGAATCCTCCACAAAGAGACCTTATAATAAGGAATTACAACCACTCAGGGTACACAACTCCCAAACTCAATCCTCTACACCAGAGGCAGCATAAAACCAATTGAGATAATAAGTTCTGGGAGATCAAGAAATCACAAACACTCTCTTTGCAACTCTCTTACAAAAACTCTATAGAGTAAAATGTAAACTTGAAGCCCAAAAATGTAAGTGAGAGTGAAAATTAGAAAAGAAAGATTTTAAGAGCAGAAAAACTCAATTAAAACTTTGAAAATAAGAGCATAAAAGAAAACTTGAAATTATTTCTCTTTGAAAGCAAAAAATAGATTTTCAATAGAATTTGTTGTTATGAAATATTCAATCCCAATGGCCCTTTATATAGGTTTTAGAAAAACACTTTTATAATAGTTTTACCAGATCTAAAAAGGAAGAAATTGACCCTAGAAATTCAAATTTTCACGTTTTAAAAGAAATATGTTTAAAAATAGGTTTAAAAGAATGGGCCGTTACTGCCAATCTGGCAGTCTGTCGGTCGACTGGTCATTCAAAAAAATCTGACCGTTGGCTCTTTGTCGACCATGTTTAACCGAGACCAAACTAGTTACAGTCGGTCGGTCGTCCGGTCGATCGTAATAAGGGACCAGTCGACCGGGAATATGCACAACATGTACACCCCAATTATAAGAGGTTCGGTCGACCATTCTAGCCTGTAATAGGCACGATTGACCGCCCGGTTGACTGACCTAGGCCAAAAACTAGGCCAAAGTAATTTTTGAAGATAAAAAAATTCAAATAATTTTCTTTGTTTGAATTTTGAAAGAGAGAAGACATGTATAGCCATGAGATACAAGTTCTAAACTGAGATAGAAATTTTTAAGAAAATGTGGAACAAGTATCAAAACCAAACATGTCAAAACCATACTTTTGAAAATGTGCACTTTTGTGTGTGTATATTTTTGAACCTCAAAGCTATATTCTACTCTTTAATAAACTACTTTCTTACAAGATTCTAATTGACTAAAAGAATCTTCAAGCGGGATTCTCTAATAATGACGTTTGAGCCACGTTGAGTGCTTTGAGTTATGATCCCGTTCTTAAGTACCCTTGAGCTATCAACACATTCCTTTAGAGGAAGAAACTTGTTAGATCATCTTGAACCCTAAAATACACTCTTGAACTTGATTAGTACTTCATATGCTTTGTTATCATCAAAACACAAAACTGAGGATTATAACCTTTGGGCCAACATCATTAACAATTGGTATCAGAGCGATGGCTAGCAAGACGATCACGATAACCAAGTTTGAGGTGGAGAAATTTGACGGGAAGTCTAATTTCCTATTGTGAAAGATGCAAGTAACATTGTTGCTCGTGAAGGAGGGCACACACGAGGCCATGCTTGGTATTAAGAAGAAGCCATCGACGATGGAGGATGATGAGTGGAATGACATCGACTTTCGCGCAAAGGCGACGATCATACTGTGTCTATTAGATGAGGTCCTTTACAACGTGATGAACGAAGAGACAACTGCTTATCTTTAGTGTGGCTGGAGAGCCTTTACATGACGAAGAGTTTGTCAGACAATCTCTTCATGAAGAAGCAGTTATACAGCCTTCAGATGAAGGAAGGTACGCCTATTCTACAACATCTCAATACTTTTAATAGAATTTTAAGCGACTTGTTAGGTCTAGAGGTTGAGCTAGAAGAAGAAGACAAAACTCTTCTGTTACTCTCCTCTCTTCCATCAAGTTATGACCCATCGTGTATGGTAAACAGACTTTAGAGTTAGAAGATGTCAGGCAAATACTCTAGAAAAATGAGCTAATGAAGAAGAAAAATTCTATGGAGGAGGCCTCACAATTGTTTGTCAAGCGCCAGAGAGGAAGATCAGAGAGTAGGGGACCCAAAAGGGATCCAGAGTCTTCTAACATTTTTTCTGGCTACTTTTACAAGAAACCAGGGCACATCAAGAAAAATTGTATAAAATAAAAGGAGATGTTGAAGAGGAAAGGCGGTAAAAATCTTGATGGGGTGAGTACCAGTAGAAAGTCAGATCAAGTCGTGATTGTCGAAGAAGCAGATGAATATTCAAGTGATGTCTTGTTGGCTGAGTCAGGAAAAGGTAAATACTCAGATACTTGGTTACTTAACTCGGGGTGCACATACCACATGTGCCCAAAAAGAGAGTGGTCGTACTTACAAGTCTTATGATAGAGGTTCTGTCTTGATGGGAATGATGTCGTATGTAAGACTGTTGGCATCGACAACATCCGTATGAGGATGTTTGATGGACAGGTTCAAACCCTCATTAACGTTCGATATGTTCCGGATTTATTGAAGAATCTTCTCTCGTTGGGAGCTTGGGAAGCTCGAGGGTACAAGTTTTTTGGTGCAGATGGAGGAATCAAAGTTACTAAAGGCTCCATGACGATTCTCAAAGGAGAACGGATAACAAAATTGTACAAGTTGACATAAAGTATTATTGCTGGTGATGCTTTAGCAGCAACAGAGAAGGAGGATACTACAAGACTTTGGCACATGGGTCTTGGATACATGAGCGAGCGATGTCTTCAAGCCCTGCACAAAAGGAGTGCTCTACCAGGTATCAAATATTGCAAACTTGATATTTATAAATTTTGCATTATGTATAGGGAACTTAGATAGCTTTCTCTACCTCTTCGCACAAGACAAAAGGGCTTGCTATATCTCATACACACGAATGTGTGGGGGTCTTTGTCAGCATTCATTTGGGGTACTAGGTGCTATGTTACTTTCATAGATGATTTTTCAAAGAAAGTTTGAAAATACTTCTTAAAGCAACAATCAGAAGTATTTTAGAAGTTTAAGGAGTGGAAAACTTTGGTTGAAAATTAGGCAGGACGGAAGGTAAAAGTCTTGAGGTCCGATAATGGAGGCGAGTATACCTCCAAAGAATTTAAAGATTACGTAGCAAGCAAGGGCATCAAAAACCAGCTAAGTATTATAGGGTGATTAGAACAAAACGGAGTAGCAGAGCGCATGAATCGGACATTTACAGAGCGTGCCCGCAATATCAAATTACAGGCTGACATGTCAGAAGGATTTTGGGTAGAGGCGGTGAATCATGTGAGTTATCTGGTAAACATGTCACCATCAACATCTATTGATCTTCAGATCCTAGAGAAGATATGGCGAGGAGTATCTGTGGACTATTCAACCTTACAGATTTTCGGTTGCCCAGCATATAGTTTGGTTGATAGTCAGAAAAGGAACAAACTGGAGTCCAAGTTTAAGAGGTGTACTTTCATCGGGTTCACCAAAGGAGTCAAGGGTTTCAGACTTTGGATCCTGAGAAAAGGAGCGCCTTTACTAGCAGAGATGTGGTCTTTGATGAATAATCAATGTTGCAAGAAAAGTCAAAGATGGAGGATAAAGCGCAAGGTGGAGTTTTAGACAGTTCGGCAGACGCTCAGAAAATAGGAGTTGAGTTTTCAGATAGCCCTAAAAGGTCTGAAGAGTCAGAAGAGGACTCCTCAGATTTAGATGGAGACGACGAGGAGGCTACTCAAGAGCAACCTAGGCTGTTGAGACGCTCAGTTAGAGTTAAGTTGCCACTAATAAGTATGGCTGGGATGATGATCATGTCTCTTTCATATTAGTAACAGAAATAGGTGAGCCTGATAGTTATAGGGAAGCGATCAAGGCAGATGACTATGGCAAGTGGATTACAATCACGAAGTAAGAGATGAAGTCTTTGAATAGAAATCAAACATGAACATTAGTCGCGCTTCAAAGGACTCTAAGGAAATAGGCTGTAGATGGATCTTTCGTAAGAAGGACAATGAACAGTACAAGGCAAGATTAGTTGCCAAAGGATATGCTTAGAAGGAGATTATTGATTACAATGAGATCTTCTCTCCTGTAATTAAATATACATCTATTCGGATGTTATTGGCGATAGTTGTTCAGTTTGATCTAGAGTTGGAGCCGATGGATGTTAAACATCGTTTTTGCACGATGAGCTAGAGGAGAAGATATACATGAAACAACCTGAAGGTTATATTCAGGAAGGTAAAGAAAACAAAGTATGTCTTCTAAAGAAGTCCCTCTATAGACTTAAGCAGTCTCCCAGGCAGTGTACAAGCGGTTTGACTCTTTCATGATCATGGCCAAATGCAACTGATGTGAGTATGATAGTTGTGCCTATTTTAAGCTGAGTGATGATCCGACATATTTGCTATTATATGTGGATGATATGCTGATTGTTGTGAGAAACAAGACACATGTTCATAAGCTTATAGCTCAGCTCAAAAAGAAATTTGACATGAAGAATTTGGGAGAAGCCAAGAAGATCTTAGGTATGGAGATCACTCGAGATAGAGGCTTAGGCAGACTTTGGCTATCCCAGGAGAACTATGTTCTCAAGGTGTTGGAGAGAACATGATAGATGCAAGACTAGTCACAACTCTTTTAGCAGGTCACTTCAAATTATCCTCCAAGCAGTGTCTACAATCACAGAAAGAGAAGGAGGAGATGTCTCGAGTACTATACGCTAGTGTGGTGGGATCACTCATGTATGCTATGGTCTGCACTAGGCCTGACTTAGCCTATGCAGTTAGTATAATAAATTAGTTCATGTCAAATCCAAAAAAGCTACGTTGAAAATCAGTAAAGTGGGTGCTACGATATCTGCGAGGGACTGCGAGACTAAGCTTGGTGTTTCAGAGATTGAAAATGAGAAAGCCTAGAAAACTACATGGCTATGTTGATGCAGATTATGTAGGAGATCTTGATCAGCAAAGATCTATGACAGGCTATGTGTTCATAGTAACTGAGTGCGCCATAAGTTGAAAGGTAGAGTTGCAAGATATAATTGCTCTTTCAATGACAGAGGCGGAGTACATGACTGCAATTGAGGCATCGAAGGAAGCTTTGTGATTAAGAGGATTAGTTGAAACATTTAGTATCATGCACGATTTAGTTCGGGTTCATTGAGACAACCAGAGTGCGATTCATCTCGTTAAGGATCACAGGTATCACAAGTGGATGAAGCACATTGATGTTGAAAAAAACACCTAGAGGGGGGCTGAATAGGTGTAAGTGCTAATCTAGAAACTAAGTGCGCTAAATGCGGAAGCTTAAAATAATATTGCAAACACACTTAGTACAATCAACAAGTGTAGCCGAATTCCCCGTGACGGGCTCTGGACTAACTCCTCTTGATTCCCCTTGAATGGGTTGAGGTGCTATGTGAAGCTCTTGTTGATTAAGTACAAGTGAGGCACACACAAACAACCAAGCATATAAGATGATATATCAATATGAATATATGCAAGGCACAAATGCAAGCAATATATGATATGAATGAAGTATGATGCTTTGCACAAAATAAAGAGAGAGAGAGTTGAGAGATATTGGATCAAACGCTAACACAAGGATATGTTTCGAGGTTCGAGCCCCTAGCTCTACATCCCCGCCTACACCACCGTGTAGGATTTCCAATCCACTATCTCCCACCGAGGGAACCTCTACCGAATAGGATTTGTTACAACACAAGGAGTACCGAACTCCTCTCTCAAACACCGCCTCACAACCGAGGGGTAGGCCCGTAGCCAAACAACAATCAACGCCTCTACCGAAGAGGGTTACAAACCAAACTCCACCTCTCACTAGAGGGAGCAAACCAATCACCCGATCACCTCTACCAAAGAGGGATACAACAAAATCAAGGGTGTTTAAACAAGTGGTTTCTTTCAACCACAAACAATCTCTCTTTTCTTTTCTCTTTTTCACAAAACAAGATCCTAATAGATTAGGATAGAAGATAAGCTCAAGTGTGCAAACTAGGTGTTTGGAAAACAAGCAACAAAGAAAAACTACTTGGGAAAACTCTTATAAATGATAGAAAATGAAAGCCAAGACAAATCTCCCAAAATACTTTTTTCTTTGATTTTTCCAAAAACCTAAAACAAATAAGATGAATTCTTTTTGGCCCAAAAACACTTTTGAAATCTTTTAAAACACTTCAGAAAACTGAGAATTTTTGCTCTTGAAAATTTTACTTAAAAACATGAAGAGATGGGGTATTTATAGCCCCATCAGAAAACTAGCCGTTAGGCTGATCTGGCAGCCTGACAGGCTGCCGGTCGACCGGAACGGTCGACCGCCAACGGTCTAAAATCCGACCGTTGGAGCCTCCGGTCGACCGTCCCGGTCGACCCAAACAAACAGAGAGCAGAACTCTCAGACCCGGTCGACCCTGACGGTCGACCGTCCCAGTGTCTGCCAAACGTGCACAGATCTGTGCACGTCGGTCGACCGTATTCATCCCAAGTCGACTAGGTCAGTTGACTAGTCGACTGATTGAAGCCTGGAACAGAAATCTGGGTCAGAAAAACAGTTTAAAAATATTTTGAAAAATCTTTTAAGTCTTCTAAAAATTCACAAAACTTGTTTTAACATTTTATATTGAAACACAAACAAGTGATAAAAATTTCAAGACATATATCAATCATATTAATTCATTTTTGAGTCTTGCAAATTTTATCAAAACCAACACTTGTATTTTTATCAAACTTGATTGATTTTTCAATACATGAATAGGAAAGTCAAAATAAGTTTGTTTAAGATGTTTAAGCATGTATGTATAACTAGAATACATCTATTATACATATAAACCATGTAAACTTGTTTTGATCAATCATTCATGAAAACCAATTCCAAAACATGAAAACGTGTGTGTTTGTGCACTTGAGCATATCAACTATACTAAGCTTTACAAATGGATCTAAAACACACTATCTAAACTATGGATACCTAAGTCTTCTTGATGATCTTCATCTTCAAGTTGACTTGCTCCAAAACTCCATCCATGGGCTAGGCAATGTGTGATCTTGAAGCTTTGGCCCTGGAATCACCATGAAAAGCTTCAAACACCTTTGTTGAAGCTAATCACCAACTAATATCTTGCTAATGATCTGAAACTTAAAATCACAAGAATATTAGTAAACATAACTACATTAGTTAATCATCATCAAAACTAGGGTGGAAGGCCTTTGGGCCAACAATCTCCCCTTTTTTGATGATGACAAAACTCATGGAGTTATATATGCATGGATTAAAGTTAAGCTTCAAAGAAGCTCCCCCTTAACTCATGCATAAAACAAATAAACATAAATATGCATGAATGACAATGCATAAACATGATGCTCTAGATATCAAATGAAATATTCAAAACAAAATATGTTCTAGAGATCAATTAACATTAAACTAAATTAAACATAATATATGCAAAAACATAACTATGCATATATAAATCATGAACAAATCATTTTGAGTTTATAAGATTTATATAATGCATGTTAAACTCACAAATAATTCTCCCCCCTTTTGTCAATCATCAACAAAGGGGTAAACAATCAAAACAATAAAATGAGGGGTAAAAATCTTTCTCCCCCTTTTTGTCAATCAAAACAATAAAAAAAATTATGTTCTCCCCCTTTTTGTCTAAAAACAAAAACAAGGTCAATAAGGGGTGACAATCAATAAGGATATCAATTGAAAATATGTCAATGAAGCATCTTGATACCAATTGAAAATAAACAAAGATCAATAAATGTTATATGCTATATACATTCATGAAGAGGAAGATGCTAAGTTAGCTTCCCTACACATATGCATTACATGAAGGAGGGATGTTAAGCCCTAATTCACATAACACACATTATGTAATGCATAAGAGGAGATGTGAAGCTCCCCCTACACACGTGTACCACATAAAGAAGAGATGTTAAGCTCTTCAATACAAGATACACTCATCATGAATCTATATGTAGAAGAGATGTTAAGCTCTCCTTGCATATAGTCAATATAAATTAAAACTTTTGTATTTTTCTTTAAACAAAATTTTTAGATACCAATTTAAAACACAAGACATCTTGATATCAAAAGATAGTATATATATTTTTTAAGCCAAATAAACAATTGAAATGACTATTTTCTATCATAAAGTAAGGGAGTGGAAATACAAGTACCAATTGAAATATGAAGAACGAATTTTCTCCCCCTTTATGAAATACCAACAAAAACTATGCGTAAGCTTGTAATAAGATACCAATTGACAACTAAATCAATTGAAATAAAGTTGAAGCTCAAACTCTAGCATAAACAAAATTTGTGCTCAAGATATAGAAATATAATAGCACAAATAAAACAAGTATATGTGTATGAAATAGAATGAGTACCAATCACTAATAGATGATACCAATTGAAAATATACATACACAATAAACATATGAGTATACAAAAAGATCAAATGATACCAATTGAAAGAGTTCAATGATACCAATTGACATAACAATAAGTTTAAGTGTATACATCATATTACTACCTCCCAATCATGGTTCAAGTTTTAAATGATTTTCACTTTAAAGCATTCATGAACATGATCTCCCATCCAACCTCCCATAAAGGGTAGGGGTTTTCAAAAATAGATTTGAAAAATAAGCTTTGTTTGAAAAACTCTACCAATAGTGAAGAATACGAACTAGTTATAGGAAAAACTTTTAAAACTAGTACGAAATCCTTCAAGTAAGGAATAAAACAAAATTGTTTTTCATAAAACATGAAATCCACATGATAGTCAACACTCAAGTCAATGAAGCATAAATATGTCTCATGAAAACAAAACATGAGTAAATAAAAAAAATGTGAGTGTACAAATACAATGTGAAGAACATGATCATGAAAATATACAATTTAGCTCAATATTCCTTTAAACAAGAAAACACGAAAATATAAAAATCATCTAAACTATTTAATCTTCAAGGCATATGTATGTCTAATACAAACTAAAGTATACATACATATCCAAAACATAAAGAGTCCACAAATTATATATGCATGAGGGCACGTGGCTCAAAAGGATAAACATGTATATCTAATAGTTTGGACAAGATAGACATATACATTAAGTTAAACAATTAAACACAAAATCAAGAAAAAACTAAATCTTCACTAAAACAAATTTCATTTCAAGGTATATGTATGAATTGTCAACACAATAAGTATACATACATATCCCTAAACACAATTGAGTCCATATATAGATTTACATGAAAGGCAAATGACTCAAGGGGTATACATGTATATCTTAAAGTTTGGCAATACAAACATAAACATGAAGTGAAACACACAATCATAAAACAAATCCAAAAATAGGAATACAAGTTTAAAATGCATGAATCATCAAAACTAGACTATACTAGCACATCTAATGAGTTCAAATAAGCAATCAAGCCCAAACATATATAGATTTATTTGTGGCCCACTATATGCACAAGTATATACCTAGTCTTAATGAAAACTAACATTCAAACACATATTCAAAACATGAAGCATCAAAAATAAGATAAAAATTAACATGATAAACTTAAACATGATTACTATGAATATTCACATGTTGTTAGACTTATGATGTACATGATAGCTAATCAAATATGAGAACACAAAATAATAATCCATATTAAACATGGGTGTCTCAAATACCATACATGTATGTCAAGAATCTAATTAACATGGCATTTTCATACTAATCACTAAACAATGAAACATGCTATAAACAATGAATATTAAAAGTATGTAAACAATAAATAGGAGTTAGGAATCGTTACCAAAACCTAGAAGGCAACTCTCCTTGTCTCCAAAATATGGTGGTCCTCTCCACCAAACTTCCCTTGAAAGTGATGCATCCAATTGATTTCCTTTAAGTACGGAACGCATCCACTCCAAGGTATGGCAACTCTCACGTCATGTGAGAGCCCACACCTACATTAAACAAAGGAGGGGTGGTTTTTGGTACCCATACTCTTTTGGGTCCATGGGGGTTAGTCCCTTCTCTAACCCAAACAAATTTATTTGCTAAATTAAAAGTATGTATTCTATCATAACAAAATTTAGCAAGGTGGCCCTTACGTCCACAATGTGTACATGTGTACACATGAGCATACATGGTGTGATGGTGTCCGTGAGGAGCATGTGTATGCCGTGGAGGGTGTGCATGAATAATAGATGGAACTTGTTTCTTTCGAAACAAAGATTCCAAACGTGTATGCCCAACAACACATTGGCTCAAAGTGGAGCCCAAATAATCTACACTCTTCTTAATCATGGAAATATCATTGTTAATCAAAGAAGAAGTGTGGCATGCAATAGGTGAAGTGTGTGATACTACACTAGCATGGCAAACATGTGCATCAATCTTATTTTGCAAAATAATATTTTTCTTCAAACAAACATCTAAATCATTTGAAATAGAAATAATTTTATTTTTCAAGGAAACATTTTCTTTTAAAACAAAATCTACTTTAGAAGACAAGTTTTCATTTTTCTTTAAAATAAGATGGCAATTATTTTTAGATTTTAAAAACTCATTTTCTTTAAGTGCAAGTTCTAATTGAGATCTCAATGAATCCCTTTCATTATAGACCTCAACCCTCTCTTGCAAAGCAATGTCAAGTCTAGAATGCAAATTTTTATTTTCATTAACAATTCCTAGACTTTTCTTTTTCAAAATCTTATATTTTTCTATTAATTTTTCACAAACTATGGATAGTTCTTCATTCAAAGCATGTGCATCAATCAATTCATCACATGAAGAACTGGAATCAAAACTATCTAGTTGAGTTTTCGAGTGTACCTCAAGGGAGTCATTCCCTTGGATCATATGGCATTGTTGCGGCTCGGATTCATCTCCACTAGATTCTTCCTCCGGTTGGATTGGCAATTGAAGCTTGGAGGTGGTGGTGGTTGTCAAGATATTCCACACTGCAAAGGCGGAATCAATGTTAGAAACACGTATAAGATAATCTTTAGGAAGTGTGCTTCTAATGGCCTCAAGGGGTTGAGCATTGGCCCCTATATGCTTGCTATCACTAAGGAAGGATTCCTTGGTAATGGCAAGGTAAACTTTATGTCCTAGGGTTTGTAAATAAACAGTCATTCTAATCTTCCAATCAACAATGTAGGAAGGGTCAAAACTAGGTGGGGTCATGAAGTCTATGGTAAACTATATGAGTGTGCAAATAAGCAAATGCAAACAATAGATTAGCAAGAAATGGATCTCACTCCTAGGATGTTAAGCCTAATATCAGGAGCACTAGCTCTGATAACAATTGAAAAAAACACCTAGAGGGGGGGTGAATAGGTGTAAGTGCTAATCTAGAAACTAAGTGCGCTAAATGCGGAAGCTTAAAATAATATTGCAAACACACTTAGTACAATCAACAAGTGTAGCCGAATTCCCCGTGAAGGGCTCTGGACTAACTCCTCTTGATTCTCCTTGAATGGGTTGAGGTGCTATGTGAAGCTCTTATTGATTAAGTACAAGTGAGGCACACACAAACAACCAAGCATATAAGATGATATATCAATATGAATATATGCAAGGCACAAATGCAAGCAATATATGATATGAATGAAGTATGATGCTTTGCAAAAAATAAAGAGAGAGAGAGAGAGAGAGTTGAGAGATATTAGATCAAATGCTAACACAAGGATATGTTTCGAGGTTCGAGCCCCTAGCTCTACATCCCCGCCTACACCACCGTGTAGGATTTCCAATCCACTATCTTCCACCGAGGAAACTCTACCGAAGAGGATTTGTTATAACACAAGGAGTACCGAACTCCTCTCTCAAACACCGCCTCACAACCGAGGGGTAGGCCCGTAGCCAAACAACAACCAACGCCTCTACCGAAGAGGGTTACAAACTAAACTCCACCTCTCACTAGAGGGAGCAAACCAATCACCCGATCACCTCTACCAAAGAGGGATACAACAAAATCAAGGGTGTTTACAACAAGTGGTTTCTTTCAACCACAAACAATCTCTCTTTTCTTTTCTCTTTTCCACAAAACAAGATCCTAATAGATTAGGATAGAAGATAAGCTCAAGTGTGGAAACTAGGTGTTTGGAAAACAAGCAACAAAGAAAAACTACTTGGGAAAACTCTTGTAAATGATAGAAAATGAAAGCCAAGACAAATCTCCCAAAATACTTTTTTCTTTGATTTTTCCAAAAACCTAAAACAAATAAGATGAATTCTTTTTGGCCCAAAAACACTTTTGAAATCTTTTAAAACACTTCAGAAAACTGAAAATTTTTACTCTTGAAAATCTTACTTAAAAACATGAAGAGATGGGGTATTTATAGCCCCATCAGAAAACTAGCCGTTAGGCTGATCTGGCAGCCTGACAGGCTGCCGGTCGACCGGAACGATCGACCGCCAACGGTCTAAAATCCGACCGTTGGAGCCTCCGGTCGACCGTCCCGGTCGACCCAAACAAACAGAGAGCAGAGCTCTCAGATCCGGTCGACCCTGACGGTCGACCGTCCCAGTGTCTGCCAAACGTGCACAGATCTGTGCACGTCGGTCAACCGTACCGGTCGACCGACTTCATCCCAAGTCGACTACGTCAGTTGACTAGTCGACTGGTTGAAGCCTGGAACAGAAATCTGGGTCAGAAAAACAGTTTAAAAATATTTTGAAAAATCTTTTAAGTCTTCTAAAAATCCACAAAACTTGTTTTAACATTTTATATTGAAACACAAACAAGTGATAAAAATTTCAAGACATATATCAATCATATCAATTCATTTTTGAGTCTTGCAAATTTTATCAAAACCAACACTTGTATTTTTATCAAACTTGATTTTTCAATACATGAATAGGATAGTCAAAATAAGTTTGTTTAAGATGTTTAAGCATGTATGTATAACTAGAATACATCTATTATACAAATAAACCATGTAAACTTGTTTTGATCAATCATTCATGAAAACCAATTCCAAAACATGAAAACGTGTGTGTTTGTGCACTTGAGCATATCAACTATACTAAGCTTTACAAATGGATCTAAAACACACTATCTAAACTATAGATACCTAAGTCTTCTTGATGATCTTCATCTTCAAGTTGACTTGCTCCAAAACTCCATCCATGGGCTAGGCAATGTGTGATCTTGAAGTTTTGGCCCTGGAATCACCATGAAAAGCTTCTAAACACCTTTGTTGAAGCTAATCACCAACTAATATCTTGCTAATGATCTGAAACTTAAAATCACAAGAATATTAGTAAACATAACTACATGAGTTAATCATCATCAAAACTAGGGTGGAAGGCCTTTGGGCCAACAGATGTGAGGTATCATAAGTTACATCAGTAGGTCATGGATGAAAAGGTGATCGATTTGGTAAAGATGAGCATGAAGAAGAATCTATCGGATATGATAATGAAGACCACCCAGTAGAGAAGTTCAGAGCATCTCTGAACTTCATCAAGATTCTCCAAAGATAAAGTGGCGAATGGGCTTTTGAGAGGGAGCCACTGTGAAGTCACAAAAAAGGGGAGACAGTAAGACGAATGAAGCAGAGGTCAATTTCTACGGAGGGACTCAATGACCATGAGTCAAGGTGGAGATTGTTAGTATTTAGAGTGTATTATAATCATTGCAGAAGAATTCAAGTTCTGGCAGTTTTCTAATACGGCTTCGTCCTCATATTCATTGGAGAAGAATTCAGGTTCTGGTAGTTTCTTAATACGGATCTATCTCCTATTTTGGTTTGGATATGGGCTCTATTTCTTTAAGAAGGTGCTGATTTAAGTTCGTGTTAGACTAGGATCATCCTAAGTGCCTATATAAACTCCTTGGGGTGGCCTTTTGATGGTGTGTCAAGAATTCAAGAGAAATTCTATTTTCCACCATTGAGAGTTGTGTGAGAGAGAACTTCTTATAACTTTTATATTTTCTTCTCTGTTTTCAATAAAGATTTTTCTCCTCCTCCCAGTAAACATAGGCATATTGTCGAACCATAGTAAATCTTATGTTCTTTGATCGTTTGGAGATTTAGTTTTTAATTGCTTGCTAGTTGTAAATCTTCTATGCTTTTACTTTCATTGTCGAGTCTTTAACTCAGTGTTTCTCTATTATTTGATCGGTGATAGATCATCAACACTATATTGGTTCGTAATTGACCCAATGTTGTTACTCTAATCTCAGTGATTGGCGTGTTGGATTCCTCCAGAGGGCACAATTAGTGGTATCAAAGCTTCTTATGTTCGGCCAGAGATCGTGTGTCGATCCCAAGAGCATCGTAGTCTGTTCGGCAAAAATCGTGTGTTGATCTCGGAGCTGGATTGGTTCTGTTCGTTGAGATCAATTTGGGTGGAGTAGACCATTCGAAAACTCATCTAGGATTTCCCTTTGATGTAAAAGTTTGATCTTTATTTTGTTTGGATCTATTTTTTCATTAGTTTTTCTCATTATAGTTGGTGTTTTCTGGAGTAGATGGCTAAGGTTAATTCGTCCATGGTGAAGATCGTGAACATCCACAGTTAAATATTAATGTGGTGAAGTTCGATGACATGAACAACTTCGCTATGTGAAAATGTGGGGTGATGGATGCGTTGAACGCGCAGAATTTAAAAGACATGCTGCTTTAACAAGAGAAACTAGAGGAAACTTCAAAGAAGAATTGGGATAAGATAAATCGGATGGCGTGTAATATTATTAGGTCTTATTTGACACAAGGCATCAAGTGCCATATGATGACATAGACTCTGCAAAGAAAATTTGAGAGATCCTTGAGAGCAAGTATTTGACAAAGATCATAAAAAATCGCTTATATTTGAAGAGGAAGCTTTATTGCTTTTAGTTGAAGAATAGAATCTCCATTAGCGAGCACATGAACAACTACTTGAAGCTTTTTACAGACCTAACTAATGTGAATGAGGTGATTAAAGATGAAGACAAGGCATTGATTTTATTAAGCTCTTTTCTGGATGAAGAATATAAAACATTCTCGTTCTAAGCTTGATTAATGGTGAATCTTCACTTAGGTACTATGATGTGTAGGCTGCTCTTGTAAATAACGAGGTGAGCTGAAATGACAAGGCGTTTTCTTTTAGTAGCTCAACAGCAAAGACGTTGACTGCAAGTGGAATAAGTTTCAATCATCAAAAGGGCAAGAAAGACATTGGTAAATCTAAGATCGGTTATCGCGAATTAAGAAAGAATCAGTGTGCTTTCTGTGGGAAAAAAGGATATTGAAAAATTGGCTCAAGAAGAAGAATTAATCGAAAATAGAGGCAAACTTCATACTGGAGGATGATGGTACTGATTGTGACTCTTTGGTGTTTTATTTCTATTACTTCTGCAGTTTGCTACTCATAAGTATCTGAGTGAATTTTGAATATGAGCGTTACCTATCACATTTGTCCTAATGGGACTGGTTTCCTAGTTTTGGAAAAGTAGATGGAGGCTTGCTGTTATTTAGAGATGGTCACACATGCCATATTGAGGGGATAATTATAGTTCGCATCAAGATGTTCGATGGAAAGGTAAGAAAGTTGCAGGTTGTGAGGTATATTTCTCAGTTGAAGAAGAATCTTATCTCAGATTGATCTTTGGAAGCGCAGAGCCTGAGAGAGACTCTTGGAGAAGGTATTCTCAAAATGTTTAATGGCTCATTGGTTGTTTTGAAGGGCATTTGACGCAACAACTTGTACTACTTGAAGGGTAGTGCAGTTACTGAAAATTTGACGGCTTCAGAATGTTTAGATGATGATTCTATCAGGTTATAGCATATGAAGCTCGGACATGTTGGCATAGATACTTTGCAAGTTTTGGCGAAGTATGAACTATTAAAAGGTGCAACTAGCTGCAATTTGAAATTTGATGAACGTTGTGTTCTGGAGAAGAGGACAAAGGTGAAGCAGGAGGTCTTCTTGTTGTATTCACATTGAAGTTTAGGGTCCTACCAAGATTACATCGCTTGGAGATCATCGGTACTTGTCTCTTTCATTGATGATTTCTCTAAGCATTATTGGGTATACCCTATGAGACAAAGTTTTCAGGTCCTAAATTTATTCGTGAAGTTGAAGAATTTGATAGAGAAACAGACTGACAGGAAGATCAAAATGCTCCAATTTGATAATGTTAGACAGTACAAGAGGGATCAATTCCTGCATTTTCCCAGAACAATAGTATTGTTATACACTTCATAGTTTGAAAAAAGATTAGGGTGACTGAGGAGTTGAACCGTACCTTACTAGAGTAAGGTTCGATATTTCTTGTCTAATGCACATTTAGACAAGTCATTTTAGGTTGAGGCTTTGAAATATGCTAGCCATCTCATGAATAAGTTGACATCCTCTGCGATAGAGGTAAAACTCCATTAGAAATTTGGTCAGGTGGATTGCTCAAGACTATGGTTTGCTGAGGATATTTGGATGGCCTACCACTTTCATGTCAAAGAAGGTAAATTAGATCCTTGAGCAAAAGAAATTGTATTTTTGGGTGTCAAAAAAATTTGAATGTGATTGAGTTTCAACCTGCAAAGAAAATACAGAATAGAAGTGCAAGTTCCCAATACTACCACAATAACAAATGGATATGCGGGTCGTGATCCACAAGGAGAGACTAGCGATGGGAGCTTTTATGTAAGTTCGTTTCTTTTTAAGTTTACAAAAATATGTTAGGAATTTCTTCTCAGTTTTAGAAAAACAAAAACAAAAAGATTAAGTTAGAAAATGTGAATAAGATGGTAAAAGAAAAGATGATGATGATGATGTTGTTGTTGTTTTATTTATAAAAGAAAAGAAAAAACTAAATAAAGAGGAGAATGTTGGTTTTGGAGTAGAATTCTAAACTAAGAATTAAAAGAAAATAAAAAATTCTTACTTACCTCTTTCGTTCTCAAATACCTTAGATCCGTCGCTACGACTTACCTAGTCTTTGAAGGCGATCAAGCAAGGCGTGTAGGATCTTTTCTGTTCCCGATCTATACTATGAATAAAAGGGTAGGCTAAACTAACAAAGGAATGGTTGTTCATCACCATAGGACATCAATGGTACTTGCAATGGCGAAGCAGTCTCGAGACTATTGGATTCACTTGGATTACAAATACATCAGAGTAAAGCAAATAAAATCAAGAATAAAGAAGAAAGAGTAACTTTCAATTCAATTGACAAACAAGGAAAGAAAAGATATATACTTATACCGATGTCACTCTCAGTACAAACTCCTTTCTTATTCCTCCATGAAACTCTTTTCTCTTCTCAGTTATATAAAGAAAAATAAAAATTACATTAAAAGAGAGCCTAGATTAAACCTATACAAAAATCTATTCTACTTTCTACTTAATCGTCCTTCTGCCTCTGATGTGTGGGGTATTTATATGATAGAAATGGATAAGAAAACGAGTCGAAAGATAGGGAGAGCTAGCTATTTCTGAATTTGAATCCTCCCCTTATCTCTAAACTTGATATGATGTGGATATTCAATTCTGATGTGCAACTTGTTGGCGTGTTGATTACTGAACATAACTTATCAAATGATAGAATTAGAAACAGTGATCAACGTAATTGTTGTAACCCTTTAAGTCATCTTTTTGGATCATCTTGAATCATCAGATTTCAGTTTTGGTACCGAAGTTATGATTCAAATATTAAAATATATCCAATCTGAATCTAAATTACTTCATCTCATTCATTGATCTTCTCTCTATCCATTATCCCTTTGGATTTTAAATTTCAGCTTTAGATTCGACGATCTATCTCTTTATCCTCAGTGAAACTGATAGGGTCTTCTTCTAATTCGTTTTTTCTTTAAATTTGAATGATATTATCTCATCTGATATACCCGGTCTTCAGATAAGATGGTCTTTAGAACTTTGAATTTGAATCGATCCCCTTTCTCTTGAACTTTTAGATTTACTTGGATAAATCTATCTATCTCTCTTTTTTCTTTCTTAATTACCCTACACGCTATTAAATATGAAAATACACTAAAATCAGAGTTTTATTTAAATAAAAATGCATAAATGTGACACATATGATATGAAAACATGCAACGCACGTGTGTGATCACACCTCCACACCTATTTTTGCTCGTCCTCGAGCAAAACATCAAAACTAAACCTAAGAATTTATTAGACCACTTTCGCAGGTCACGCGATTGTACTAAGCATGTGCAATAAGCTATTAAACCTCTAAGTTACCCCTAGAGGACGAGTTTTGTCTCGTGAAAATTTTCAGTGGATTGCACCTACAAAATTTATAAAAAAATAAAAAGAAACAAAGTGTTAGTATTTTTGAAAAGCATTTTGAAAAATAGAGAAAATATTTAAGTATTATTGTAAGAGTTCAAGTAATCTATAAGTTATAAGAAAGTCAATTTTTCATTCCTAAACTTAGTCTCTATTCAAAAACTTGTTATCTATCAAGGTAAGGAGTCAAACTGTATTTCTCATCTAGTCTATTACTTTACCTTAAGTCATATGCACCTTCGTAACCGTGAAATTTTAACTAAAGGTTCTTTTATTCTAACTCTTATGCCCTATTTATTTATTTATTTATAATTTTAGAGCTATTATTCCTTATTTTTATTAGGTTTTCTAATCTGCCCATGTAATGAGCCTTTAATCGGTGACTCCCAAACAGGATGATCTTAGGGCATCGAGTAAGAAAATACCCCAAGAACTTAAGGACTCAAGCAAATAAGATCACAAAAGTAAGAATTTTATTATATGGATCACTTTTAGGCGTGAATACTTATACTTTATGAGGTACAAATACCCAGCTTAATCAGAGGATTTTTTATATAAATACATATATTTTTTTTTTTTTTTATGTAAGGCATAAGAATCTTTGTTTTTAAACCCTAAATATGTAAGTGAATAAAGCATGCATATTTCATCAAGGTAAAAATCAAGACTAAATTACTTTTTCAAATTTTATTTCTAACTATAGAAATCAAACAAATAATCTTATTTTGACCAAGAATAAGAAATCCTAATTATGTTTCTCCTATTTCTTAAAATTGACTTCATTTCTTACAAAAAATATGTCAAAATATTGCTCTCTTTTCAACTTTTTAAAGATAGGAAAATGTTAATTTTTTTATTTTAAATATAAAGAAAATCTATGTTATATTAGAACCCTCCTCCACACCTATCTCATGCATTATCCTCAATGTATGAATGAATGCATAGATGCATGAAAAAGAAGAAAGGGAAGGAAAATATTATCTTAAGGTGGTGGTTCTGGTGGTGGTCGGATTGGGTCAAGCGTTGTGACCCAATCAAGAAAATGTAGTGGTTCACAGAACCCACCTTTATTGACCTCTTTTTTATGTACATAATTACAATCCCCCAATATGAATAGGATCATGAAAGATCCTATCATGAAACTTATTTCTTTTACATGACCAGTCTTGAAAAATCATCACTGAGTCATTATGGTCAATACCTATGTCCAATAAAAGAATGTGACTTGGTGGAATGGTTGACTTAGGCTCAAGAATGATAGGTTCAGGAACTAATACTAACTCGAGAAAATCAACTTTGAGTTCGAGAGTTAGTTTTAGTTCAAGAGTTGAGTCCAAATCTAAGAATTGAAATTCACATTCTTTTTCCATCAATAGAATGTGACTATCCAAAATTGGGGATTCAATTTCTAAATCAATTGGTACGGGAATAAATGTTGGCTCAGAAAATTAGTCCAAATTGGGTAAGGATACCGGAGTCAACATAAATTCAAAGATGGGAATTGAATCATAAGGTTGGGGATCGGGGTCACAATCACATTCAAGTTCAATCTCATTAAATGAAAAACTTGTCAATTTGTCCAAGGTTTAGAATTGGTCAAGTTCAAGTTTGTGTGATGAAATTGAATCTTCGTCAAAGTCTTCAAGATTCCATGGTTCTTTATTTTCATCAATATGGCTAGAAGTATCGGCAATAGTCAAAGATTGAATAGGGAGAGTTTTCTTATTCCTACGCATGTTTTCCAGTTGACTAAGTCTTACTTTTATCATATTTAAAGGATCACTTTGGAATTGAATTATGGATTCCGTACTCTTTTCTAAGTCAGTATGTTCTTCTTGAAAAATAGAGTAAGGATATTTGATTTGAAAATTTTGACGGGATTTTAAGTCTTCTAGAATTTTAATTCGTTGCTCAAGCTCTTCTAAGACTTCCATCCTCTTTTCTCAGTCAATTGATTCTTCTAATGGTCGTTCGGGAGAAGGAGTATATAAAACTGGATGTTGGTAAGGTGGTTGACTATATGACTCGGGGAGTTGTATCCCCACTAATTCTATGAAGAGTGGTGATGATTGTTTCAGCTGTCACGCCCCGCTTCCCAAAATACGCTGGAGCAGAGATGCGGCATGAGTCGGCGACGCATATACGCAAGGAAAATCCCTCACATATACGCGCTAAGCCTTAAGTAACCCGAAACAAGCTATAAATTTAAACTGTAATGAATACTGAATACTGCAATACCACATATAAGCAACCACGCATGATATCATATGAATCAAGACTGGAATAACAGCTGAACTGATATAACAAGAAACAGGAAATGATACGAAGGCTAGAAAGATAAAAGTACCAGAATAGAATAGGGAGAAGCTCCAGCTATTCGCGAAGCGTACAGCCTCAACGAACACCTGCACATTAGAAACAAACCGTCCAATATCTGGACGTGCAAATCCAGGGTCGTCAGAACGCGACCATGGTGAGTGTATGTATAAAGGGGAAAGAGCTCGTGCATATAAACATGTGCATAAAGAAATATCAAGAACAACTGAAGATATAAGACAACTGAATAACATAATAAAGTAACTGAACTGAAGTATAACTGATAACAGCATGAACAAAGATATAACAGCTATCACATCTGTAAACTAACAACTGATATAAAGGTCAACTATCTCAAATGTAGACTAATAGCTGATGTCTGATGTGTAACCTATATGTCACTAGTCTGGTTGGTTATTATTAACCTAACTAATGCAGTACTTAGCTGTGTCCCATACCACAGCCGTTTTCCCACATATCAAACAATGTTATCGTTGTTGTAACTGCCTGCCAATGTAGTGCATGTGTTTTGGAAGAGTACCGTGCATGCCCGGTACCACGGTCTAACACCCCTGGCACTGAACCAGGACAAGCCGCAAGGCTCTGACAACTGAAGACCACAGCCCCACACGAAAAGACAACTAGTGTGGCGCCGTAATTCGGGCATAGCTCTGACAACTGACAACTGAATGGGTAGCCAGTACTACCCTGGTTCCCCATGGTTGGAACCCACAACTCGGTACCATAAGAATCCTTCCAAAATACACGACATGCATCATCAGGCAATTACCCCTTGTTCCCCGGGTTATGGTGTCTTTTATTAATAAACAATCAATGTTATTTAATATGTAATAGTAACTGATATCTCCAACAACTGCTGATATCAATACTAGCTGATAATCTGACAACTGATGATATCTGACAACTGTGATATCTGACAACTAATATCTGACATCTGAATAGAATACTGGAGATATAGCCACTAACACAGTAGTGCCACTAACAACTGGTGTCACTAACAACTATAACTGGTACAGATCTCTGCCAACTCATATAACTCTGAAGTACATATCTTATGATCATCAACAAACATTCTCGCCAACTGATAAACTGATAACTGCTATAAACTCTGGATACATCATATAATCAACAACAAGTAATCTTACTAATAAGTGATAAACTGGTAACTGGTAAATCCGAAGTACAAGATCATTAATATCAACTTGGTCACTATCACACTAGCTTAATCTCTACTAACTGAAGTGATCCAGTCTCTAACATCTTAACAAGTCCACATCAATACTCAAATGAATCATAAGGTATATCTCCGAGAGCAATATGTCAACACACACCACAATCATATCTGAATAGGGAACATCCTCTAAGAACATCGTAACAAGTCAACAATAATATCTGAATGAATCATCACCAATAAAAGGATATCAAGTCAACACATACTGAATCATATTTAAATAGTCAACATCCTCAACAACATGTAATCTAGGATATCTACATCTTGGTACCCAACATTAATAACATGTCATCTAACAGATCCCAATTACCAACAATGTCAATCTCATCTCAATATCAGTCAGGCTCCAATAAAAGGAATATAGATTCTGGATAACTTCTAACTCAAGATCAATCTAAAGCACAACTCAACTAATCCAATCATATCTGATATGTCCTCAAATACTCAACTAAATAAGTCATATTCAATAACTGATCATCATTCAATGTAAATATCATAAGTCCCAGATCAATCCGAAGTCACTACAACCAATTCATATCCCAATAGTCACGTGATCAATAAGCATCAGTACAAATTAAGTAATCTGATATAATAAACTGTTGTTCTAACATCTATCAATAATCAACACTTAGTCCACTCACTCTGACAAACTATATCTGATTCATAAGGCTACACAATACCTTCTTCTATTAAGATCAATTATGATATCCCCACACGACAATATATCCTGTACATGCAGCTAAGATCTATCATGATCGAATCATTATCACCAATATATATCTCTAGAGGTCACCTACAATCCATCCATATCCATCACATAACCCAAGGTTAATGTCTACAATCCAATAAAGGGCTACACCAATCTGACAGGTCAACATTAGTCGACTAGGTCAAGTGGATAGGTCGACTAATCCAACTGCTAGTCGACTATAAAGGTGTCCAAGTCGACCAGCAGAGAAATACAGAGACCCAACACTTATTCTGGAAGCTATACTAGTCGACTAGGGACTGGGGTTAGTCGACTAACAGAGGTGTTAGTCGACTAATAACATAGGCAAGTCGACTAACCAAGCTCTGTCAATCCGAATCAGAGGTACACTGAAACCTAATCTCCCACACAATAAAATATGTATATGTAACCTCTCTTGCACATATCAACATACATGATGTCCACATTATTCTATGTACACAATTAAATCAAAATATAATCAATTACATATAAAGAAACGGAACCGAAAGGAGTAAACACTCACCTTGGGGAATCTGCACGTTACCGGGCAAGTCGCCGTTACGGTCGCCGTGGCGCCGCTCTTCGCTGTCGGACTGCATAGGACGGTAGCCAGGGTCCTGGGGAAGACCTGGCTGCAATCTGGAGGTCTCGCGCTCGCCGGAAGGGCCTGGAATCGCCGCTCGCTCGCTGCCTGTGCTGCTGGTCTGGTTCTGGATCTGCTGTGCGCGTCGCCGGACGAGTCGCTGTCGCGGTCGCTGTGGTGTCGTTCCTCGCCAACGGACTGCATGGGGGGGTGACCAAGACACTGGAGAAGGTCACCGTGCTGGTCTCCGGCGACGGCCTGGCGTGGATCGGGAGAACGACCTGCTCGCTCGCCGCCTATGCGCTGAATCTGGGTCTGTTGGCGCGCTGCTCTTCTTCCTGGGCCGTGTACTGATCTGCTGCCCGTCTCCTCGCTGTTGTGGCTGCTACAGATGTTGCTGTGGAGTCCGGGAACGAGGGGACAGGGCTCTGGGCTGCCGCCGCGCTGCCAAGGGACTGTCGGAGGCTGGCTGAACTGCTGCCACCTGCTGTTGCTACTGCTGGTTGGCCTGGGGGCTGGTCTGCTGCGCCATCAGGAAAGGAGGGGGCTGTGCGGCAAGGAAGAGGTCCAGGGCTGCTGTCCAGATCTGCAGGAGGGAGAACAGGACCTGGTGTGCTGAATGTCGCCGACGGCCATGTAGAGGAAGGGCTGCAATGGGATCCGCAGGAAAAGTGCTGGACATGGCTGAAGGAGAAGCTCAGGCTGCTGGGGTTCTGGTACTGTTGTGAAGCCAGCCAAGGGAAGATCCGGGTGCTCCGGGGTGGTTTGCAGGCCATGGGGGACTGCCGCAAGGGAGAGGAGGTCCACCAGGTGGGGGGTTTTGCCGGAGAAGAGGGGAGTTGCGGCCAGGTGATGAGGGGCGGCTGTAGATGATAGGATTAGTTTTTGATTAGGTTTAGGTCATTAGGTTAGGATTATATATAGTAGGGTGTTATTGGGTATTGGGTTAACTAATAACGGGTTGGGATCTAATTGGGTTTGAGTCCAATAGATGATTGGGCATGCTAATGGGTAGGATCACCAAGTAATAGGGTAATGGCAATAGGATCCAATAGGTGATTGGGTATAGATATCGGGTATTGGGTCAAGGCTAACAAGAAGAGCACCACCAAGATTAGCATTAACACTAATACGAATATCAAACTAAATAAACAATTAATAGTAACACAAATAATATTATTAAAAATAATTAGCAACGAAATGATAATAGAATATCCACTATCCATAATATTAACAACTAATGGCAATGAAGCAATAATAATAATTAGCAAAAGAATGTCAATAATAAATAGTGGCAAACATAAAATCCAAATTACCATTTACTATCCGAAAATAATATGCATACTCAACAATAATAATCAAGAGAGAAATAGATTAACTTGATTAGTTAAAAATATTCGATAAATCAAAATAAATATTTTGGAAAAATGTGAATACTGTATTACTAGGTAGGGATCTTACAGTCTTGTTCATAGTATTGGGACTGGGGTATATATTGATTCGGATAAGACCAATCCGGCATACTTAGTTGGTTAAAGTTATGATATGCCAGATTGGTAATATCCGAGTCAAAAGAGGTCGGAGTGAAATATGAATCATTATTTGCATATGAATAATTGTAATTATAATATATATCACCAAGATGTTAAAAACAAAAAACAAAAACAAGCAAACAAGCAAACAAATAAAAAGAAAAAAAAATCTAGCCTAAGTTAGGGTAGACCTTATACCTAGACGGCTCCTAACTTGTTAGACTGTCCACAGGGGTATATTGCAGAATCTGGCCACAAGTTAATCGGTCAGGTAGGGGCAAGATTGGTGGGAGGTACCCGCGCATAAAAGTGATGGGCCTAATTAAGCCAAACCACCAACCTTCGAGGTTTCGCCTCTCAATCCCCAACCTTTGACATTGATTTGGTAAGAGTCAAATTCTAATCAACTTCCCCCTTAGATTAGTATCCTATTGAGTCCGAGATGTCCCTAGGGCCAACGTCTACTTAGTTTTAGTTAGACTTGATTTACTGAGTGAGGAGATTGTTTGTGGCTTAAAGGAGGGTAATGACTTTCCCACTTTATCTTGTTTATAGGACAAGCTCTTAAATCAATTTAGTGCAACGTGTACATGTATATGAAAAGCAACATTTAAGCAATATAAATAATTCAAAAGTGTTCCTATACTATATGCTATGTACACGTACCTTTGCTCCAACACTCTTCAACAGTAACGTAAAAGATAAATGAATCAGACACATGCCTAAATGTAAGTCTAAACTATTTTTAATATTTACAAAGAATCACTTTACTGTTGAATTAAATACAGTGTGCAAAATAAATTAATAAGAAAATCTAACACATGTAGAAGCTATATTTTGCAGTGTGAGAGCATCTGCAAAAAGATCAATTAGTAGTCTATCACAAATGCCGTGGAAACACGGCTTTTGCCGCATTTGCACGGTACAATCATGGGCTCTGATGCTCTACCTTCTTTGGCAGAGCCACAAAATAACAATATGTCAATTGCAGCTCTTCAATTCCTGAATTCATCCCTTGCACACAAAAACAAAGAAGAAAAGATTAAATTATTTAAGTAAATCGAAAAAGAAAATGAAAACTTACTGTCCCTCCCCGGCAACGGCGCCAAAATTGATCGAGTTTCAACCTGCATAGAAAATACAGAATTTCAATAATATAGAACAGAAGTGCAAGTTCTCAATACTACCGCGATAGCAAGTGGCTATCGGGTCGTAATCCACAAGGAGGGACTAGCGATGGAAGCTTTTAAGTAAGTTCGTTTCTTTTTGAGTTTACAAAAACATGTTCGGAATTTCTTCTCAGTTTTAGGAAAAAACAAAAAGGTTAAGTTGGAAGATGTGAAGAAGATGATAAAAGAAAAGATGATGATGTTGTTATTTTATTTACAAAAGAAAAGAAAAAAAACTAAATAAAGAGGAGAACGTTGGTTTTGGAGTAGAGACTTAAAAGAAAATTAAAAATTCTTACTTACCTCTTCCGTGCTCATGTACCTTAGATCTGTCGCTACGACCTACCTAGTCTTTGAAGGTGATCGAGCAAGGCGTGTAGGATCTTCTCCGTTCCCGATCTACACTATGAATAAAAGGGTAAGCTAAACTAATAAAGGAATGGTTGCTCGTCACCATAGGCCATCAAGGGCACTTACAATGGTGAAGCAATCTCGAGGTTATTAGATTCACTTGGATTACAAACACATCAGAGGAAACCAAATAAAAATAAAAATAAAGAAGAAAAAGTAACTTCCAATTCGATTAAATAACAATGAAAGAAAAGATGTATACTTATTGGTGTCACTCTCAGTACAAGCCCCTTTCTCATTCCTCCATGAAACTCTTCTCTCCTCTCAGTTACATAAAGAAAAAAATTACATTAAAAAAGAAAAAAGAACCTAGGATAAACCTATACAAAAATCTATTCTACTCTCTGCTTAATCGTCCTTCTATCTCTGATGTGTGGGGTATTTATAGGATAGAAATGGATAAGGAAACGAATCAAAAGATAGGGAGAGCTGGCTATTTCTGAATTTGAATCCTCCCCTTATCTCCAAACTTGATTTAAGTAGATATTCAATTCTGATCTGCAGCTTATTAACGTGTTAATTGCTGAATATAACTGAAAACACCTAGAGGGGGGGTGAATAGGTGTATATGCTAATCTAACAATCTTTTTGAAACAAGAAATGAATTTGAAGCAATTATGAAATGCACACAAGATATATCACAAGGTATGAAAGAATAGCAATAACACAAGCAAGAAAGTAAGAGCAATAGAGAGCAAAGAGAAAATCAATCGCAAACACAAAGTATTTGTTTCGAGGTTCGAGCCACCACTCTACGCCCCGCCTTCACCGCCGTGAAGGGTTTCCACTATCCACCGAGGACTTTACAAGGTCTACCGAAGACCGGAGTACCGAACTCCACCACTTACAAACCTCTACAGAAGAGGTATCTCAACAAGAACAAGAAGAAGGAACAAGTAGCCAAGTGATCACCAAAAGGATCACAAACTTCTTACAAACTTTCTCTTTACAACTTCCTTATAGAATGAGGATGGGAATCTTGGCTCTAGAAGTGTAGTAAGAAAAACAAACTCAGTTGTAAATGAATCTTGCTTGAGAACACAACTGAAAAACAATAGCCAAGAATGCAAGAGAGAATTGAGAGCTTTGAAACTTTTTCTTTCTTTTGAGAACTTGTAAACTAGGGATTTTTCTTGGTATTTTAGCAAGAGACCTATCTCCTCTATTTATAGGGAGAGAAAGGGATTAAAACACATTTTAATTAAGCTTATTTGATCCCAAAATAATCCCAAAAACTGAAGAAAGTTCTGCCAAAAAACAGATTCAAAAAACAGATTTCAGAATTGCACCAAAGAGGAAAGAGCCGTTGGGCTCTGGCAGGCTTGGCGGTCGGCCGTCCCGGTCGGCCGTCAGCCCTGCTGGCCTATAGCCGTTGGGCTCGGGTCGACCGGTTGGCCGACCGACAAAAAGAAGGAAACACAGTATTGAATAGGCGGTCGGCTGGTTGGCCGACCGACAAAAAACAGAGAGTAGAAGTTTTCGGTCGGTTGGCCGGTCGGCCGACCGACAGACGTGCACGAGCGTGCACGTCCAGGACACAGGATCCGGTCGACCGGTCCGGTCGGCCGGTCCAGCCTGACACAGAAAAACTGAGAGGAATTTTTGGACTTTGAAAATTTTTCAGAATAATTTTGTAGGAAAATTTTACTAAGTATCATGCTGGAAAGATAGAAATACATGATATAAACAAGATATAAAATTTGTAAATATAGAATCATGTATAGAGACCAAGGCATGAACTTTAAACAAAACATCAAAACTAAAAACTGTATTTTTGGAAAAATGTGTGTGTGTCCTAGAGCCAATATTCTACAACCTCAAACTTTAACAAACTATTTCTTACATTGGTTCTAATTGACTACAAGGTCTTCAAGTGGGCTTCTCCATATGTGATCTTGCAAAGTTTGATACTTGAGCCCGAAATGAAGTGACTTGAGTCAAAAACACCTTCCTTTAGGAAGAATGCTCCTAGAATCATTAAAACCCTGAAACACACTGAAACAACAAACATGATTAGTACAAATAACTATATATGTTTTGTTATCATCAAAACACACTAAAACGGGTGATTGTAACCTTGGGCCAACAATCTCCCCCTTTTTGATGATGACAAAACATATAGTTATTTTAAACATGGGAAAGGAGCATGGAAGCTCCCCCTCAAATTATGCTATGTATAAAAGAATGACTATGTATAAAAATGAATGGCTATATACATAAAGCATAAAACACAATGCACAAAACAAAATCCAAAGTGCATAAAAACTTAAAACTCTAAAGTTAAAATAAACGAAACTAATAAACTAAACTTTTTCTCCCCCTTTTTGTCATACATCAAAAAGGGTAAACAAAATAAGAAAATGTTCTTTCAAGAATCTATAATACAAACATTCAACTCACCACAAATAAATGAAAATCTAGCATAGTCTAGAGGTTTTGTAAAAATATCGGCAAGTTGAAAATCGGTAGAAACATAATCAATATCAATATCACCTTTCTCATAATGATCTCTAAGAAAGTGATATCTAATGTCAATGTGCTTAGTTTTACTATATTGATTTGCATTTTTAGTCATATGAATAGTACTAGTATTATCACAAAATATTTTAATATGATCAAAATGCAAATCATAGTCAAGGAGAGTATGTTTCATCTAAAGAACTTGTGCACAACAAGCTCTGGCTGCAACATACTCTGCCTCGGCGGTTGAAAGGGCTACCGAATTTTGCTTTTTGGAAGACCAAGAAACAAGACAATTACCAAGAAATTGACATGTTCCACTTGTACTCTTCCTATCTACCCTACAACCCGCATAGTCGGCATCCGAAAAACTCTTCATTTCAAATAGTCCGGTTTTCGGATACCACAAACCCATTTCAATTGTGCCCTTAAGGTATATAATAATGCATTTTACCGCTACTAAATGAGACTCCTTAGGACATGATTGAAAACGAGCACAAAGACATACACAAAACATAATATCCGGCCTACTAGCCGTCAAATACAATAAACTACCAATCATGCTACGATAAAGCTTAATGTCTACACTTTTACCTTGTTCATCCTTGTCAAGCTTGGTGGTTGTTGCCATGGGAGTTTTGCTAGTTCTAACTCCTTCAAGTCCAAATCTCTTGATAAGTTCCTTTGTGTACTTGGCTTGATTGATGAAGATCCCATCCTTTCTTTGCTTGATTTGGAGACCAAGGAAATAGTTGAGCTCACCCATCATAGACATTTCGAATTCTTCCTTCATGCATGATTCAAAAGCTTGGCAAAGGGTTTCATTAGTAGAACCAAAAATGATATCATCCACATAAATTTGCACAATAAGAATATCATTGTCTACATGTTTTGTAAACAAAGTTGTATCAATTTTTCCTTTCTTAAAACCATTTGAAATTAGAAATGAAGAAAGCCTTTCACACCAAGCGCTAGGGGCTTGTTTTAAACCATAAAGAGCTTTGTCAAGTTTGAAAACAAAATCCGGATGTGTAGGATCAACAAACCCGGGGGGTTGTTCAACATACACCTCCTCTTCAATAAATCCATTTAAGAAAGCACTTTTCACATCCATTTGAAAAAGCTTAAAATCTTTATATGAAGCAAATGCAAGTGTCATCCGTATGGCTTCAAGCCGTGCTACGGGTGCAAAGGTTTCATCAAAATCGATACCTTCGATTTGATTGTAACCTTAGGCAACTAACCTAGCTTTATTCCTAACAACGTTACCCGACTCATCCAACTTGTTCTTAAATATCCACTTAGTACCAATTGTTGGTCTATCGTGGGGCCTAGGAACAAGGTGCCAAACTTGGTTGCGCTCAAATTGATTGAGTTCCTTTTACATGGCTAGCAACCAATATGAGTCGGCCTCGGCATCGAGGATGCTTTTGGGTTCAACATGAGAAATAAAAGCATAGTGTCCACAAAAATCATGAAGTTGAGAACGAGTAGTTACCCCTTGAGATACTTCACCTAAAAAAAGGTCCTTGGGATAATGTGGATTGTATCTCCAATCCTTTGGAAGTTGTTGAGTAGGCTCCACTTCAATTCATTGAATTTCATTTCCTTGAGCCTCTTGATCCTTAGTTGCACTTCCTTCATCATCCTTTGGCATGTCTGTTGGCCCAAAGGCCTTCCACTCTAGTTTTGATGATGATTAACTCATATAGTTATGTGTACTAAAAATCTTATGTTAATTAGTTTCAGATCATTAATCAAGTTATTAGTTGGTGATTAGCTTTAACAAGATGATTTGGAAGATTTCACTTGTTGATTCAAGAGCCCGAGCGTCAAAGATCATATATAGCACTTGCTCGGTGGATCAAAGAGTTTTGGATCGAGTCGGCTTGGAGATTGCGCTCTACAAGAAGATATCAGTACCTAGTTTAGTTTTGTGTTTAGATCCAAATTGTAAAGATTAGAATAGTATGATATGCTCAAGTTCACAACACACATGTTTCATATTTTGAATATTGGTTTTCGATTTTTCCGTTTTTGGTTTAACCGATCTTGGTTTCATGAATAGATAGATCAAAACAAGTTTACATGGTTTTATGTATAGTAGATTCATTCTATATACATGCATGCTTAACTTCCTAGACAAACTTAGTTTTGACTCACTTATTCATGTGTTTTATGTTTGGTATTTTTAACAAAACATATTTTGGAATTAAAGTCAAAAACATGGATATATATATGTTTCATGTATATAGGATTATATCCATATACATCATGCCTAAATGTTGTTTAATATCATGTTTTTGTAATTGGATAAGTTTTGGACAAAATGTATTTTCAATTCAAAAATTCAAGTTTTAGAAAATACAGTTTTTAATTTTTGGTAAAAATGTTAAAACACAAAAATAGTTTCATATGCTTGATATTTGAGTTGTAATGTTTATCACATGTTTTATATCAATGCAAAATGTTAAAACTATTTTTGGGGATTTTTTTAGAAGAGATAAAAGATTTTTAGAAATATTTTTAAACCCAGTTTCTGACCCAGACTGTGGCTGATAGGCCAGGTCGGTCGACCGCAACGGTCGACCGAACCAAGGGCCAGTCGACCGTTGCGGTCGACTGACGTGCACAGCCCTGTGCACGTTTGTCAGACAGGGCCGGTCGGCCGGTCGGCCGACCGGATCAGAGAGCCTTGCTCTCTGTATCTGGGCGGTCGACCGAGCGGTCGACCGGACAGAGAAGTCTGCTCTCTGTATCTGGGCGGTCGGCCGGGCGGTCGACCGAGTTTGCCCAACGGTCATATTTATGACCGTTGGCGGTCGACCGGCCGGTCGACCGCCAGCCTGTCAGGCTGCCAGATCAGCCTAACGGCTAATTTTCTGTTTGGGCTATAAATACCCCATTGAAGAGAGGTTTTCTCTAAGATTTTTAGTGCTAATTTTTTCTGATTCTCTAGTGTTTTCACAGCAATCAAAAGAAGTTTTTGGGCTTTAAATTGAACAATCTATTTGGTGTTTTTGTTAGGGTTTGGAAAATAAAGAAAGGATTTTTGGGAAAAGATTTTGATTCAATTTCTTCATCTTAGTTTCTAGTTTTTCCCAAAGATTTTCTTTGAGTTTTTGATTTTCATTCCTTTGGTTTTCTCCACACTTGAGCTACATCTACTATCTTATTCTATAGGATCTTTGTGTGGGAAAAGAGATTGTTTGTGGTTGTTATTTAGACCACCAAGTTGTAAACCCTTCATTTGCTTGGCTTTGTCCCTCATTGTGTTGAGGAGGTTGTGCATTTGGGTTGTATCCCTCAAGTTGTGAGGTGATCCTTGTGTTGCTTTGTGGTTATCTCTCAAGTTGTGAGGTGATTGTTTGTTGGCTTGGAGTTGTACCTCAAGGAGGAGGTTGTGTTTGTAAGGTGAGGAGTTGGGTACTCCTTGTGATTGTATTGCCCCAAATCCTCGGTGGAGGTTCCCTTTGTGGGAGTCCTTTGTGGACAAGCTAGTGGACTTAAAATCCTTCTGGGTGAAGGCGGGGATGTAGAGCTGGGTGCTCGAACCTCGAAACATATCTTGTTGTTTGCGCTTGATCCCTTGGCTCTTACTCTCTCTCTATATTGTGCCTTGCATCTATTCATATTGTTCATTCATATTTACTTGCTTGGCTTGTTTGAGTGTGCATCTCTTGTAATTGCAATTAGTTTTTAAATTCCGCATTAAGTTCATTAGATTAGCATTATCACCTATTCACGCCCCTCTAGGTGATTTCAATTGGTATCAGAGCCTTCGCTCCTGATATTTAGGTTTAACCACCTAGGAGTGAGATCTTGGTTTGCTAATCTTCATTTGCATTGTTCATTTGCACACATTTAGTTTGCACTCATGGATAGCCCTCCTATGTTTGATTTTTCTAGACACGATTTTTGGAAGGCCAAGATGAGTAGTCACTTAAAAAGCCTAGGACATCTAGTTTATCAAGCCACTACTCAAGAATCCTACCCTAATGCTAGCAAGCATAAGAAGGCCAATGCATTAGCACTTAAGACACTTAGAGCATCTCTTAATGAAGATCTTCTACATGTGTTTGATCATTATGATTCGGCTTTTGCAGTTTGGAGCATATTGTCTTCTCCCGAGCTACCAAGGATTATCAATAAGTTGAGGAGATCTAGGAGAGACAAGTCCGACGAGCATTGCCTCATGGTCCAAGGGAAAGACTCCCTTAAGGTACAATCGGATTCTCAACTAGATGATAGCTCTAGTTCCTATTGCCATGGTTGTTTTGAAGTTCAAACATTGAATGTGGAACTTGCTCAAAAGTTTGAAAATTTTTTGGAAAAACATGATTTGTTGAAAAAGAATAATCTTGAACTAAAAGAAGAAATGAAGGATTTATGTTCAACTTTTGAATCGATTTTGCAAGAGAAGGAAGAGATTACTAGTGAACGTGACTCACTAAGATCTCAACTGGATCTTGCCCTAAAAGAGATTGATGTTTTGAAAAGCAAAAATGATTGTGATGATGTTGTGAAAAACAATGAGGTTCTATCTTCTAAATTAGATTTTGTTTTAAAAGATAACCTTGTTTTGAAAAATGAAATTGATTTCATTACTAAAGAATTGGATTTAGTTTTAAAGAAAAATGAATCTTTAAAAATTGATATAAATTCTCATGTTTGCCATGCTAGTGTAGATTCACCTAGCACATCTATTGCTTGTTCCACTTTATCTTTAAGTATTGAAAATGATATAAATGTTTTAAAGAAAAGTGTTGATTGTTTGGGCTCCACTTTGAGCCAATGTGCTTTGAATCATACACGCTTGGAAACCTTGGTTCGAAAGAAACAAGTTCTGCACACCCTCCACGGCATACACATGCTTCCCACGGTCACCACCATCACATGTATGCCCATGTGTACACATGTACACATTGTGGTCGAAAAGGCCACCTTGCTAGATTTTGCTATGATCGTTTACATATTGAAAATTTAGCAAATAATCTTGTTTGGGTTAGGAGAGATACTAACCCCTATGAACCCAAAAGAAAATGGGTACCAAAGACCACCCCTAAAATATTTGATGTAGGTGTGGGCTCTCGCATCACGTGAGAGTAGCGGTGCCTTGGAGTGGATGCGTTCCGTGCTTAAGAGAAAACAAATTTGGATGCATCACTTTCAAGGGAAGTTTGGTGGAGGAGAACCACCATTGGTTTGGAGAACTAGAGAGATGCCCTCATCGGTTTTGGTATCAATCTCTAACTCCCGTTTATATTTGCATATTTTTCATGTTCATCATTTTATAGCATGTCATGTTTCATTGTTCATTATGATTATGCCATGTGATTTAGATTAGTGATATACATGTGTAGTTACTTGAGACACTCATGGACCTATCTTTGTGTTCTCACCTTGTTTTTAAACTAATATGTATGTCCTAAATCTAATGCATGTGCATGTACATAATGATCATATTTATGATTTTCTTCAATGCTTAATGTTTTGATTAAGATGTTATATGCCATGATTATTAGAGCTATGATATGCATAATAACTCTAATAGCATGTGGATTTACATAATGATCGTTTTATGTTTGTGATAATGATTTGTATCCCGTTTTATGCTTAATGATTTGATTATTTGTTTAGATGTTAGTTTTCATTAAGACTAGAATTTATACTTGTACATAAAATGGGCCACAAATAAATCTTTATATATGTTTGTGCTTGGATGCTTATTTGTACCCATTAGATGTGCTAGTATAGTCTAGTTTTGATGATTCATGCATTCTAACTTGTTTTCCTCATTTTGAATATGTTTCTATGATCATATGTTTTAACTTCATGTATATGTCTATCTTGTCCAAACTATTGATTATACATGTACATCCTTGAGCCACGTGCCTTCATGCATATACTTTTGTGGACTCATTATGTTTAGGATATGTATGTATACTTTAGTTTGTACATGACATACATATGCCTTGAAGTTTAAATCGTTTTGATAATTTTCATGTTTTTAGGTAATTTCAATTGGTAATGAAAATCTAGCTTTTCATGTTTTCATGTTTTCAAGGAATTTCATATGAGCTTAATTGAATATTTTCATGTTGATATGTGTCACATAACACTTGTTCACTCACTTTATTAGGTTTCTCATGACTTTGTTTTCATGAGTATGATATGGGCTTTATGGTTTTTGAGTGTTTAGTGCCATGTGATTTGCATGTGTTTCATGAAAAATAATTTTATCTTATTCCTTACTTGAAGGATTTCGTACTAGTTAACAAATTTTTCCATAACTAGTTCGTATTCTTCACTTTGGTAGAGTTTTTCAATCGTACTCTATTTTCAAACTTATTTTTGAAAACCCTACCTTCAATGGGTGGTTGGATGGGAGATCATGCTCATGTATGCCTTATAGTAAAAATCATTTAAAACTTGAACATGATTGGGAGGCTAGGTAATATGAGATATACACTTGATATTATTGTTGTTTCAATTGGTATCATTGGATTCTTTCAATTGGTATCAATATTGACATTTTTGTATACTCATATATTTTTATATATGTATGCTTGCACTTCAAAGAATATCAATTTCAATTGGTATCTAATTTTCATACATATATATATTTTTTATTTGTGCTTATTATACTCATATATCTTAGAGCACAAATTTTGATCATGGTAAAGCTTGTTTTATAATGACTATCTTGTTTCAATTGACTAGTTTTCAAGTGATATCCATATACAAGCTTTGCATGTTTCTATTTGGTAATTCATAAAGAGGGAGAAACCTTATATTTCATCTTTCAATTGGGATTTGATTTTCACTCCCATACTTTATGATTGAAAATTTCAATTTGGTATCATATGTTCAAAATGAAAAATATTTACAATTGGTATCAAAATCCTTGTTTAGAAATTCAAAATTTGTTATGTTTAATTTCAATTGGTATCTAGATTGTTTTTTTAAAAGTGGTATCAATGTTTTTATGTTTCCTTTCGATTGGTATCAAGATACTCTACTTTGACAAATTTTTAATTGATATCTTAATTGATTGTTACCCCTTATTTACATAATTTGTGTTTTAGACAAAAAGGGGAGAACATTATTTTATTGCTCTTAAACCCTTAGTTGATTCCTTGTTTCGAACAAAAGGGGGAGAAGAATTTATTGATTTGTTTTTACTTGGACCCCTTTATTGATGATTGACAAAAAGGGGGAGAAGTATTTGAGTTTATATGCATGTCTTATAAGCAAGTTATGTTTCAATTGGTATTTAGAGCATGTTTTATTTTGTTTATTAATTTGTTGTTTAAATTGTTTAATTAGTATCAAGAGCATTATTTAAGAACATGTTTTAATTGGTATTTGTTGATCGAGTTTTACCTGCACACAAAATATGAATATTAGATCTGAGAATTAAAGGTGTGCGAGGTGCTCAATACTAATCCGCGGTAGTAAGGCTATGCGGGTCGTGATCCTCAGGGAGGGACTGCGATGGAAGCGTTAAGCAAGTTTCTCTAAAGTTTTTATTTTTATTAGTTAAGTTAGAAAGATAGCGGTATTTACAATGGTCGGAAAAAGAATATGGAGATGAGTTATGATTTAATCTACAAAAAGAAAAGAAAAGAAAAGAAAAGAATACTTACTTGAGTTTGGTTGAAGAAAAACGTGAAAACCTTACATGTTCTACCTTGCTTAGGAGGCGTTCCACGAATAGATCATAAACTCGAGCTCAATCCCTGTGCACATTATATCGTCAAGCATATCCAGAACGAAGTGATGCATAGCTTGGAGGAAAACGTCTTCATGAACTATCGCTGGTTCTCACATAGCTTAGTTATACTTGCTTTTGGAATCCACTTGCATGTTCATCAACAACCACAAGAGATCACAGAGAAAAAGAAAGGAAAACAAAAAGAAAAATAAAATATAAGAACAATGAACAAAAGAAAAATAATTACCTTTATTGCTTTAATCAATGGCAGAGAAGAGAAGATACATCGGTGTCACGCTCAACATAAGCCTCTCTCTCTTGAAAATAAAAAGAAAAACCTAACTACAACCTAGAAGAAGACTAAAACCTAGCTTTTTGGCCCTTGGCTCGCCTCTGGACGACTCTGTACGTTGCACTGCAGGGGGTATTTATAGGTGCAGAAGGCCGAAGAGTCCCGGATGAAGTAGCCCACGAAAGTTGGTCCGTGATGTCATCAACTTTGCCGCAGAAACTGGGATTTTGCCGTGGAATTGCGGCATTTCTAGGGAATCTGGCCACGCGCTTTGGCGCGTGGCTTCTTCTGGTCCTTCCATCTGGGCGCTTGCTTCTGGAAGTGTGATCCTGGCTCTTTATTCTGAATTTTCGAGATAACTTAGAAATCAAGTTACCTTGATCTCAAATATCCCAAATCTTTTATCCACGAATTTCCTTCTTATCTTTGGCTTTTATGCTCATCCTGCAAGAGTTTAGGGTTGGGTAGAATTCTATCCTTCCCTCATCTTTAATAATTGCAACTTTAGCCCTTACATAATTGCACTTTGACAATTGATATTTGCACTTTTACACCTGGGCTTCAAATATGGGCTTTTGGGCTTCATTAAGCTTTATTTATTATTAAAATAATAATTCGAGGCCTGCACACAATAAATAATAAAATATTAATAATTGTGCAGAATTAAATGAATAAATATGAAAATGTGTTGGTAAATGTTATGATAAAAATGCACTTTTGACTACCAATCACACCCCCACACTTATCTTTTTGCTCGTCCTCGAGTAAAAACAAAGAAAAGAAAAAGAAAAGAAGAATTAATCTAACCTAACTCACTTTCGTAGGAATCACGGTTGCACTTAGTACGTGCAACAAGCCGTTAAACCTCTAGGTTACCCTAGAGGACGAGTGTTGTCTCGTGAGGGTTTTCAGCGGATTACACCCACAAAATCCATAAAAAGAAAAATATTTGACTTATATTGGAAGAGACTAAGTAGTCTATAAGTTTTAGGATCCTTATTTTTATTCATTCTTAGACTTAGTCTTTATAAAGTCAATTGTTATTCATTTTAGGTAAGGATTAAAATTGAATTTCTAATATAGTCTTTTTCGTTACCAAAAATCATATGCATCCTTATGAATTTTTACTAAGAATTCCTTAACTTGGACTTTCATGCCTCTTTATTTGTTTAATTTTTTTTATTATGTATAACGCATCTAATTTTCTTTCGTATAAGCATTAAGGCTTCTTGAGGCCCTAATACCTAACTAATTGATTATTAGATGTGTTAATAAATTTTTTTTTTAAGCATGTATAACTCATCTAATTTTCTTTTGTGTAAGTATCAAGGCTTCTTGAGGCCCTCATACCTAACTAATTGACTATTAGATGTGTTAATACATATATCATATTTCTTAGTTTTATTAGGCTTTCTAATCCACCCATGTAGCGAACTTAAAGTCGATGACTCCCAAACCGGTTGGCTTTAGGGCACCAGGTGAGAAAACACCCCGCGGACTCAAATTCGAGTGAACTAGGCCACAAAACTAAGGATTTTATTTTATTTACTCACCTTTAGGTGTGAATACTTATGCTTCATGAGGCACATGTATCCTGCTTAATTAGTGATTGAATATTTTTTTTTTATATATATGAGGTACAAAGGTCTTTGTCTTAGAATCCTAAATATGCATTAGGTATGCACATTTCATTAAGGTAAAAATTAAGACTAACTAATTATTCAATTTTTCCTCCTATACCTAAAAATTCAACAATTTATTTATTTTGACCAAGTTTTTAGAAATCCTAATCATGATTTTCCTAATCCTTAAAACTAACTTAGGTTTCTTTCAAAAAAAATAAGTCAAAATACTGTCCTTTTTATAAAAAAAAAAAAAAAAATTTTAAAATTTTTTTTTATTAGCAAATTTTGTTAGTGTCTACTTATGTTAGTATGTTAGTAAAGCCTACCCCCACACTTATCTCATGCATTGTCCTCAATGTATGAATGAATGCATATATGCATGAAACAGAACAAGGGAAGGCGAAAGTTACCTTAGGGTGGTGGTTCCGGAGGTGGTCTAATTGGTCCACGAAATGCGGCCCAATTAAGATAACAGATAATTTGGTGGAACCCACCAGAAACTTTCCTTACATAACCCACTAAAATATATGTATAATCAATTTTTAGTATTTCCACCCCATCAAATTTCTAAATTTCATAATAAATTTCAGAGTTAATTGTCTCAACCTCCTTGTCCCAAAATGGAGTATGAAAAGATGAAATTATTGACTTGGACATTATAGGTACGGGAACGAATACCGACTCAAGAAAGATGCTCAAATCAAGTAAGGGCTCAGGAGTCGGGCTAGGTTCAAGAATTGAGTCCAAGTCAAGAAATTGAAACTCAAGTCCACAATCTTCTTCCCATAATGGAATGTGACCTAATATGGGTGATATCTCTTTACTTCCAATATTAAGGAATTCTACCTCATCGCCATACAATTCTTCAAAACTAAGGTCAACATCTTCCGTCAGAATTGTACAATCAGTTTCAGAAGTAAAGAGATTGTGAGAATCTAGGTCGCATATCTCATTGGGTTCAATGTAATAAAAAGAACTTGCCAATTTATCCATAGGATTTTCAAAATTGCACAATTGGTCAAGTTCAATATGATCATCTAAAATGGGTGATTCAATTTCATGATGAATTGGAATAGGATCTAATGTTGACTCGGAAAAAGTGAAATCAGGTGGAGACACTGGAGTCATTATTGGATTAGGAAATAAAATTGAATCATCGAGTGGAAGATCATGATCATATTCATGCTCAAGTTCTATTTCAGGAAAGGAGAAACTTGCCATATTATCAAGAATTGGAGTTTCGGCAAGTTCAAATGATGGCACTGAAATAGAATCTTGTTGTCCAAAGCAAGTTGGTTCGTCGGCTCTAAGAGAGTGGTCTGTGATATCAGAAATGGCCGAACGGTGAGAACGTAAGGATTGAACCATCAGATCTATGTCACGATCACGGGCTAATCTAGCCTGAGTCATGGCTGCAAGCATCCTTTCATAGTCGATAGGTGCATCATGCTGTGATTGGACTTGAAAAGATGAAGTGTAATCGTGATGAAGTTGTGAGTCGGTGGACTCACGTATTATCATGTCTGCGATTGATGGTAATTTTTGCTTGGACTCATGCATACTTATCATTTCCCCGATAGATGGTAATCTATTCTGAATGGGGGGATCAGAGTATGAATCATTGAAAGAATGTGGACTAGATGGATATGAAGGACAATTTGGTTGAGAATTAGACTCGGGGGAATCGAAACCCCATGAACTCTGTGACGAGTTGAAAGTATGAAAATTATGGTCATAAGATGGGGGGTATGGGTTATATTCATTCGGATAAGACCATTCCGGCACACTAGATTGGTCAAAGTTATGATATGCCGGGTTGGTAATATCCGAATAATAGTTAGGTGTGTAATATGGATTAAAGTTAGAAAAATTATTATTATATGCCATATCACACCAACACAAACAAAAAAAAAAGAAAACAAATAAGCAAACAAAAAAAAATTCTAACCTAAGTTAGGGTAGACCTATGACCTAGACGACTCCTAACTGGTTAGACTGTCCACGGGGGGTAGGGTGTAGACTTTGACCACAAGTTAATCAGCCAGGTCAGGGCAAGAGTGGTGGGAGGTTTTCCGTCAAAGACGTTCCTTAATTAAATAACCACCAATCTTCGGGCTTTCGGCCCTCAATCCCTTTCCTAGACACTGATTTGGCAAGAGTCAACTTCCAACACTGTTCCCCCTTAGGATAATCTCCTATTGAGTCCGAGATGTCCCTAGGGCCAACGTCTACTCAGTTTTAGTTAGGCTTGGGTTAGTGAGTGCTTGGGATATGATTTTTGGGCTAAGGAAGGGTGATGAAATCCCCACCTTATCTTGTTAATGGGTTATGCCCTTAAGATGAATTAGTGCAAGTGTACAAGATAAGTAGATAAGATTCACTCAAAGAAGAAAATCAACCAAGAGATGAGTCCTATTCTACATGCAATACGTACGTACCTTGCTCCAGCACTCTTCAACAGTAAAATAAAGTAATTGAAAAGACACGTGCCTAATAAGCAAACGTCTAATCAATTTTTATTTTTAACAACAAATAATTTACTGTTGAATTAATTAGCAGTAAGCAGGGTTATCACAGAACAAATTTTAACAGAGCAGTAGACAATATTTGCAATTTGCAGCAACCTGCAGAAAACTGAGTCAGTAATTCACTGCTATTGCCGCGGATCCGCGGCTATTGCCGCGTTTCTGCGGCAAAGTAGCAGGCTCTGCTGCTCTGCCTTCGAGGGCAGAGGCACAGAGTTGCTATATGTCCACTTCTGCTGCTGTTTCCTGTTCTCCAAACCTGCAAACAGAAAAGAATAAAAGAATAATTAGTTAATTTTTTTTAATTTAGAGAAAAACTTACCGTCCCTCCCCGGCAACGGCGCCAATTTGTTGATTGAGTTTTACCTGCACACAAAATATGAATATTAGATCTGAGAATTAAAGGTGTGCGAGGTGCTCAATACTAATCCGCGGTAGCAAGGCTATGCGGGTCGTGATCCTCAGGGAGGGACTGCGATGGAAGCGTTAAGCAAGTTTCTCTAAAGTTTTTATTTTTATTAGTTAAGTTAGAAAGATAGCGGTATTTAAAATGGTCGGAAAAAGAATATGGAGATGAGTTATGATTTAATCTACAAAAAGAAAAGAAAAGAAAAGAAAAGAATACTTACTTGAGTTTGGTTGAAGAAAAACGTGAAAACCTTACATGTTCTACCCTGCTTAGGAGGCGTTCCACGAATAGATCATAAACTCGAGCTAAATCCCTGTACACATTATATCGTCAAGCATATCAAGAACGAAGTGATGCATAGCTTGGAGGAAAACGTCTTCATGAACTATCGCTGGTTCTCACATAGCTTAGTTATACTTGCTTTTGGAATCCACTTGCATGTTCATCAACAACCACAAGAGATCACAGAGAAAAAGAAAGGAAAACAAAAAGAAAAATAAAATATAAGAACAATGAACAAAAGAAAAATAATTACCTTTATTGCTTTAATCAATGGCAGAGAAGAGAAGATACATCGGTGTCACGCTCAACATAAGCCTCTCTCTCTCTCTTGAAAATAAAAAGAAAAACCTAACTACAACCTAGAAGAAGACTAAAACCTAGCTTTTTGGCCCTTGGCTCGCCTCTGGACGACTTTGTACGTTGCACTGCAGGGGGTATTTATAGGTGCAGAAGGCCGAAGAGTCCCGGATGAAGTAGCCCACGAAAGTTGGTCCATGATGTCATCAACTTTGCCGCAGAAACTGGGATTTTGCCGTGGAATTGCGGCATTTCTAGGGAATCTGGCCACGCGCTTTGGCGCGTGGCTTCTTCTGGTCCGTCCATCTGGGCGCTTGCTTCTGGAAGTGTGATCCTGGCTCTTTATTCTGAATTTTCGAGATAACTTAGAAATCAAGTTACCTTGATCTCAAATATCCCAAATCTTTTATCCACGAATTTCCTTCTTATCTTTGGCTTTTATGCTCATCCTGCAAGAGTTTAGGGTTGGGTAGAATTCTATCCTTCCCTCATCTTTAATAATTGCAACTTTAGCCCTTGCATAATTGCACTTTGACAATTGATATTTGCACTTTTACACCTGGGCTTCAAATATGGGCTTTTGGGCTTCATTAAGCTTTATTTATTATTAAAATAATAATTCGAGGCATGCACACAATAAATAATAAAATATTAATAATTGTGCAGAATTAAATGAATAAATATGAAAATGTGATTGATTGGTACAACTTAGGTATATGATGTTAATTGCTCAAGAATCAGGTATTTAAAAGATGATTTATGGTTTAGAACTCACCTTTAATCTTGTTTACTTCGAATATGTGAAGGTTATACCTTGTTCCAATCTTCGTTATAGTGAGTAGCTATATCGAGTCGTACCACGAGGAGAGCAAGCGTAGAAGCTTTCACGATACTAGTGAGACAAGAAACAATACTCTTCTTTGTTAATCACACAAGAGAAAACAATATACAAGAAGTTGTGGATTGGTGGTGGTGCATTGTGAATAAGAGGTGAAATGAAGTGAATGAAGTGTGTTGAAGTAAAGAAAAGGAAAGAATGCTAAAATGAAATGTGTTGATTCTCTTGATTAGGAAGATGCATGGCTAGCATTACTCAACCTCCTTGCTAACATACTACCTCTATTGTTGATTGCAATATTGTCTCATCAAGAATCATAGACAATTGAGAATAGCTTGCTTGTTCAAGTGTGTGGTATTCTTTCTTGAAGACTTAGTGTTCCTTTTTGGTTAGTTAGCTAGAAGCCTCTTCTTGAATACTAAGTTCTCTTACTAGGTGTACAATGAGGAAATATAGGATTGGTACTCATTTAGTGCAAAGGTTAGAAGAATCAAACTCTTTTGGACTTCAAAGCTTAACTACAAAGTTAGCTTGAAGTGCTTGAGTTGATCTTGCTACTCAAGTGACACAACCAATGGTAATCCATCCTTTTGATCCAATCAAATGCTCTTTATAAGAGATACTCCATTCATCTAGAGATCTTACAAGCAATCACCAAAGGATACAACATACTCCATTAGAATTTACAAGAAACATGAAACAATGCAAGAATTGAAGTATACAATCAACTAGAGCTAGTAGTAGCTAGGTGAGCTTTAGCTAGCCATGCATTCAAGAAATTAGCCTTCCATTACACTAACAAGAAAGCTATAATACTCCATGGAAATCAAAGATCTAAACAACTCAACTAGAATTAAACTAGAACTAGAAATTGAATGCAAGAATTAAAAGCATAAGAAGAGAAAGCATACTCAAGTTTAGCAAATAGAAGAAGAAAGCTCCATTGATGAATCTTTGCTTCAAGATTGTCACAAGTCTTGATTACAAACTCTCAAAGTGAAGAACTCTCTCTCAATTTGGCTACAAACTCAAGGAGGAAAGAGAGAGAAGCTAAAAACCTAAAACAAAATTACAACTAATCCAAAATCTTCCCTCTCCTTTCTCTGGAACTCGTGCAGATCTCTGGCCAGGTATTTATAGGCAATTTTGAGAATCCCCCAGAATCTTAACTGCTGGCACGAAATCCGAGGCTCAACGGCCCTGGGATTGCCGCGGATCGCCGCGGGATTGCCGCCAGATCCGGGCCGTTGAGCCGGATCTTTCTGGTACGATCTGTTGGTTAGGTTGTTGGCCACGTGGACTGGTTGGATTTTGCAGTTGGCGCTCAGATCTTGGTGAGATCTGGTTTGATCTTTGGCTAATTTTTAATTAACCCCCTTAATTATCACTAATTAAGGTGGTTAATTACTTTCCTTCTTTAAAGTGGAGATCTGCAAAATTAGAGAGAATATGGGTTAAAAATCATATTTAATATACAATATGCAAGGTATAAAGGTGGTATAAAATGCAAATATGTGTAACAATCACACCCCCATACCTAGCTTTTGCTCGTCCTCGAGCAAAAATAAAAGAAAAAGAAAGAAAATCCTAACTAATTATTACACCACTTTCGTAGGTGACACGATTGCACTGAGCACGTGCAACAAGCCGTTAAACCTCTAGGTTACCCTAGAGGAGGAGTGTTGTCTCCTGAGGGTTTTCAGCGGATTACACCCACAAAATCCAAAAAGAAAAATAAAAGGGGTTAGTGAAATTTTTGATCCATGCCTTAAAGATTCTAAATTGACCTATAGGTTTCAGGTTACTCAAAACTCTTCATTCTTCTTATAAGTATCTATTTAGAATTTTGTTTTCAGCTTAGGTTAAGATTTTGAGGAGAAGATCAAAAACCGGATTTTGCATCAATCCTAAGATATATATATCTATAAATATGAAGGATCTCTCTCAGACTAAGTTCATTTATTTACTTATATACATAACAATTTTTTTTTTTATATGTATATACAATTTTTATTTATTTACATTTCCTTATCATCCTTAGGTATCCTAGTCTACCCATGTAGCGAGCTTCTTACCGATGACTCCCAAACCAGATGGTTTTAGGGCACCAGATGAGAATACATCCCTCGGGTTCGAAGACTCGAGTAAACTAAGTACTTAGGATTTTAAGGACTTAACCACCTTTAGGCGTGATCGGTAATACTTCTTGAGGCACGACTGACCAGCTTAATCAGTGGCTAAGTATTATTTTTTTTTTTTCTGACCACTTTTAGGCGTGATTGGCAATGCTTCTTGAGGCACGACCTACCAGCTTAATCAGTGGTTTTTTATTATTATTTTTTTTTCTTTTCTGACCACTTTTAGGCGTGATTGGCAATGCTTCTTGAGGCACGACCTACCAGCTTAATCAGTGGTTTTTTTATTTATATACACACACACATTTTTTTTTTTTTATTATATATATGTGAATAAAGTCACAAAGTCTTTGATTAATCCCTCAATATGTTGAATATATATATCCTAAAGAAAGAATTAAAATCTAGTAATTTTTCTAATCCTTTATTACTTAACCTAAAAATCCAACAAAATTCCTCTTTTCAACTTATAATTAGAAATCTTAGTTAAGGTCTTCCTTAATCCCTAAATTTCAATTTAGAGTCTTTAAACATGGATCAAAGAATTTCTTCTCTTTTTTTTTTTTTTTTAATTATAATTTTTTTTATTTTTCTAAAAGAAAGGTAAAATCTAAAAAGAAAAAGAAAGTGAAAAATCTATAAGAAAGATAAAATCAAAAAAAAAAATAAAAGAAAAACCTAAGAAGAAAGTAAAAAAAATTCTAAAAAATAAAAAGGCCTAAAAAGAAAAAAATCCTATGTTAGTATATCTACCCCCCCATACCTATCTCATGCATTGTCCTCAATGTATGTGAGATAAAATGATGCATGAAATAGGTAAAGGTGAAAAGTCACTCCCTCGTCCTTTTTGGACCCGAGTGGTACTGGGTCCAGCTGATTGTGTCCTCCTCAGCCTGGCCTCGATCCCATCTAAACGAGAGGATATCCTAGATGATTCCTCCTCCACTTTCTTCCTGAGCCTGACTTGTCCCCGAAATATCTTCTTCATGCCTTGCCAGATAGTAGACATGAGGGCTTTTGGTTCAGTTGGGGGCTCCTGCCTCCAGAATTGGGGCTCATCTTCCACCTCTAAGCTTTCCTCTGAAGAGGACTCCACAGGTACAGTCTCAGGCATGACACTGGGTGTCCAGAGTGCCTGCAAGCAACTATTGTAAGAGCTTGTGGGTCTCTCTAGTGTAATCGTCACTCGGGCAAATGTCGAAAAAATGGCTTCGGACATGAAATGTCGACACAGATGTGTAATTAATATAGAATGAGAAAACTTTGCACCTCGAGTGCGAGAGGAATTTTCAATAATAGCACGGAAGATAGTCTGGTTTAAACATACTGTGTGATTCTGTGTCATCAAATCATGAATAATCTGAAGCACAGGCCTGTTAAAGGTTGAAGTGTGATCGAGCCCAAGAATATTTCGTTGGATCCAACGTCCAACGCAGTGAATGTTTCTAAATGTAGATTGGGCTTTGAGCCCACGATCCTGGATAGTGCAGCGTACACCCATAATCGTTAGGTAATCGATTAAGGGCAAGGGGTCGCTAGGATGTGGAACAATGGGGGCATGAGTGATTTGTGCAAGCAGTGGAAGTGTGACCCAGATGTCACCATACGGCATGCGAGAGACAAATTGGTATGGGTCATGATGTACAGAAGCATAATCGATTGCATTGTAAAAAGTGTTAACCAGATCAGGGCAATAAAAGGCTTCATGTTCATGATGATCAAATACCAAAGTGTACCAATTAAACGCGCGGATGCGATCCACAAAAATATGCCCATACCCCCCATGTTCATTAAAAAGTGCAGAAAAATCTCTCTCTACATACAGATTTGGGGCCATAATTGCTAAAAAACAAAGGATTAAAAGATTTGAGATAAGAAATTGCAAACCACCCCCGGAGATCGTGGGGGAAATCCAACAGAGTAGTGCAGTAGGCACAAAGATGGCCTTGGGAAGAAGAAGTCTGGATCTGTGTTCAGCACTGAAAATCAACCAGAATGAAGCTTTCCGGCGCGCCTGAGGTGACAGAATGGCCGCAGATGGGCGGCAGGGCGCGGCAATTTGGAAGAGAGGTGGGATCAAATTTTTGGAGGAGGTTGGGTTTGGGAAGAAGATCTCAGATCTGAAATCACTTTCTCTGGTGAGGAAGTATGAAGTGAGGAGGAGATGTTTAAATAGGGTAGGTAAAAAGTGGGATGTACAATTTTACCCCTAGGTCAAAACTTGAATTACCACCCTTGGTCAAAGCATTTTAAAAGATGAAAGGAATCCTAGGGAGGAAAGAGAAACCTAGGGATGTGAAATTCTATTCATGCACAAAAATCCCAAAAAATTTTTATTTTTTATTTTTTTATATTATTTACAAAAAAAATGTAAAAGAAAAAATATTAACAAGTGGTGGTCCCAAAATGATTTTCATGAAAAATGCATGGGAAAATATACAAATGGAAAGGTCACAAATAAACTGGGTCGTAAAGACCCAGTTCGTGAACATCTTGTGACAAAGAATCTGTGGTAAAAAATGGCTTTAAGCGTTGTCCGTTTACAGTGAATATATTGCCATTGGTTGGGTCAAGAATCTCTATAGCTCCATGGGAAAAGACAGTTTGAACGATGAACGGTCCTGACCACCTGGTACGCAGTTTACCAGGGAAGAGGTGGAGTCGAGAATTATAGAGCAGAACCTTTTGTCCGACAACAAAAATCTTCCTGTGAATGGACTTGTCGTGAAACAGCTTGGTCCTGTGCTTTGTAATCCGAGCGTTATCGTATACTTCATTTCGTAGCTCCTCCAGCTCAGATAACTGTAACTTCCTGAGAACACCGGCTTTATCCAAATCAAGATTTAGTTGCTTTAAAGCCCATAGTGCACGGTGTTCTAACTCAACGGGCAAGTGACATGGTTTCCCAAATATAACTCGGTACGGAGACATACCGAGGACAGTCTTGTAGGCGGTCCTGTATGCCCATAAGGCATCAGTCAGTTTGACGGACCAATCCTTACGATTCTGTCCTACAGTTTTCTCCAGAATGAGTTTTATCTGTCTGTTTGTTACCTCAACTTGCCCATTGGTCTGAGGATGATAGGCCGTGGACAATTTATGAGTAATGGAGTATTTCCGCATCAAGGCTTCAAAAGCCCTATTGCAGAAATGACTCCCATTGTCACTCAGTATCGCACGGGGGGCTCCGAAGCGTGAAATGATGTACTCTCTTAAAAATTTAATGACAACTTGGTTGTCATTAGTCCGTGTAGGAATCGCTTCAGCCCACTTAGAAACATAATCTACGGCTACCAAGATGTACTGGTTGCCGTAGGACAGAGGAAAGGGTCCCATGAAATCAATGCCCCAGAGGTCGAAGATCTCGACTTCCAAGATGGGTGTGAAGGGCATCATGTCTTTTTGAGTAATACGACCCGTCATTTGACATCTGTCACAAAGCTTGCAAAAAGCATAGGCATCCTTAAAGAGAGTGGGCCAGTAGAATCCACTCTGGAGCACTTTTTCCGCAGTTTTTCGTGGACCAAAGTGTCCACCGCAAGCTAATTTATGACAAAATGTCAAAACGCTCTGGTATTCATCCTCCGGAAGGCATCGACGAATAATTTGGTCAGGACAGTATTTAAATAAATACGGCTCATCCCAAAAGAAGAACCGCATTTGTCTCAGAAAACGGTGTTTCTCTTGTCCTGACCAATGGGAAGGAATTTGCCTGGTAGCAAGGTAGTTTACAATATCAGCATACCAAGGCTCTCCACTTAGCACAAAGATGTGCTCGTCAGGAAAGTTCTCGTTAATCGGTACTTTCTCATGGGGTGCGTTCGGTATTCTTGACAAATGATCCGCAACCACGTTCTCAACGCCCTTTTTATCTTTTATTTCCAAGTCAAACTCTTGCAAAAGAAGGATCCATCGAATCAATCTTGCCTTTGCGTCCTTCTTTTGCATCAAGTACCTTAGGGCGGAGTGATCAGTAAAAATTATGGTCCTGGACCCTAGCAGATATTGTCGGAACTTCTCTAACGCAAAAACAACTGCCAAAAATTCTTTTTCAGTGGTCGTGTAATTAAGTTGGGCATCGTTTAGCGTTCTGCTAGCATAGTATATTACGTGCTGCCTGTTTTCAATACGCTGTCCTAAAACAGCGCCTATCGCAAAGTCAGAGGCATCGCACATAATTTCAAATGGTTTGGTCCAGTCCGGTGCTGATATTATCGGTGCAGAAACAAGTCTATTCTTTAGCTCTTTCCACGATTTTCGACATTCTTCATCAAAGATATAGGGTACGTCTTTTCCTAAGAGATTTGTCAAAGGTCTCGCAATATTGCTAAACCCTTGAATGAATCTCCTATAGAAACCCGCGTGCCCTAAGAAAGATCTAATGTCTTTTAAACATTGTGGTTCAGTGAGCTTGGTGATAACTTCCACCTTAGACTTGTCTACCTCGATTCCAATGCTCGATATCTTGTGCCCCAGTACAATTCCGTGCTTGACCATGAAATGACACTTTTCCCAATTAAGTGTCAAATTCTTTTCCGTGCATCGTTGTAAAACCAGCTTTAGGTGGTACAAGCACTGCTCAAATGTATCCCCATATATTGAAAAGTCATCCATAAAGATTTCCAAAAATTTCTCCACCATGTCCGAGAACAGGCTCAACATGCAACGTTGAAACGTTGCTGGAGCATTGCAAAGACCGAAGGGCATCCTACGGTATGCAAAAGTTCCGAAGGGACAGGTGAAAGTCGTCTTTTCTTGGTCCTCGGGAGCGATTGGGATCTGATTATATCCTGAATATCCATCCAGGAAACAATAATACTCATGCCCCGCCAATCTCTCCAACATCTGATCAATAAATGGAAGAGGAAAGTGGTCTTTACGTGTGGCACTATTCAGTTTCCTGTAATCAATACAAACTCGAATCTTCGTTGGAAGACGTGTTTGTATTAATTCCTTATTCTCATTCTCCACAACAGTAAAGCCAGCTTTCTTAGGCACAGCGTGGACCGGACTCACCCATTGACTATCGGATATTGGATATATGATCCCATTGTCTAAGAGTTTCAGAATCTCCGATCTAACAGCTTCTTGCATTATTGGGTTAAGTCGACGCTGTGGGTCTCTTTTAGGCTTGGCCTCTTCCATCAAGTGAATTCTATGTTGGACAATGGAAGGACTAATCCCCTTAATATCAGCCATGGTCCATCCAATGGCTTCTCTATTTTCCCTAAGCACAGTCAAAAGGTCCTCTTCTTGTTGTTCCGTAAGATTAGATGCAATGATTACCGGAAAGGATTCCTTCTCACCCAAGTACTTGTACTTGAGATGGGTAGGAAGAGCCTTAAGCTCAGAAGAAGGGACTGGATCTATAACCGGTTGCTCATGGTGCAAGGGAAGAATAGAAGTGGAATTAGTAGTCCTTTCAATATCTGATCCAACAATCTGATCAAGAGTTAGGTCGTCAGCTTCTAACTCAAATTCCTCTTCAGACTCATATTCCACCTCCTCCACGTGTTCACTGGTTAATCCCTCTATCAAGTTAACATCAAAAGAATCATTCTCCACATCCCTTGGTTGCTTCCCCAGATGGAAGACATTCACCTCCTTCGTCATATCTCCGAACGTCAGCCGCATCGATCCATTTCGACAGTTAATGATTGCATTCGCTGTGGCTAAGAAAGGACGTCCTAGAATGACAGGTGTTTGCGCTCTGTGGTTTTGTACGGGTTGTGTTTCTAAAACAACAAAGTCCACGGGGTAAATGAATTCCCCCACCCGTATTAAAACATCCATAATTTCCCCCTTGGGAATCTTAACAGAGCGATCAGCCAGCTGAATAGTCATCTGGGTAGGACGAAGGTTGCCTAACCCTAACTGCTGGTACACTGAAAAAGGGAGAAGATTGATGCTTGCGCCCAAGTCTAGCAAAGCCCTATTTACAGTGGTCTGCCCTATGATACAAGAGATGGTAGGGCTCCCTGGATCCTTGTACTTTACAGGGATTGGACCATTAAGCAATTCACTCAGATTGGAAGCCAAAAAGACTTTCTTAGGGACATTTGCCTTTCTTTTCTTAGTATACATCTCTTTCAGAAACTTGGCGTATGATGGGACCTGTTGAATAGCATCTAAGAGAGGGACATTGATTTGAACCTGATTAAATATCTCTCTTATCTTCTCCATGTGAGCATTATTCTTATGATTTGTAAGCCTATTTGGGAATGGTGCAACAGGCTTATAAATTTGCTCATCAATTTTCCCTTTTCCTTTTGACTGAGACGTGGAAGGTTGTGAATTTGATGAAGGATTATCTTGCATGGGTTGAATTGGAACAGAGGGTGATGGTTTTGACAAAGATTTTGGAGACTGATTTGAGACCTTGTTGTCTACTTGTTTCCCAGACCTTAGGATATGAATGGCTTGGCAGTGGCTTTGGCTGGGTCCCAAGTCTTCAACTTCATGCAGAGGAAAATGGGCTCTAGGATTAGGCACAGGTTGGCTAGGCAACATTCCTTTTTGCCTTTCAGTCAAGGAATTAGCCAACTGTCCTATTTGGATTTGTAACTTATTCATGTCCTGCTGCTGATTATTCATCATTGCGGCTTGGGTTTTAGACAAAGTCTCTATCATCTTCTCCAACTCAGAGATTTTCTTATCTGAAGGATTGGGAGGTGGATGATTCTGGTATGGGGGTGGAAAATTAGCTTGATATGGCACAGAATTTTGGAATGGTTGGAATCTAGGTGGACTCTGATATGAATTGAAATTTGGTGGGTTTTGATGGTAATTAGGTGGATGTGCCTGAGCAGGGTATTGCTGATGTGGAAATGGTTGTCTCGACTGCTCAGGTCCAGACTGACTCCAAGAGAAGTTAGGATGGTTACGCCACCCTGGATTGTAGGTTTTGGAGTATGGGTTGTAAGCAGGTCTGGTGTATGCAGCATTTGTACTCTCCTGAAAATTTTGAGAGTAATATACTGGACACTCTTCCAACACATGATTTAGATCATGGCAGAAAGTACAACCCGGGTGAATTATAGGTGCAGAGCTAGCCATAGGTGGTGAGCTAGCTACTGATGATGGGTTGACTTGACTAACAGAATGTTCCCTTGATTCTAACAATTCAATCCTCTTCATTAACTGGGTAATCTTAGCTTCTGCAGCTATAGAGGATCCTATAGAGTGTAAACCAGATCTGGAAGTTGTTGGTGTGGGTTTCTCAGAGCAGGATTCCCACTGGATAGTTTTCTCCGCTAGAGCCTCAAAAGGTCCCAGCCCTGGTCTTCATCTTTCTTAAGAAATTCTCCTTGACACATGGTTTCAAGGAGAGTCTTAGTTTGATAGTCCAGCCCATCATATATAATCTGGCATTGACGCCACTTCTCTATACCATGATGGGGACACAGGGCTACTAAATCCTTAAAGCGCTCAAAGTACTTCCAGAATGGCTCATTGGGCTCTTGTTTGAATTGCATGATATTTTTGCGCATGAGGGCTGTCTTATGGATGGGATAAAATTTTTTAAGAAAAACCTTGACAAAGTCATCCCAAGAAGAGATTGAGCTGACAGGAAGACTGTACAACCACTTCTTCGCAATATCCTTTAGTGCAAATGGGACAAATCTAAGTCTCACAGCATCCTCACTTAACTGGGAAATCCTCATCATGAGGCATACTTCTTCAAACTCTCGTATGAAGATGTAAGCATCCTCAGATTCTAATCCGTGAAATCGTGGAAGAGTGTTTATAAACTGAGGTTTCAACTCAAAATTATTGTCATTCGTGTTTGGGAGGAGAATACAGGAAGGAATCGATGTGCGGATAGGATAGAACTTGTCCTGCAGCGACACGTTGGCAGTCATGATTGTGTCGAGTGGTGGTGTATGTGGCAATGTAGAAACTCTCACAAGCCTCGCAGAAATTGGTTCCCTATACCACTCTCGCATACAAATACACAATCAACGTGCACCTTTCAAACAAGCGGAAAAAATGAAAAATAACAGTCAAGAACAAGAAAAATCAATCCAAGCTTTCTAGGGTTTCTGGTCCTAGGTGACTCCTAAATAGACTATCCACAGGAGGTTCGGTGCAGACACTGACTATAAGCAAATCGGCCAGGGAAGGGTAAGGTTGGTGGGAGGTTTTCCGTCCGAAGACGTTCCTTAATTAAGTAACTAGCAACCTTCGGGCTTTCGGCCCTCAACCCCTTTCCTAGACACCGATTTTACAGAAGTCACTTTCCAACACTTTTCCCCCTTAGGAAAATCTCCTAAGCGAGTCCGGATGTCCCTAGGGGCCAACGTCTATCAATTTTTAATTAGAAGCTTAGGATTGTGAATGCGTGGGGAGAATGGTTTGTGGGCTAAGGAAGGGGTGATAAAATCCCCACCTTATCTTTGTTATGGGATTTGCCCTTAAAGTAGATTCGTGCAAGTGTACGATGTAAACAAACAAGGATCACCCAAAGCGTAATTAAACAAACAAAGTGTGATTCCTAGTCAATATGCAATGCTTTACGTACCTTGTCCCCCGCACTCTTCAACAGAAAATTGAAAGAAATTGAAAGACACGTGCCTATAATGCAAGATGTCTAAACAATTTTTTATCAACAATTACAACCAATCTTTTACTGTTGATTAACAAATATCAGGTGAAGAATACAAGATTTCAGGTATATAGGCAGCAGTTTTTAGCAAAGCAGCAAGCCCTGCAGAAAACAGATTAGTAGTGAACTCCTCTGTGCCGCGTTTCCACGGCAAAACTTGTGGATCCGCGGCACTTTGGAGGGATCCTGGTCTCTGCTTTCGAGAGCAGAGGCCCAGGTCCACTTATATGATTCTGCTGTGCAATATATCCTGTATCTTCAACCTGTACCTGCAACAGAGAAGATATATCGTTTAGTTTCTCACTTTTAAGAATACCGTTGCTCTCCCCGGCAACGGCGCCAAAAATTTGATTGGTACAACTTAGGTATATGATGTTAATTGCTCAAGAATCAGGTATTTAAAAGATGATTTATGGTTTAGAACTCACCTTTAATCTTGTTTACTTCGAATATGTGAAGGTTATACCTTGTTCCAATCTTTCGTTATAGTGAGTAGCTATATCGAGTCGTACCACGAGGAGAGCAAGCGTAGAAGCTTTCACGATACTAGTGAGACAAGAAACAATACTCTTCTTTGTTAATCACACAAGAGAAAACAATATACAAGAAGTTGTGGATTGGTGGTGGTGCATTGTGAATAAGAGGTGAAATGAAGTGAATGAAGTGTGTTGAAGTAAAGAAAAGGAAAGAATGCTAAAATGAAATGTGTTGATTCTCTTGATTAGGAAGATGCATGGCTAGCATTACTCAACCTCCTTGCTAACATACTACCTCTATTGTTGATTGCAATATTGTCTCATCAAGAATCATAGACAATTGAGAATAGCTTGCTTGTTCAAGTGTGTGGTATTCTTTCTTGAAGACTTAGTGTTCCTTTTTGGTTAGTTAGCTAGAAGCCTCTTCTTGAATACTAAGTTCTCTTACTAGGTGTACAATGAGGAAATATAGGATTGGTACTCATTTAGTGCAAAGGTTAGAAGAATCAAACTCTTTTGGACTTCAAAGCTTAACTACAAAGTTAGCTTGAAGTGCTTGAGTTGATCTTGCTACTCAAGTGACACAACCAATGGTAATCCATCCTTTTGATCCAATCAAATGCTCTTTATAAGAGATACTCCATTCATCTAGAGATCTTACAAGCAATCACCAAAGGATACAACATACTCCATTAGAATTTACAAGAAACATGAAACAATGCAAGAATTGAAGTATACAATCAACTAGAGCTAGTAGTAGCTAGGTGAGCTTTAGCTAGCCATGCATTCAAGAAATTAGCCTTCCATTACACTAACAAGAAAGCTATAATACTCCATGGAAATCAAAGATCTAAACAACTCAACTAGAATTAAACTAGAACTAGAAATTGAATGCAAGAATTAAAAGCATAAGAAGAGAAAGCATACTCAAGTTTAGCAAATAGAAGAAGAAAGCTCCATTGATGAATCTTTGCTTCAAGATTGTCACAAGTCTTGATTACAAACTCTCAAAGTGAAGAACTCTCTCTCAATTTGGCTACAAACTCAAGGAGGAAAGAGAGAGAAGCTAAAAACCTAAAACAAAATTACAACTAATCCAAAATTTTCCCTCTCCTTTCTCTGGAACTCGTGCAGATCTCTGGCCAGGTATTTATAGGCAATTTTGAGAATCCCCCAGAATCTTAACTGCTGGCACGAAATCCGAGGCTCAACGGCCCTGGGATTGCCGCGGATCGCCGCGGGATTGCCGCCAGATCCGGGCCGTTGAGCCGGATCTTTCTGGTACGATCTGTTGGTTAGGTTGTTGGCCACGTGGACTGGTTGGATTTTACAGTTGGCGCTCAGATCTTGGTGAGATCTGGTTTGATCTTTGGCTAATTTTTAATTAACCCCCTTAATTATCACTAATTAAGGTGGTTAATTACTTTCCTTCTTTAAAGTGGAGATCTGCAAAATTAGAGAGAATATGGGTTAAAAATCATATTTAATATACAATATGCAAGGTATAAAGGTGGTATAAAATGCAAATATGTGTAACAATCAGTGATGGTAAATGTTATGATAAAAATGCACTTTTGACTACCAATCACATGTTTTGGTATCATGAGTTTAATTGGTATCTAGAGCATGTTTTGTTTTGACAATTTCAATTGGCATCAGAGCGATTTCAATTGATATAAGAACAAGTTTTATTGTTTTATGCATGACTATGCATATACATGTTTAATATTCATTGCATATATTTATGTTTCGTGTTTATGCATGAGTTAAGGGGGAGTTTCTTTGAAGCTTAACTTTAATCCATGCATATATAACTCCATGAGTTTTGTCATCATCAAAAAGGGGGAGATTGTTGGCCCAAAGGCCTTCCACTCTAGTTTTGATGATGATTAACTCATGTAGTTATGTGTACTAATAATCTTGTGTTAATTAGTTTCAGATTATTAATCAAGTTATTAATTGATGATTAGCTTTAACAAGATGATTTGGAAGCTTTCACTTGTTGATTCAAGAGCCCGAGCGTCAAAGATCATGTGTAGCACTTGCTCGGTGGATCAAAGAGTTTTGGATCGAGTCGGCTTGGAGATTGCGCTCTACAAGAAGACATCGGTACCTAGTTTAGTTTTGTGTTTAGATCCAAATTGTAAAGATTAGAATAGTATGATATGCTCAAGTTCACAACACACACGTTTCATGTTTTGAATATGGTTTTCGGTTTTTCCGTTTTTGGTTTAACCGATCTTGGTTTCATGAATAGATAGATCAAAACAAGTTTACATGATTTTATGTATAGTAGATTCATTCTATATACATGCATGCTTAACTTCCTAGACAAACTTAGTTTTGACTCACTTATTCATGTGTTTTATGTTTGGTATTTTTAACAAAACATATTTTGGAATTAAAGTCAAAAACATGGATATATATATATGTTTCACGTATATAGGATTATATCCATATACATCATGCCTAAATGTTGTTTAATATCATGTTTTTGTAATTGGATAAGTTTTGGACAAAATGTATTTTCAATTCAAAAATCCAAGTTTTAGAAAATACAGTTTTTGATTTTTGGTAAAAATGTTAAAACACAAAAATAGTTTCATATGCTTGATATTTGAGTTGTAATGTTTATCACATGTTTATATATCAATGCAAAATGTTAAAACTATTTTTGGGGATTTTTTAGAAGAGATAAAAGATTTTTAGAAATATTTTTAAACCCAGTTTCTGACCCAGACTGTGGCTGATAGGCCAGGTCGGTCGACCGCAACGGTCGACCGAACCAAGGGCCAGTCGACCGTTGCGGTCGACTGACGTGCACAGCCCTATGCACGTTTGTCAGACACAGGGCCGGTCGGCCGGTCGGCCGACCGGATCAGAGAGCCTTGCTCTCTGTATCTGGGCGGTCGACCGAGCGGTCGACCGGACAGAGAAGTCTGCTCTCTGTATCTGGGCGGTCGGCCGGGCGGTCGACCGAGTTTGCCCAACGGTTATATTTATGACCGTTGACGGTCGACCGACAGCCTGTCAGGCTGGCAGATCAGCCTAACGGCTAATTTTCTGTTTGGACTATAAATACCCCATTGAAGAGAGGTTTTCTCTAAGATTTTTTGTGCTAATTTTTCCTGACTCTCTAGTGTTTTCACAGCAATCAAAAGAAGTTTTTGGGCTTTAAATTGAACAATCTATTTGGTGTTTTTGTTAGGGTTTGAAAAATCAAGAAAGGATTTTTGGAAAAGATTTTGATTCAATTTCTTCATCTTGGTTTCTAGTTTTTCCCAAAGATTTTCTTTGAGTTTTTGATTTCCATTCCTTTGGTTTTCTCCACACTTGAGCTACATCTACTATCTTATTCTATAGGATCTTTGTGTGGGAAAAGAGATTGTTTGTGGTTGTTGTTTAGACCACCAAGTTGTAAACCCTTCATTTGCTTGCCTTTGTGCCTTTCCCTCATTGTGTTGAGGAGGTTGTGCATTTGGGTTGTATCCCTCAAGTTGTGAGGTGATCCTTGTGTTGCTTTGTGGTTATCTCTCAAGTTGTGAGGTGATTGTTTGTTGGCTTGGAGTTGTGCCTCAAGGAGGAGGTTGTGTTTGTAAGGAGAGGAGTTGGGTACTCCTTGTGATTGTATTGCCCCAAATCCTCGGTGGAGGTTCCCTTTGTGGGAGTCCTTAGTGGACAAGCTAGTGGACTTAAAATTCTTCTGGGTGAAGGCGGGGATGTAGAGCTGGGTGCTCGAACCTCGAAACATATCTTGTTGTTTGCGCTTGATCCCTTGGCTCTTATTCTCTCTCTCTCTATATTGTGCTTTGCATCTATTCAAATTGTTCATTCATATTTACTTGCTTGGCTTGTTTGAGTGTGCATCTCTTGTAATTGCAATTAGTTTTTAAATTTCGCATTAAGTTCATTAGATTAGCATTATCACCTATTCACCCTCCCTCTAGGTGATTTCAATGTCTTCAATAGTAGGTGAGTCCTTCAAAGTGACTTTCTCCATGTCTTCATGCAAAGAATCTATTTCTACAACATTCTTAACAAACACATTAGATTCCTCAAATTTTACATGTATAGACTCTTCAATAGTTAAAGATGACTTATTGAAAACTCTATAAGCTTTACTAGTATTTGAGTAACCTACAAAGATTGCTTCATAAGACCTAGCATCAAATTTTTCCAAATTGTCTTTTGTATTTAAAACAAAACATTTGCATCCAAAAACTTTAAAGTATGAAACATTTGGCTTTCTAGAATAATAAATCTCAAAAGATGTTTTTGAAGTATTTTTGCATGAGAAAACTCTATTTGATATGTAGCATGATGTATTAACGGCCTCGGCCCATAGATAATGTGGGAGACCGTATTCACTAATCATTGTCCTAGCCATCTCTTGCAATGTCCGATTTTTCCGTTCAACTACTCCATTTTGTTGTGGAGTTCTAGGACAAGATAGTTCATGCTTAATTCCATGTTCTTCACAAAAAATGATAAAGGGTAGGTTAATGAATTCACCTCCTCTATCACTTCTTATTCTTAAAATTGAAGAATCTTTTTCCTTTTCAACTCTTTTCTTAAAGGCTTGAAAATGTGAAAAGGCTTGATTTTTGTGCTCTAAAAAGAAAACCCATGTAAAACGCGAAAAATCATCAATCAAAACAAATGCAAAACGATTCCCACTTAGACTTTTGGTTTGAGTAGGACCAAACAAATCCATATGGATCAACTCCAAGGGACGTGATGTCATGATATCCTTGATTGACTTGAAAGAGGACTTGTTTGTTTCCCAAGTTGGCACGCGTCGCAATCGCGGTCCTTTTCAAAGTTCAAGTAAGGAATACCCTTCACCATTTCCTTGTTGTTTAACCTAGATAGATGGTCAAAAGAAATGTGACCTAATCTTCTATGCCACAACCAAGAGTCATCATCGAGGGCTTTCAAACAAGTAATATTGCAAGACATATTAGACAAGTCAATCATGTACATATTGCTTTCATGAAAACCGGAAAATATACATGTGTTAGATTGTCTATCAAAAACTCTACAAGCTATGTTATCAAAAACAACATCAAAACCTTTATCACAAAGTTGACTAATACTCAAGAGATTATGCTTGAGTCCATCAACTAAAACAACATTTTCTATTAAAGGGGATGTACCAAGTTTAATATTACCAATACCGATGATTTTACCCTTGGCATCATCTCCGAAGGTGACGGTGCCACCTTCATGGTATCTTGATAGGGTTGCAAAGTTGTTGATATCCCAAGTCATGTGTCTTGAGCAACCACTATCAAGATACCACAACCCTTTACGTCGTTGCGCCTTGGAAAGTACCTACATCATTTAGCAAATTCATTGATTTTGGTACCCAAATTTTCTTGGGTCCTTGAAAGTTAGTGTTTCGAACCCAAACATTTTGATGAGATGCATTAAGTCTATCATAGCAAAACTTAACTAAGTGACCTTTACGACCACAATATGAACATGAAAACACTTTACCATACATGAATGCATGATGTGTGTGTGAAGTGTGAGCATGAGCATGTTTGGGGGGTTTGACATGATGTAAAGGTTGTGAGGTATGAACATGAGCATGAGCATGAGCATGAGATTGTTTTTTAGAGGCTTGTTTCTTAGGAAACATAGCCTCAAGTCTATTCTTACCAAATTCACACTTTTTCAAAACTACTCCTAATGAGTCAATTTTCTCTTTTAGCATGGAAATCTCATTTTCATTAACTTGTGGAAACTTACCTCTGTAAGAAATCTTATAGTTATCAAAATCTTTTTGGGTGAAAACTAAAGTAGAAGATAATTCATCTTTTCTTTAGTAAGAGTAATAACATGATGATTAAGAGTCTCATTTTCCTTTTTCATATTTAAATATTTTTTCTTAAGAACATCATAGTTATGTGAGAGTTCTACAAATGCTTCTCCTAATTCATTCATGGAAAGCTCATCATCAAAAGAAGTGGTAGGGGTTACCTTGCTTGTGCTTTCATTAGCCATGAAGCACATGTTGGCGGTGTCAACTTCCTCCTCGGATTCACTTTCGGAATCCCATGTAGCCTTCAATGCTTTCTTCTTGTACGGTTTCTTGGAGGTGGAGGGCTTCACTTTATCCGGACATTCCGCCACAATATGGCCCGGTCTTTAGCAATTGAAGCAAATAATCTTCTTTTCTTCTTTACCTCCTTGCCATCTCCTTCTTCCTTGGAACTTTGCCTTGTTATATATCCTCCGAACGTTCTTAACAAGAAGTGAGAGCTCTTCGTCATCTTCTTCTTCATTGTCTTCGTCGGAGTATGAGGATTGACTCTTGAAGGTAATAGCTTTCTTCTTGGAGGGGGCCATTTCTTCTCTTGCTTTTCTTTCCATCTCATGGGTCTTGAGGTTCCCAATGAGACCTATTAGCTCCATCTCCTCCTTGTCGTTGAGTTCCTTCAAGGTAGTGGCTTTGACTTCCCAAGAAGGTGGAAGAGCCCGGATGATCTTCCTTACTCTTTGGTCGTTGTCAATACCATCACCTAGAGAAGAAAGTCCATTAGTAATCTTGGTAAATCTAGTAACCATATCATCTATGATTTCATTTTCATTCATAGAAAAATTCTCATATTGGGACCGAAGAAGGTCTATCTTAGCCCTCTTCACTTGTGAGGTCCCCTCATGTGTAACAAGCAAATGTGACCAAATTTCAAATGCGGATTTATAATGTATTACTCTAGCAATATCATCATCATTAAGTGCTTGAAGTAATGCATAGTGTGCTCTAGAGTTAGCATCAAATTCTTTTGTCTCAATTTCGGACCAAGTGGACTCATCACCGGTGGGTGCACTAAATGGTTTGGTCACGACCTTTGCAACCCGGCTTCCTAGGAATTGCAAGAAAACGGTCATCTTAACCTTCCATATGGAAAGTTAAGGCCATCAAACTTTGGGGGGTCTTAATTCCATCGGCCATTTTTACTAAGTGGAGGTGTGTGAAAAATGAAATGATTAGCAAATAGTGGATCTCTCTAAGGTTGTTAAGCCAAGAGCCTAGAGACAAAGCTCTGATACCAATTGAAAACACCTAGAGGGGGGTGAATAGGTGTATATGCTAATCTAACAATCTTTTTGAAACAAGAAATGAATTTGAAGCAATTATGAAATGCACACAAGATATATCACAAGGTATGAAAGAATAGTAATAACACAAGCAAGAAAGTAAGAGCAATAGAGAGCAAAGAGAAAATCAATCGCAAACACAAAGTATTTGTTTCGAGGTTCGAGCCACTGCTCTACTCCCCGCCTTCATCGCCGTGAAGGGTTTCCACTATCCACCGAGGACTTTACAAGGTCTACCGAAGACCGGAGTACCGAACTCCACCACTTACAAACCTCTACCGAAGAGGTATCTCAACAAGAACAAGAAGAAGGAACAAGTAGCCAAGTGATCACCAAAAGGATCACAAACTTCTTACAAACTTTCTCTTTACAACTTCCTTATAGAATGAGGATGGAAATTTTGGCTCTAGAAGTGTAGTGAGAAAAACAAACTCAGTTGTAAATGAATCTTGCTTGAGAACACAACTAAAAAATAATAGCCAAGAATGCAAGAGAGAATTGAGAGCTTTGAAACTTTTTCTTTCTTTTGAGAACTTGTAAATTAGGGATTTTTCTTAGTATTTTAGCAAGAGACCTATCTCCTCTATTTATAGGGAGAGAAAGGGATTAAAACACATTTTAATTAAGCTTATTTGATCCCAAAATAATCCCAAAAACTGAAGAAAGTTCTGCCAAAAAACAGATCCAAAAAAAAGATTTCAGAATTGCACCAAAGAGGAAAGAGCCGTTGGGCTCTGGCAGGCTTGGCGGTCGGCCGTCCCGGTCAGCCGTCAGCCCTGCTAGCATATAGCCGTTGGGCTCGGGTCGACCGGTCGGCCGACCGACAAAAAGAAGGAAACACAGTATTGAATAGGCGGTCGGCCGGTCGGTCGACCGACAAAAAACAGAGAGCAGAAGTTTTCGGTCGGTCGGCCGGTCGGCCGACCGACAGACGTGCACAAGCGTGCACGTCCAGGACAAAGGATCCGGTCGACCGGTCCGGTCGGCCGGTCCAGCCTGACATAGAAAAACTGAGAGGAATTTTTGGACTTTGAAAATTTTTCAGAATAATTATGTAGGAAAATTTTACTAAGTATCATACTGGAAAGATAGAAATACATGATATAAACAAGATATAAAATTTATAAATATAGAATCATGTATAGAGACCAAGGCATGAACTTTAAACAAAACATCAAAACTAAAAACTGTATTTTTGGAAAACTATGTGTGTGTCCTAGAGCCAATATTCTACAACCTCAAACTTTAACAAACTATTTCTTACATTGGTTCTAATTGACTACAAGGTCTTCAAGTGGGCTTCTCCATATGTGATCTTGCAAAGCTTGATACTTGAGCCCGAAATGAGGTGACGTGAGTTAAAAACACCTTCCTTTAGGGAAGAATGCTCCTAGAATCATTAGAATCCTGAAATACACTGAAACAACAAAAATGATTAGTACAAATAACTATATATGTTTTGTGATCATCAAAACACACTAAAACGGGTGATTGTAACCTTGGGCCAACAATAACTTATCAATTGATAAAATTAGAAGCAGTGATCAACATAAGAGTTGTATCCCTTTAAGTCTTCTTTCTGGATCATCTTGAATCATCAGATTTAAGTTTTGATAGATAAAATTATGATTCAAATGCTAAACTATATTTAGTCTGAATCCGAGTCTAAATTACTTTATCTCATCCATTGATTTTCTCTCTATCCATTTATCCCTTTGAATTTTGAACTTCAACTTTAGATTTAACGATCTATCTCTTTATCCTCAGTGAAACTGATAGGGTCTTTTTCTATTCCATTTTTTTAAATTTGAATGATATTATCTCATCTAATATACCTAGTTTTCAGATAAGATGGCCTTTAAAACTTCTAAATTTTAATCGATCCCCTTTCTTTTGAACTTTTAGATTTAATTGGATAAATCTATCTCTCTCTCTCTCTTTTCCTCCTTAATTATCCCACGCGCGATTAAACATGAAAATACATTAATAGCAGAGTTTTGTTTAAATAAAAATGTAGAAATATGACACATATGATATGAAAACATGCAACGCACGTGTGTGATCAGAAAGCTTACAAGTTATGGGACTCTAAAAATAATAAGATCGTGTTGAGGAGGTATGTCATATTTGATGAGGCTTTATTATTGAAACTATGGTCTCTCAGCAAGAGGAGAAGATTAAGACCAAAGATGTATCACAACGGGTGGAGGTTGAGGCTACTCCATTATCTCCAGTTGCTTCAGTATTGTTTGAGATCTCACCGGATGTGACAATGGGTAAAGATCATATAGCCAATTTGGATGCTGAAGACATTGATGAAGATGTTGAGTTATTTGTAGCTATAGGAGCTAAGAAGAATCCTCAAAAGTAGATTGTGAAGAACCATGAACTTTAAGTTGGTGAGTTAATCAGCTCAAGTTGAAAACCGTTGGTCTCTATTACGATCGTGATGAAGAGATTCATATGACTCAGCCAGTTGGGTTCATTGCTGCAAATTTGATTTCAGTTGATTGAGCTCTCTGAAGCTCATTTAGATAAACTACGTGAGGCTTAATCTCTTGGGTAAGGGATACGTAGACAGCAGTAATGGTGCAGTCTGCTTGCTGAGTTGAAATTGGTGATTCGATGTGTTAGGCTCAGATTTGAGAAATCTTCAACGAGGTGGAGAATTGTAGGGGAGAAGATAAAAGTTAGAGTTTTTTTTAAAAAAACTCAATCAGGGTTAGCCTAGAGAGAGTAGTGCAAGACTCAATTGATGTCATCAGCAGATCTAGAAAGAGGTGTCAAATAAATTTTGTATCTTTATAAGAGTTGTAGGTAACTTGAAGATCTTTACATTGATTTTGAATCATCTAATTAAGTTCAAAACGAGAGAGATGTGATGGTTTAAAATTGTTACTGTTTCTCACTTTAGGGACAACGGATCCAACCCGAATTCAGATTCGGTTTCAAGTTGAACTCTGATTCCGTTTTTGACCCAAATTCTAGGTATTTGTTCTCTTTTCTCTGGCTATAAATATAAGATTCTTTGTGATCAATTGTATCAAGTTGTAACATGTATTGGTGACTTGTATTGGAGAGTTCTATGGTTAGTTTGTTTGAGGGAATTCTATAGAAAAAAGGGTAGTTTCTCTATTTGGATCAATTTTAATCAGTTGAATATTCAGTTTAATTTATAGCTCTTGAACTCTGCTGATTGAATAAGGTTCTCTCTGCTCGAAAACGTAGGCAAGTTGTCAAACCTCGTTAAATCTTATATTTTCTCTTTGTACTGGTTCGTGCTTTATTGGTTCGTGATTGACTTGATGTTATTACTCTAATCTCGGTGATGACTTGTTGGATTCCTCTGGAGGACGCAACAAGATCATTCGTAGATGTATAATTTACAGAGCCTGCGATAATTTTTTGCAGTGAAAATGAAAATCAGATGGCTAAAATAGATTCAAAAATGTTAAAGGAGCAAACTAAAAGTTCAATCATGTCAGAAGTTTCTCAAACCCAAGATATGTGATGACTTGGTTGTGTGAATGATAAGAAATACCAACTAATTTGTTCATTTCCCCTATATTACATCAATCCCATTTATTATCAAAGGCAAACTCTTCATGTGGCTGATGAGCAGCTGTAGCTAGGCTAATCTCTCTCTTCGGGGCTGTTTGTTTGGCTATAAAAGGCCGTAATTCATAAATGACTTACAACTCAATTACAACTATAATATTTGTTTGGACCGTAATTCGTAAAGACTTACGCAACTAAACTACCATTCACTTACAACTCAATTACTACTCACTTACAGCCCACTTACAGTTAATTTTGTGGTCATGCAAATTTGTATTTTTTTATGTTAATATTATGTTTTAATATTTAACATTTTTAGTATTTATTTGGAATGCTAAAAATTTTTAAATTACCAAATAGTTAATTTTGTCATCAACTTTTTCACTTACGACTTACATATTAAGACAACCAAATACCGTAAAATACAATACACTTTCTCACTTATAACTTTATATTACCAGCCAAACACCATAAAACTTATATTCATGTAACTCATTTACAACTGTAAAAGACTTTACCAATTATGACTTACGAATTATGGCCAATTATGAAACCAAACAGACCCTTCATTTCAAATACTAAACCTGCAGAGGAGCTGCCAGGACACTGGTTTTCAAACTGGGAGTTGGGATTGTATGTGGAAATAAATAATAAGCAAAGACCATGTCCGTGTGTTACACAACTCCTTTCCACGCATTGCTCTTTCCTGTGAAGCTCAGCAATATCTCAGAGCTTGTTTTCTTCCTTCAACTTGTTTGCTCCTGTAGTTCTCATCCAATCTTTCATTTTGGTGACAATAAAGGTTACTGGATCTAGGTGCCGGCAAAGTGTTAACATCATATCACACAGTTATTCTTTAACTGATCTGAAAGACTGGTAAATATTTGTGCAACATGAAGTCAACAATGAGAACATAACTAGGTAGTCTCAATCCTTACGTTTCACACTGAATTTCTGCTTTGTGATCTGTAAATATGCCACACAATGTACACACATTTTTTTGCTCTGAATGCATTACCAAAAGGACTTCCAGGCAGTTTACCTGAAATTTTGACTTGATAGTACCACTTGACAATTTATTTTTTGCTGCAACGACACAGGCATCATGTACAGATGCAAAATCACCATACAGCTTTTTTTTGTTAAAGAAGAAAGACATTTAAATCCTGCAAAAAAATCTTCAGTGCACGCATTGTACATAATGATGTGATTCGAATGACAAGTGCGAGTGAAATAGAGTCTGGTCCCACGAGAATTGTTGTTTCAAGTATCAACTAATCTTTTCAAATTCTATTTGAATAATCAATTTAGTTGGAAGATGTTATGAATAAACTGTTACTAAAAAGGTTTTCTTTACATATGAAAAGAACTAGGGTGATGATTACGATAATTGTAATCAGATAAAATATTATACTTGTGTTAATTCATCCGACTCATGCTAACAATCAGAATTTCCTATCCTAATTAGTATTTTGTCTCGAATAATACCAATTCTATCTTCTAATTTATAATCTACAATCTCTCGATCTAGTAGATTGCTAATCAGAATATGCATTAAGTATGATGAATTTCCTACCTGACTGCACAGCTCTTACATCTCAACGTCTCGAGTTATGGTTGCCAATTCTAGAAGCTTTTGCTAAGTTATCTCCTCTCGGACTCCAACCTAGCCCTCTGATTAATTGTGCGCACCACATAAAGCACACACATAAAGCACATGATTAACATTTTAGCATGCAAAAAATTTAAACTTTATAAAACACGTAGAAGTATTTGCATAAAACATAATCTCATATCATCAATACAATCCCTACATCATGCCCCTAATTAAGAAAAATTAGTTCATGGTTAAGAAAATAGAGCACATGTGTTAGAATAGATCATCGAATAAAATCAATTAAAGAGAAAGACAAGAGAAAGGAAAGAGAGCACACAAAAAGATGAAGCCTTTATGAAGATTTCCTCGCTGAAAGTGCTCTGAGATTTAATGGCTAACAGCAGAATTTTTATTGATTTTCGCTCAAATAAAGAGAGATAAAAAATTATTATTTGATACAAGAGATTTGGCGGCGTTTATATAAAACAGAGAGCAGTAGAATCCTAATCGAATATAAAAACCTAGGTTTCTTAATTTACACGAATTACTGAAAAAATTCTATCCACAATTACCGTCAAAGTTAGGCCAGTTGGCCGAAATTACGGCCACCGGGCCGAACTTCTACCTATAATGAAGCTCCGCTTATTGACTCGTGTTGACCTCTGAGTTGGCATTCCCGTTGGCTGGTTTACAGCTGCTTGACTGAAATCTACGGCTGGGTGGCCGAGTTCTTGGTCCATTTCAGTCCTAGTTTTTTTGTGAAATTTCTGATTGTACGTGAAAACTGTGTTGAGATGTTCCAGCTTTGCATCGAATCTCTGGTTCTGCATCTCTTTTATTCACTTGATATCATCGATTCACCAATTTTTACTCTTTTTTTCTAATTTGCTCTTAACCTAAAATCTGCAAAAAAACATTAACAAAATACCCATGCAACATTAAATATATCAAATAATAGGCATAAAAAATGATGTAAAATATGTGTAACGCCCCGATCCTGGCGGATACGGAGACATTACTGCAACGTATATACGCAAGTCAGAAGTACCTTCACGTATATACGCTAAGCATCAGTACAGGCAAGAATCAGAGTACGAAAGCAAGTGGTGCATTATACATTCCAACACATGAGTACAATTACAGAGTCATCACCAGGGGTGATCTGATATTACAATAATATTACATCACCTGATAGGCGCAATTGCGGGATTACAAGGAGATATACAAGAATGAATAGTACAAAGGCACTCGCGAGTTTACAAAAAAGGAAAACTCGAGAGGCACACAAGGGGGCCTGGAAGGATGGAGCTCTGAACGGTCTGCTGAAGATCCACGCTACCGCTGTGCCACTCTGATCAGCAACTGGGAGAATCCACACGCTCCAAGTTCTGACATGCTCCAAGCTCCATGACCTGGACATAAGGATCCAGGGGAGTCAGATGAAACTCCCCAGGCGAGTGTGATACAAATGCCAGGTGGCGAGCAAGGGTAAGTACATGTAGAGCAGTAAGACTGAATAAAGCCAAGAACGAGCAAATCTGATTGTATACGCTTAAGTCACGGTCTCATGAGACTAGTACATCGAAGGAATAATCCAAACAAGGAAACCCTCATATATATACCTTTATCTCATGTTACCGTAATCCAAGCGTATAGAATCAGAGTCACAAGGTAGTCATAACAGGAATACATAACAAGAGTACATAACGGGAGTCGTAACAGGAATCATAACAGGCATCATAACAGGAGTCCAAAACAGGTGCCATAACAAGAATCATAACAGGCATAACAGGAATCATAACAAGCATCATAACAGGTATGACAGGAGTCTTATGTTATTATTACTCGTCTGACTCATATATCTAGGTATGTGTCCTGGTGTACATCCCAACACACATACATCCATATATAAGCAAGCCGAGGGTTGTTAACGGAAGCAGATGGAGAACTGATAGCACTTCTTATAGTAGTTCCCGTACACCCGGGACCAGCTTGGAGGCCCTAAGTCCCCCTAACACGCATCTCCTGTGGGCCTTAAATCCCACTAACACGAATCGTCAATATTTTATTCCATTACTATAAGCAAGGCATCATTCCGGCATCCATCACTTCCTCCCATTCCCCGTGCAAGTTGTAGCTTATCAATATTATCAAATTACGGGAATAACAGGTCATAACAGGAATAGCCCTACAGATTCAAGAGGTGGCCCCCACAGATTCAAGAGGTGGCCCCCACCGAGTAGGGTGTGGCACTTTACTCTGTGTGGCACTTTGTTCTGAGGGGATGGATTCTAGAGGTGGCCCCCACATATTCAAGAGGTGGCCCCCACCGAGTATGGTGTGGCACTTTGCTCTGTGTGGCACTTAGTTCCATACAGGATAACAAGGCAGGATTCCCGTAAACATGATAATCACAAGTCGAGTAGATCATGCTGGGTGTCAAGAGATAGCATGACAGGATGATGATATTAGCAGGTGACAAGACATGTCAAGAGATTGATATAGTCAGGTGGCAAGTCATGTTATATCAAGGGGTCTTGCCAAATAGTAGAATGTCTGGTGATGGAATAATGTTAGAACGCAATCAAAGAAAGTATAAGTACAAGTCGATCAAATGAAATGGGAAAACCAAGAAGAAAGCGAGAACACTCGCATAATCAATGAAATGGGAAAGCCAAGACGATAGCGAGAACACTCGCATAATCAATGAAATGGGAAAGCCAAGACGATAGCGAGAACACTCGCATAACCAATAAAATAGTAAGGCAAGAGGATAGCGAGATCACTCGCCTAAATCACCGGAATTGCCGAAAGGTCCGAAATCCATGCAACTCGGAACGCGTCCTAAAGCACAGGTAGACGCGGGTTTTGAGAGTGAGACGCGAGGGTCGCAGACGCGGGAGTTAGCGTCGCGAGAAATAGCAGACACGGGAATAGCAGACGCGGGGTTCGCGTTGCAAGAATGGCAGACGCGGGAATAACAGACGCGGGGTTCGCGTAGCAAGAATGGCAAACGCGGGAATAGCAGACGCGAGAAATAACATTGCGTTGCCAAGGTGCCACAACGCGAGGCTCGAGGCCTGCGTTTAAGTCAGGGCATGAGAATGCGGACGCGAGGATAAACTCCGCGTCACGCCAACAAGGACAGAACACAGACGCGGGCACTTAGCTTCGCGTCGTGTTGACATGAGAAGGACGCATACGCGGTTATTTCTCCGCGTTGCATCGATACAATAACGCGAAGGCCGCGTTAAGGGATGGCCTAAACGCAGGAGGTAAACTCTGCGTTTTAACCGAAGGGATGGTCCAACTCCAAATCCAAACCATTAAATGGTGGAAGTGGAATACATATCGACCCGACGAAGGGAAGTTCGGCCCCAATCCAAAAGGAGGGTACCGGCCCTAAGTCGTGCCAACGGAGAAGAACGCGGCCCCAATCCAAAAGGAGGGACCGGTCCTAAGTCTTGCCAACGAAGAAGAACGCGGCCCCAATCCAAAAGGAGGGACCGGCCTTCACAAGGTGATGGAGTGATGGTGGTTTGGTGAAGGATTTTGATAGTGGTGGTATTTTTGGAGAAGGTAAGGAGAAGGTGGAAGCTTTGGTGGAGTTTTGGAGTTGTGGTGGTTTTAATGGAGATGGAGGAGGAAGAAGATGAAGGTAAGGAGTTGGAGGAGTTGTAGTGGTTGTTGTTGGGGTGGAGATGAAGGAGGCTTTGGTGGTGGTTAAGGCTTTGGTGAAGTGGTGAAGAGAAAATGAAGTGGAATGGAGAAGGAAAGGTATTTATAGGAATTGGAATTTGTGAAGGTAATGCAAATAAAATAAAAGAGAGGGGGCTATTTGTAAAGTGGAAGGGGTGAGGTGTCTCTCTTGGCCAATCATGGCCAGCCATGGAGATGGAGAGGTGGAGATATTTTTGGAGGAGGTGGAGAAGATATTTTGGTGGAGTGTTGGAGAAGCTTGGAGAAGCTTATGGTGGAAGGAAAAGGAAGCTTGTGGTGGAAGGAAAAGGAAAGAAAGAAAATGAGAAAAGGAAAAGAAAATGGAAAAGTAGGATATTTTCTTGGAAGAGAAAATGAAAATAATGAAAGTGGCGGATTCCCGGGATTCGGTTGCGGATGCGGAAATCTTTCGGAAAAATACCGGAATCGTCCGAAAATCAAGTATCTCGGAACGACCCGCAAAAATTCTCAAAAATCAAGAATATTATTTTAAGAATCATGGTGAAATTCGTTTTAAGAAATTCTTTATAGTTTTGAAATTAAAAATCCCGGAATCAATCAAGATACCGACTCCGGTGGAATTTTCATAAATTCATAAAATCCTCAGAAAAAGTATTTAGGTAAGAAATATGATTCTAAGAAATAATGTCTAAAGGCCCTTCTAAAAATTCCAATTGGTTTGTAAATTAAAAATCTGGGAATCGGTCAGCGGCACTGGTCGACACCGGTTTTGAAGATTTACAACTAAATTCAGGAAAATTCCAGAAAATCATAGAAAATCTAGAATATTGGAAAATGATGTTCAAAACTGAAATCGGTCAAATCGGATTAGTAGAAAGACCAAATCGAGTAATACCCTAGGATCGGGCCCTTGGTTCAGACTAGGGCTGACTCCGAGTCCACGAATCCAAATCCAAGACAAAACGTTCATATAAAGAATTCATAATACAAAATAAATACAGGAAGTAAATCGAAAAATACGATCGAAAAATCTGAATACGCAACTAAGTACGTATTCCGGGAGCGGGGTGTTACATTCCATCCACCTTACAAAAAATTGCGTCCTCGCAATTTCGATAAGGGGAAGATGAACACAAGAGGGACAAGGACAGGAATTATACCAATCAAGATATGAATTACTGTAGTAGGGCTTCCCAAGTTGACTGCACAATAATCAGAATATAGACGTCTTCTGCACTTCCGGCTGTATAAATCTTCGAACAATGCCGAATAATACTGACTGATGACACAACTTTGCAATAGAATTCCAGTTGTACTGCATACTTGATAGCCCTCCGAGAATAAGCCAGAATATTGAAGATAAAGAAAACCCTGATAGTCCTGAGCATAATAAAGAAGACCGATAATTAAGAATCCCGAATACCAGGCATCAATCATTCTGAAAGATATGGCCGAGAATATAGAATGTCCGTAGGGAATCCCGAGTACTGACTTCTGAAAGATAACCCGATCGGGATCAATTCTGAGAATACCGAGCTTCATAGAGTTGGCCGAATAGATCACATAATAGCTTCATTTAGAACCAGCCACTACCTTTCTAGTCTATCATATCTTAATGTTGGTATAAGGGCTTCATAAAACCAAAACAGGAGATATATGGAAGGGATTAGGAATCAAAGGAAAGATGATCAAGAAAAATAGATAACTCTGCACTTGTAGTTGGAATGTATAACCAAGACTCAAGCATTCTGGACGTACTGAGGAAGTGAGAGCCTAGGCTCTAATACCATCCCGTAACGCCCCGATCCTGGCGGATACGGAGACATTACTGCAACGTATATACGCAAGTCAGAAGTACCTTCACGTATATACGCTAAGCATCAGTACAGGCAAGAATCAGAGTACGAAAGCAAGTGGTGCATTATACATTCCAACACATGAGTACAATTACAGAGTCATCACCAGGGGTGATCTGATATTACAATAATATTACATCACCTGATAGGCGCAATTGCGGGATTACAAGGAGATATACAAGAATGAATAGTACAAAGGCACTCGCGAGTTTACAAAAAAGGAAAACTCGAGAGGCACACAAGGGGGCCTGGAAGGATGGAGCTCTGAACGGTCTGCTGAAGATCCACGCTACCGCTGTGCCACTCTGATCAGCAACTGGGAGAATCCACACGCTCCAAGTTCTGACATGCTCCAAGCTCCATGACCTGGACATAAGGATCCAGGGGAGTCAGATGAAACTCCCCAAGCGAGTGTGATACAAATGCCAGGTGGCGAGCAAGGGTAAGTACATGTATAGCAGTAAGACTGAATAAAGCCAAGAACGAGCAAATCTGATTGTATACGCTTAAGTCACGGTCTCATGAGACTAGTACATCGAAGGAATAATCCAAACAAGGAAACCCTCATATATATACCTTTATCTCATGTTACCGTAATCCAAGCGTATAGAATCAGAGACACAAGGTAGTCATAACATGAATACATAACAAGAGTACATACGGGAGTCGTAACAGGAATCATAACAGGCATCATAACAGGAGTCCAAAACAGGTGCCATAACAAGAATCATAACAGGCATAACAGGAATCATAACAAGCATCATAACAGGTATGACAGGAGTCTTATGTTATTATTACTCGTCTGACTCATATATCTAGGTATGTGTCCTGGTGTACATCCCAACACACATACATCCATATATAAGCAAGCCGAGGGTTGTTAACGGAAGCAGATGGAGAACTGATAGCACTTCTTATAGTAGTTCCCGTACACCCGGGACCAGCTTGGAGGCCCTAAGTCCCCCTAACACGCATCTCCTGTGGGCCTTAAATCCCACTAACACGAATCGTCAATATTTTATTCCATTACTATAAGCAAGGCATCATTCCGGCATCCATCACTTCCTCCCATTCCCCGTGCAAGTTGTAGCTTATCAATATTATCAAATTACGGGAATAACAGGTCATAACAGGAATAGCGCTACAGATTCAAGAGGTGGCCCCCACAGATTCAAGAGGTGGCCCCCACCGAGTAGGGTGTGGCACTTTGCTCTGTGTGGCACTTTGTTCTGAGGGGATGGATTCTAGAGGTGGCCCCCACATATTCAAGAGGTGGCCCCCACCGAGTATGGTGTGGCACTTTGCTCTGTGTGGCACTTAGTTCCATACAGGATAATAAGGCAGGATTCCCGTAAACATGATAATCACAAGTCGAGTAGATCATGCTGGGTGTCAAGAGATAGCATGACAGGATGATGATATTAGCAGGTGACAAGACATGTCAAGAGATTGATATAGTCAGGTGGCAAGTCATGTTATATCAAGGGGTCTTGCCAAATAGTAGAATGTCTGGTGATGGAATAATGTTAGAACGCAATCAAAGAAAGTATAAGTACAAGTCGATCAAATGAAATGGGAAAACCAAGAAGAAAGCGAGAACACTCGCATAATCAATGAAATGGGAAAGCCAAGACGATAGCGAGAACACTCGCATAATCAATGAAATGGGAAAGCCAAGACGATAGCGAGAACACTCGCATAACCAATAAAATAGTAAGGCAAGAGGATAGCGAGATCACTCGCCTAAATCACCGGAATTGCCGAAAGGTCCGAAATCCATGCAACTCGGAACGCGTCCTAAAGCACAGGTAGACGCGAGTTTTGAGAGTGAGACGCGAGGGTCGCAGACGCGGGAGTTAGCGTCGCGAGAAATAGCAGACACGGGAATAGCAGACGCGGGGTTCGCGTTGCAAGAATGGCAGACGCGGGAATAACAGACGCGGGGTTCGCGTAGCAAGAATGGCAAACGCGGGAATAGCAGACGCGAGAAATAACATTGCGTTGCCAAGGTGCCACAACGCGAGGCTCGAGGCCTGCGTTTAAGTCAGGGCATGAGAATGCGGACGCGAGGATAAACTCCGCGTCACGCCAACAAGGACAGAACACAGACGCGGGCACTTAGCTTCGCGTCGTGTTGACATGAGAAGGACGCATACGCGGTTATTTCTCCGCGTTGCATCGATACAATAACGAGAAGGCCGCGTTAAGGGATGGCCTAAACGCAGGAGGTAAACTCTGCGTTTTAACCGAAGGGATGGTCCAACTCCAAATCCAAACCATTAAATGGTGGAAGTGGAATACATATCGACCCGACGAAGGGAAGTTCGGCCCCAATCCAAAAGGAGGGTACCGGCCCTAAGTCGTGCCAACGGAGAAGAACGCGGCCCCAATCCAAAAGGAGGGACCGGTCCTAAGTCTTGCCAACGAAGAAGAACGCGGCCCCAATCCAAAAGGAGGGACCGGCCTTCACAAGGTGATGGAGTGATGGTGGTTTTGGTGAAGGATTTTGATAGTGGTGGTATTTTTGGAGAAGGTAAGGAGAAGGTAGAAGATTTGGTGGAGTTTGGAGTTGTGGTGGTTTTAATGGAGATGGAGGAGGAAGAAGATGAAGGTAAGGAGTTGGAGGAGTTGTAGTGGTTGTTGTGGGGTGGAGATGAAGGAGGCTTTGGTGGTGGTTAAGGCTTTGGTGAAGTGGTGAAGAGAAAATGAAGTGGAATGGAGAAGGAAAGGTATTTATAGGAATTGGAATTTGTGAAGGTAATGCAAATAAAATAAAAGAGAGGGGGCTATTTGTAAAGTGGAAGGGGTGAGGTGTCTCTCTTGGCCAATCATGGCCAGCCATGGAGATGGAGAGGTGGAGATATTTTTGGAGGAGGTGGAGAAGATATTTTGGTGGAGTGTTGGAGAAGCTTGGAGAAGCTTATGGTGGAAGGAAAAGGAAGCTTGTGGTGGAAGGAAAAGGAAAGAAAGAAAATGAGAAAAGGAAAAGAAAATGGAAAAGTAGGATATTTTCTTGGAAGAGAAAATGAAAATAATGAAAGTGGCGGATTCCCGGGATTCGGTTGCGGATGCGGAAATCTTTCGGAAAAATACCGGAATCGTCCGAAAATCAAGTATCTCGGAACGATCCGCAAAAATTATCAAAAATCAATAATATTATTTTAAAAATCATGGTGAAATTCGTTTTAAGAAATTCTTTATAGTTTTGAAATTAAAAATCCCGGAATCAATCAAGATACCAACTCCGGTGGAATTTTCATAAATTCATAAAATCCTCAGAAAAAGTATTTAGGTAAGAAATGTGATTCTAAGAAATAATGTCTAAAGGCCCTTCTAGAAATTCCAATTGGTTTGTAAATTAAAAATCCGGGAATCGGTCAGCGGCACTGGTCGACACGGTTTTGAAGATTTACAACTAAATTCAGGAAAATTCCAGAAAATCATAGAAAATCTAGAATATTGGAAAATGATGTTCAAAACTGAAATCGGTCAAATCGGATTAGTAGAAAGACCAAATCGAGTAATACCCTAGGATCGGGCCCTTGGTTCAGATTAGGGCTGACTCCGAGTCCACGAATCCAAATCCAAGACAAAACGTTCATATAAAGAATTCATAATACAAAACAAATACAGGAAGTAAATTGAAAAATACGATCGAAAAATCTGAATACGCAACTAAGTACGTATTCCGGGAGCGGGGTGTTACAATATGTATATAAAGTACACACATCACATAATACTGTATGCACTATTACTTGTACAAATCAAGAATAAAAACAATCTTAACATGCCAAGTTTATGTTTCATTTCCAAAATACGTATCCATAATCTAGACCATGAAAGTAACGTACACAGAAAGCACATGCATCTACTTGGACCCCTCTCCCATCCAAAACAACCTAGAAATAATTTTTTTTAAATTTCAAGCCAAAAATAAAAGTTTTAAAAGATATGTGCGCACAAGATCTGCAACATTAAAGGAATTAAGAACAAGTGCCACAGGAATTTGGGTTTTCTTTAAATTTCTTTTGTTGGAGCTCCAAGAATGCGGCCAGACATCAAAACAACCCAATCACTATGAAATTTTGTGCTGATCCTTTGGTTTCTTTTGGAGACATATAATCTTTCCAAGTGTCTATCATCTTGCCCAACTATCTCTGGTACACCTCTTCTTACTTATTACCACTACCAGTAATCTTTTTACACCCAAGCGTTTATACCTTGGAATATAATAAATTATCTTTGTAACCGCCAAGTAACCAACTTGCAGTTTGAAACTTTGAAAAACCACCTCAGCTCTCAACCCGCCCACCTCTCCTTTTCCCGTCCTTTACCCTTTTCTCATGTCTGCTTTTTTCTTTCAGTGTGTGTGTGTGTGTGTGTGTGTGTGTGTGTGTGTGTGAGTGAGAGAGAGAGAGAGAGAGAGAGAGAGAGAGAGAGAGAGAGAGGTTCATTGGTCTCCACCTCATTCTAATGTTGTCTCCCTCAACTCTGTCCCTGTTATCTCCTTTTTCCTGTTTCCAGGATTTTATTCCTTGTTCAAGCTCATCATCATCATCTCCTTCCATTTTGCCCAAAGCCAGCCAATACTGCCAGGAATATCTCATTTTTCATTCTCTTTAATTTCCAATTCTGGGTCTAACTCCATTTCTGTAGCCCAATTTTCATGGTTATTGAAATCACTTGCTTAAACTAATCCCTCCTCTCCTCACCCCACACAACAACAACAACAACTAAGCCATTTGTCCCAAGTATTCACATGGCTGATAACTACTCCAAAATCTCCTTGACTCCTTTCTATATGGGAAAAAGCAATGATTTACGTATTTGTCAATGGAGTTGTTAACAAGATACTGATTTAGCTTTCTTAATCTAATATAATCACCATCATCCTATTGTCTCAATGGTGCCTCTGCCTTCAGTAATTCTACTCTTGTGAGTAACTTAGTCCCATGGAGAAGAGTCGCACAGTTTTCTACTCTGCAGAGGGATGACTTTGGAATTGATTCTATTAATTTAATTACAAGAGAAAAGGAAGGGACTGTTCTTTCTTTCCTTGATTCCAGAAATCAAGGCCTTGATTGGTGCTGCTTGGCGTCGAAAGAAAAAAGCGAAGAGTTGTATGTTTTGAATTTATTTGGAGAAGATTGTGGTGGGTGTTTGGTCAGAATCAGATGGGGTTGTGCTTCTATTTCCAATTCTTAATTCCTCTAGTTGGGATTTGCGAGTCTTCCCTCCACTCGAATGAATGACTCTCATCCAAAACAAAGTGCAGTGGAAATGCAAAGTTAAACTAAAGCGTGTGCCTTACTGGACCAAATCCCGGACCCCACTGTATAATTCCCGACAAGTGGTCGGGACTCAAAATCAATTAGCACAAAGGTTCGTTGATATTCTTGGGAGAGATTTCACCCAACATCTCCTGTCTTTCCCTGGTTTTTAACTATTCGGTTCAAAGGCTTTCTATCTCATACGTGAGATTGCTGCTTACAATTGGCAGCTCAAGAAATACTGTGGATATTGCTCATAGAAAGGGTGCAGCAGCGATCGGCGGGCTGGAAAGGGAAGTTGCTCTCTCTCGGAGGGAGAATCACAAGGATTAATGCTGTCCTCTCTTCATCCCCATATATTTTCTCTCCTTTTCCCTCTTGCAAGATGGGTGAAAATGGAAATTGATTCTATTAGAAGAAACTTTTTCTGGAAAGGGCACATAAAGAAGGGAGGATATATTGCTTGGTAAATTGGCAAATGGTTTACAAGTGCAAAGAGTATGGTGGATTAGAGATCATTAACCTTTAGGAGTTCAATACTGTCTTGCTTCTCAAATGGTTGTGGAAATTGTTTGACGAGCCGGCCTATAAATGGGCGTCGTTTCTACTCTACAACTATTGCTCCTATCGGGATTGTGGGCGGACAAGTGCATTAATGTGGCCTCCTCTTCTCCTTTCTGGAAAGGACGAAGATCTGTCAAGAATATCTTCTTTTAGGAATTGCACGAATGTTAAGAGTGGGATGGGCACTAGATTGTAGTTACACAAATAGTGTTTGAACGTTCCATTTCGGTGGTTATTCTCAAAATTTTTTGTTGTCGCTCAAGACCCTACTTGACCGATGTTGTCACACTGCTCAATTAACGGTTCGGATATTAAGGTTCCCTACTTGCATTAGGAGGAGCACTTTGATCAAAGGGAAAAACTTCTACAACTCCTTCCTGGGGAATGTTTTCCAAATTTTGGGTAAAGAGACCGCCCTATATGGGAATAAGATCCTAAAAGGGTTTTCTCTGTTAGGAATGCCTACTACAGGCTAAACAATGGAGGGTTCAACTGCCCGTTTGCTAAAGTGACCTGGAAAGTTAAGGCGTCATTAAAAGTCTGTGTCTTCCTTTAGCTAGTCATTAATAGAGCTATCCTTGTGTGGGATAATCTTATGAAAAAGGGTTGGCATGGGCCTAGCGTGTCCTTTGTAAGGAGGAGGAAGAAACTATCAATCATCTCTTCGTAGCCTACCCTTTCGTACTTGGGACAGGCTAGCGCATTGCCTAAGATTGCATTTGCCTTATCTTCCTCCAACGGCTAATCTTCTTTGGTCCACTTGGAGACAATATCAGTTAATAAACACGACATGGTTATAGGGCATTTATTGACAACAACTACTTTATAAGGGATTTGGAGGGAACGAAACAAAAGAATTTTTAATGACTTTGCCATATCATCCGACCAAATATTTCATGTCCCTCTACTTTCATTACTTATTGGTTCAATCTTCTTTCAGGTAGAGTCAGCAAGGTGGCGAGGAGGAATCTGGACCACACAGATGGGGGACATCTTCGACAGCCACTCAGAGGACACATTAGGTGGGGGTTATGATACTGACTCAGACGATATGTAATCGGTGGCATTTTGGGCCCTAATTTTTTGTTGCCAGGTTTACCCTGACTTTTGCTACAGGATCAACTTTTTTTTTGTTTCAGGGAGGTTTTGAGTTTCTTCTTTTATAGCTTTCTTTATGTTCACATATACTTTTATACCTACTGTCTTCTAGTACCTGCTTGTGCAACAAAAGTTTATAAGTGTTATGATAAACACCACTAAACAATAAGAGTAGCCATAGATGCCCCGAGCAATCTATCGTAACAGACAATATATCTTGAACACCACAAGAGGAAGAATACAAATCAAGAACACAAGATTTTTTGAGAGGAGGGGGAGAAATTCATATTAATCTGAGAATCAAAATTAAGTTTAAAAGGATCTCTCAAACTCTCAATACAAGGATTGATTCAAGGTTATTAAAACTAATGAAACAATCTCATATTTATAGGAAACCAACTACCTAGAGTTTGGGTCAAAAATAAAATCAAATTCAACTTGAAAAAGAATTAGAATTCGGGTCGGATACATACAGAAATGCCTAGATTGCTGCTGTTGTCGAAAGGCCTGTTGACAGCGTTCTCCTTGAAAGATAGTCTGTCTCATATTTTCGAGAGCTTCGCCAGAGTTGTTGAAAGATGGTATCAGTTTTCGAAAGCTTGAGCTTTCGAAAGCTTCTTCGAGCTTTCGAATGCTTCTTTGCATTTCTGTGTACATTCTGGTTTCTGAATCTGTTAGAATCTCCTTCACTTTATCACATAGTCTTCGTCAATGAATGTGAGGCATCCAAAATACCAACAATCTTCACCTTGATTCACATTCTATTAGTTTTCTTTTATTGTAGAAATTGGCATCCACACCATCAAATAAGCTTTCTCTTCCTTTGTGACTTCACACGGCTCACTCCCAAGAACTTATTCTCCACCTTATTTTTGGAGAACCTTTATGAAGTTCAGAGATACTTTAAACTTTTTCAGCGGGATGGTCTTTGTTATCATGTCTGATGGATTCTTCTTTGTACTAATTTTGATCAAATCGATAACCTTATTCACTGCAACCCACTGACGTATCATGTGATACCTAACATCGATATGCTTTATCTGCTTGTGATACTTGTGATCCTTAGTGAAATGTATCACACTTTGACTGTCACAATTGATCTGAACTGAATCAGGTATGATTCCAAATGTACCGACTATCTTCTAAACCACAAGGCTTCCTTAGATGTCTTAACTGTAGCCATGTATTCCACCTCTGTTGTTAAAAGTGCCACTATGTCTTGCAACTTTGCCTTCCAAATAACAAAACTCTCAGCTACTATGAATACGTAATCCGTCGTAGATTTTCGTTGAACATGATCTCCTATATAATGTGCATCAACATAGCCTTGTAGTATCTTAAGCTTTTTCGTTTTCAATCTCTGAAATGCTAAGCCTAATCTCCCAGTCCCTCATAGATATCGTAGCACACACTTCACTGCTTTCCAATATTGCTTACCTGGATTCGACATGAACCTACTTACTGTACTAACTGCATAGGTTAAGTTAAGCCTAGTGTAACCTATAGTATGCATTAGTGATCATATCGCACTAGCATATAGTATTCGAGACATCTCATCCTCATCTTCTTCTGAGTTTAGACACTGATTGGAGAATAACCTGAAATGACCTGCTAGAAGAGTAGTGATCGGTTTTACTTCAGCCATGTTGCACCTTTCCAACATTTTCATAACATAGTTCTCCTGGGATAGCCAAATTCTGCATGTAAACCTATCTCGATTGATCTTCATACCTAAGATATTCTCAGCTTCTCCTAAATCTTTCATATCGAACTTCTCTTTTAGCTGAGTTTTAAACTTCTGAATATGTATCTTTCTTCTCGCAACAATCAACATATTGATTTGTGAACTGGCAAGTGTACAATCTTTACAAGTAATAAATTGATGGATAGAGTGTCGAACTCATGAGGATTGTTATCTTATTAAGTACCAAAGGTGTATTAACTCAAACCTTTACTTGAAAGATGATAAAAATAGATAAGTAAATTAAACTAAAAAGATATTCGCTTTGAATAGAAAAAAACACTAAAGTAATTGATTTCAACAATTTAGTAATCTGATTTAATAAGTTGATTATGTTAATAGCTACATACTACTTATGTTAACAATCAATAAATCCTATTTTAATTAATAATTTCTATTTAGCAATATTAATTTAACTTTAAAGTAGAACTCACAATCTGTCGATCTAATAAATTTACTAGCCAAAACAACATTAAGATCTGTGATTTTTTCTTAAAATTGCACAACCTGTACTTCTTCTATTAGTCTCAGCCTATAGGACATGGTTTTTAATCTTATGAAGTATTTCTAGGTTATTTCCTATCGGTCTCCAACTTAACCGTCAATATCGTTGCATATGTCAACTGTTAGACATTAAAACGAGAAAAAAACTTAACACACATGAAGTCTAACATGAAAAATGGAGTAGTAATACAGAAATAACACAAAGTAGTAAGATTAAATCTTCATAATAACTGCCTCCGTCAATGCTCTAATTATGAAGATTTAGTTCATGATAAAGAAATTGTACAACAAAATAATAAATATGATTCTAATCTTCATATAGTAAATTAAAAGAGAAAGAAAAGAATAACTCCAATTTAGATCACGTCTAATTCTTAGTTGTCGCTTCTCCTCTGATCTTATTCTTCCAATACACTAGAATTTCTTCTTCAAAAATCAGAATTTTATATCAGAAAGAGTATTTACAAAAGAGAAACTAAAATTTAAACTATAACATCTCTTCTATGATTTTATATTCTCTACTCTCAAACTTATTATTTGCAAGAGATTGCTGCAGTATTTATAGACCCTAGAGACCTATTCTGGTAAGGGATATAAGGAGAACTCCAAATCCAACTTCAACTCGGTGTCAGAGTTTGATTCTGAATTGGACTGCTACCAGCTCACAATAATTGTAACGCCCCGATTCCAATGATACGGGGACGTCACTGCAACGTATATACGTAAGTCCGAATTACCTTCCCGTATATACGCTAAGCATCAGTACAGACAAGAATCAGAGTACGGAAGCAAATGGTGCATTATACATTCCAACACATATATATACAATCACAGAGTTATCACCAGAAGTGATCCAATATTACAATAATATTATATCACTGATGTGCAAATGCGGGAATACAAAAGATATACATGTATGGACAACATAAAAGATACATGTATATGAACAGTACAAAAGAGTGCTCACGAGGTAACTGGAGGGACCACGCTACCCTGCGCTACTCTGATCAATAACAGGGGGAAATCCTCACGCTCCAAGCTCCATGACCTGGACATGAGAATCCAGGGGAGTCAGTGAAACTCCCCAGGCGAGTAGGATACAAAGCCGGGTGGCGAGCCAGGAGGGACACAAGAGTCAAGTACAGGAGACAGGAGGGTTAGAACATAATGAAATATATATATATATGAACGGTATAACATAATCGTCAGGAAACCGGAAATCCAAGGTAAAACTGATTTCATGCAAAGTGATTTTATACGCTTAGGTCACGGTCCCATGAGACAAATACATCGAAGGAATAATCCAAACAAGGAAACCCTCATCTATATACTTCTATCTCATGCCACAGAAATCCAAGCGTATAGAATCAGAGTTGCAAATCATATGGTAGTCAAAACAAGAATACTTAACAATATTAGTCAGGGGTCCATAATATGAGTCATAACAGGAATTAAAACAGGAGTCATAACAGGTATACATAACGGAAACTATAACAGGAAACATAACTGACATCTATTATTATTATTACTCGTCTGACTCATATATCTCGGTATGTGTCCAGGTGTGCACCCCAACACACATACATCCATATATAAGCGAGTCGAGGGTTGTTAACGGAAGCAGATGGAGAACTGACAGAGCTTCTTATAGTGGTTCACATACACCGGGGACCAGTTTGTTGGTCCAACGGTTCCCACCACCTGGGACCGGTTTGGGGGCCCAAAGTCCCCCTATATGTACTCATGTGGGCCCTAAGTCCCACTATAGTCGTCCGCCATATCATATCCATCACTATAAGCAAGGTATCATTCCGGCATCCATCACTTCCTCCCATACCCCATACAAGTTGTCCTTTTTATGATTTATTAACATAATTATCAGATTTCGGGAATGGACAATATCATAACAGGTATACATAACAGTAATCAGTACATAACGGTAATCAGGTGTTACATCCCCTTTATCGTGATAATTATAAGAATCGGTGTATCATGCTTGGTGTCAAGAGATAGCATGACAAGTGGTGATATGAATCAAGTAACCAGTCAAGTCAGGAGATAGATGATAGTCTGGGTAAGTCATGGTACAACATACAGGTCTTGCCAAATAGTGGCATGTCAGGTAGTCAGATGATAACACAGTTACCAAGGTGATATACATGTGTTAAAAGGAAACATGCAATTGACAAGTCTGAAGCAATGACAAGTCTGAAATAATAGCATGGCAATCATAGGAGAAACTCAGAAGTCAACGACCACGAAGGGTCGGCCACGCATAGCATGAAAACAGTAAAAGATATAAAGCATGAAATACAATACATGAAGACTAGAACGAGAATACTATCATAATCAATGAAATGGGAAGTAAGAGGGTAGCGAGTAAGAATACTCGCCCAAATCACCAAAACGCCGATATATCCGGAATCCACTGAAGTTCGGGATGCGCCACAACCTGTGATATAAATATGTAGAGAGAAGAGGAGAGAGAAGGAGAGAAGGTAAGATTATGTTTGTCAAGTGACAAGTCAAGTAATACTAATACATGATGTATGTCTAGAGGACAAGGTTCCTATTCAAGAAAGAAGTCAACTAAGACTAACAGCTAAAGTTAGTCGACTAGGGTCAAGGGAGTAGTCGACTAATAGAGGGGTTAGTCGACTAACAGTCTGGTATAGTCGACTAAAACTGTGCACCAGAGAGTTGGGTTTCATTTCAGGGAATAGTTAGTCGACTGGGGTAAAATAGGTAGTCGACTAACAGATACTCTAAGTCGACTAATAGTATGGTCAAGTCGACTAGTACTGAGATACAGAAAGTTGGGTTTTGATTCAGGAGTCGACTAGAGAGAAGGGTTAGTCGACTAGGGGGTTCAAGTCGACTAGGGTTGAATTTGGTAGTCGACTAATGAAGTCGCACCTTCAGTAATAAGGTCGCAGTTCAAATGAGTTAGTCGACTAGGGTCAAGGGTGTAGTCGACTAAGGGTCTCTGGTCGACTGGGAACTAAGGTAAGTCGACTAATACTGTGATTCCTAGAGTTGTGTTTCTCAGGACAGAACGGATTAGTCGACTAATGGCTAGGTCAAGTCGACTAATCGTGGGGAAACAACAAACAGAACAGATTTCCTAGGGTTGTGTTTGATGGCTAAATAATCAAGGGTTTAAAGACATATGTGAACATGATATGAAAACATAAGTACACTAAGAATAAATCAAGCCTAAGTGATGAAGAACACTCACCAAAATTAGTACAAGTGATGGTGGTAGTGTTGGAACTTGATGTTGAAGAAGGTGGAACTTGATGGAGTTGTTGAAGTTGTTGGAGTTGTGATGGTTCCCATGGAGATGGAAGAGGAAGGGGATGAAGCTAAGTTGGAGAAGTGGTGGTGGTTGCCTTGGTGGAGATGAAGGAGATGGAGGTGGTGAAAGCTAGGGTTTGGCTTTTGGTGAAGAGAAATGAAAAGAAAAGGGATTGAAATGAAAAGGAAATGTATATATAGGATTTGGATTTTGTAAAGGGAGTTGCAATTAAATAAATAAGAGGGTTTTAATTGCAAAGTGGGGAGTGAGGTGTTTTCCTTGGCCAATAGGGGCTTGCCATGTGAGGGGGTGAGGTGGAGATGAAGATGGTGGAAGGTGGTGAGGTGGAGGATTGTGTGGTGGAGATTGGTGGAAAATGTGTGGATGAAAATGGAAGCTTAGGGAGGAAGAAAAGAATAAAGGAAAAGGAAAAAATGGAAAAGAAATTATAATGAGAAGATATTTTCTTGGAATCAGAATGTGAAAATATTGGAAGGGCAGATACCCGGGATTGAGTCGCGGATGCGGAAGTCTTTCGGGAAAGTACCGGAATCGTCCGAAATTCAAGTATCTCGGAACGACCCGAAATAAACATCAAAAATCCACAATATTATATTAAGAATAATAGTGAAATCCTTTTTAAGAAATACTTTATAGTTTTAAAGATAAAAATCCTGGAATCAGTTACCTACCGACTCCGAAAGAATTTTCATAAAATCATAAAATCCTCAGAAAAAGTATTTAAGTAAGAAATGTGATTCTAAGAATTAAAGTCTAAAGGACCATCTAGAAATTCCTAGCTGTGTGTGAATTAAAATTCCTGGAATCGGTCAGCGGCACTGGCCGACACCGGTTTTGAAGAAATTCATTTTAATTCAGGAAAAATCTAGAAAATCATAGAAAATCTAATATATTGGAAAATAATATTTGAGACTGAAAACGGTCAAATCTGATTACCAGAATATCCAAATCGAGTATACTTTAGGATCGGGCCCTCGGTTCAGACTAGGGCTGACCCAAGACCACGAATCCAAATCCAAGACAAAACAATCATATAAGGAATTCATAATACAGTATAAATACAGGAAACAAATCGAAAAAATACGACTGAAAATCTGAATACGCAACTAAGTACGTATTCCGGGAACGGGGTATTACAATCCACCCACCTTACAAAAATTGCGTCATCGCAATTTCGTTAAGGGGTAAATTGAACACAAAGGGGACAAGGGCTGGAATAAAGGCTTCATAAAACCAAAACAGGGTAAGGATATGGAAAGGATCTAGGAATCAAAGGAAAGATAGTCAAGGAAGGATTAGAAATCAAAGGAAAGATGATCAAGAAATAGATAACTCTGCACTTGTAGTTGGAATGTATAACCAAGACTCATGTATTCCAGTTGCAAATCTCTTTACCATTGATTTGCCTTCTGGACGTACTGAGGAGGTTAGAGCCTAAGCTCTGATACCAACCTGTAACGCCCCGATTCCACGGATACGGGGACGTCACTGCAACGTATATACGTAAGTCCGAATTACCTTCCCGTATATACGCTAAGCATCAGTACAGACAAGAATCAGAGTACGGAAGCAAATGGTGCATTATACATTCCAACACATATATATACAATCACAGAGTTATCACCAGAAGTGATCCAATATTACAATAATATTATATCACTGATGTGCAAATGCGGGAATACAAAAGATATACATGTATGGACAACATAAAAGATACATGTATATGAACAGTACAAAAGAGTGCTCACGAGGTAACTGGAGGGACCACGCTACCGCTGCGCTACTCTGATCAATAACAGGGAGAAATCCTCACGCTCCAAGCTCCATGACCTGGACATGAGAATCCAGGGGAGTCAGTGAAACTCCCCAGGCGAGTAGGATACAAAGCCGGGTGGCGAGCCAGGAGGGACACAAGAGTCAAGTACAGGAGACAGGAGGGTTAGAACATAATGAAATATATATATATATATATATATATATGAACGGTATAACATAATCGTCAGGAAACCGGAAATCCAAGGTAAAACTGATTTCATGCAAAGTGATTTTATACGCTTAGGTCACGGTCCCATGAGACAAATACATCGAAGGAATAATCCAAACAAGGAAACCCTCATCTATATACTTCTATCTCATGCCACAGAAATCCAAGCGTATAGAATCAGAGTTGCAAATCATATGGTAGTCAAAACAAGAATACTTAACAATATTAGTCAGGGGTCCATAATATGAGTCATAACAGGAATTAAAACAGGAGTCATAACAGGTATACATAACGGAAACTATAACAGGAAACATAACTGACATCTATTATTATTATTACTCGTCTGACTCATATATCTCGGTATGTGTCCAGGTGTGCACCCCAACACACATACATCCATATATAAGCGAGTCGAGGGTTGTTAACGGAAGCAGATGGAGAACTGACAGAGCTTCTTATAGTGGTTCACATACACCGGGGACCAGTTTGTTGGTCCAACGGTTCCCACCACCTGGGACCGGTTTGGGGGCCCAAAGTCCCCCTATATGTACTCATGTGGGCCCTAAGTCCCACTATAGTCGTCCGCCATATCATATCCATCACTATAAGCAAGGTATCATTCCGGCATCCATCACTTCCTCCCATACCCCATACAAGTTGTCCTTTTTATGATTTATTAACATAATTATCAGATTTCGGGAATGGACAATATCATAACAGGTATACATAACAGTAATCAGTACATAACGGTAATCAGGTGTTACATCCCCTTTATCGTGATAATTATAAGAATCGGTGTATCATGCTTGGTGTCAAGAGATAGCATGACAAGTGGTGATATGAATCAAGTAACCAGTCAAGTCAGGAGATAGATGATAGTCTGGGTAAGTCATGGTACAACATACAGGTCTTGCCAAATAGTGGCATGTCAGGTAGTCAGATGATAACACAGTTACCAAGGTGATATACATGTGTTAAAAGGAAACATGCAATTGACAAGTCTGAAGCAATGACAAGTCTGAAATAATAGCATGGCAATCATAGGAGAAACTCAGAAGTCAACGACCACGAAGGGTCGGCCACGCATAGCATGAAAACAGTAAAAGATATAAAGCATGAAATACAATACATGAAGACTAGAACGAGAATACTATCATAATCAATGAAATGGGAAGTAAGAGGGTAGCGAGTAAGAATACTCGCCCAAATCACCAAAACGCCGATATATCCGGAATCCACTGAAGTTCGGGATGCGCCACAACCTGTGATATAAATATGTAGAGAGAAGAGGAGAGAGAAGGAGAGAAGGTAAGATTATGTTTGTCAAGTGACAAGTCAAGTAATACTAATACATGATGTATGTCTAGAGGACAAGGTTCCTATTCAAGAAAGAAGTCAACTAAGACTAACAGCTAAAGTTAGTCGACTAGGGTCAAGGGAGTAGTCGACTAATAGAGGGGTTAGTCGACTAACAGTCTGGTATAGTCGACTAAAACTGTGCACCAGAGAGTTGGGTTTCATTTCAGGGAATAGTTAGTCGACTGGGGTAAAATAGGTAGTCGACTAACAGATACTCTAAGTCGACTAATAGTATGGTCAAGTCGACTAGTACTGAGATACAGAAAGTTGGGTTTTGATTCAGGAGTCGACTAGAGAGAAGGGTTAGTCGACTAGGGGGTTCAAGTCGACTAGGGTTGAATTTGGTAGTCGACTAATGAAGTCGCACCTTCAGTAATAAGGTCGCAGTTCAAATGAGTTAGTCGACTAGGGTCAAGGGTGTAGTCGACTAAGGGTCTCTGGTCGACTGGGAACTAAGGTAAGTCGACTAATACTGTGATTCCTAGAGTTGTGTTTCTCAGGACAGAACGGATTAGTCGACTAATGGCTAGGTCAAGTCGACTAATCGTGGGGAAACAACAAACAGAACAGATTTCCTAGGGTTGTGTTTGATGGCTAAATAATCAAGGGTTTAAAGACATATGTGAACATGATATGAAAACATAAGTACACTAAGAATAAATCAAGCCTAAGTGAGGAAGAACACTCACCAAAATTAGTACAAGTGATGGTGGTAGTGTTGGAACTTGATGTTGAAGAAGGTGGAACTTGATGGAGTTGTTGAAGTTGTTGGAGTTGTGATGGTTCCCATGGAGATGGAAGAGGAAGAGGATGAAGCTAAGTTGGAGAAGTGGTGGTGGTTGCCTTGGTGGAGATGAAGGAGATGGAGGTGGTGAAAGTTAGGGTTTGGCTTTTGGTGAAGAGAAATGAAAAGAAAAGGGATTGAAATGAAAAGGAAATGTATATATAGGATTTGGATTTTGTAAAGGGAGTTGCAATTAAATAAATAAGAGGGTTTTAATTGCAAAGTGGGGAGTGAGGTGTTTTCCTTGGCCAATAGGGGCTTGCCATGTGAGGGGGTGAGGTGGAGATGAAGATGGTGGAAGGTGGTGAGGTGGAGGATTGTGTGGTGGAGATTGGTGGAAAATGTGTGGATGAAAATGGAAGCTTAGGGAGGAAGAAAAGAATAAAGGAAAAGGAAAAATGGAAAAGAAATTATAATGAGAAGATATTTTCTTGGAATCAGAATGTGAAAATATTGGAAGGGCAGATACCCGGGATTGAGTCGCGGATGCGGAAGTCTTTCGGGAAAGTACCAGAATCGTCCGAAATTCAAGTATCTCGGAACGACCCGAAATAAACATCAAAAATCCACAATATTATATTAAGAATAATAGTGAAATCCTTTTTAAGAAATACTTTATAGTTTTAAAGATAAAAAATCCTGGAATCAGTTACCTACCGACTCCGAAAGAATTTTCATAAAATCATAAAATCCTCAGAAAAAGTATTTAAGTAAGAAATGTGATTCAAGTCTAAAGGACCATCTAGAAATTCCTAGCTGTGTGTGAATTAAAATTCCTGGAATCGGTCAGCGGCACTGGCCGACACCGGTTTTGAAGAAATTCATTTTAATTCAGGAAAAATCTAGAAAATCATAGAAAATCTAATATATTGGAAAATAATATTTGAGACTGAAAACGGTCAAATCTGATTACCAGAATATCCAAATCGAGTATACTTTAGGATCGGGCCCTCGGTTCAGACTAGGGCTGACCCCAAGACCACGAATCCAAATCCAAGACAAAACAATCATATAAGGAATTCATAATACAGTATAAATACAGGAAACAAATCGAAAAAATACGACTGAAAATCTGAATACGCAACTAAGTACGTATTCCGGGAACGGGGTATTACAATAATTGAAAAAAATGTGCAGCCAAATGATCGAACTGGAGAAGTTGTATCCCTTTCAGTCTTTTTTTCATAGCATCTTGAATCACCTGAATTGGATTTCTGTAATGAAAGTTATGATCAAAATACTAACATGTGTGCAATCTAAAACTGATTCTGAATCTGAGCTTACTTCTAGTTGACTAGTCAACGGCGAATCCACATAATTAATGACGATTTTGCCGTTTGACTTTTACTTTTTACTCTAAAACTTTGGGATCTTCTTTTATTTGATGTGTGGTTTCTATTGAACTCTCTGGTTTCATTCTTAAGTCTGTAGTAGTGAATACCATGCTGCAACTCTTATCTTCATCGCTTTTCTGATTTGTTTCATCTCTTTTCTCTAATTTGTGTTCTTGACCTAATTTCTGAATAATCATAAAAGTCTATACCCATGCAACATTAAATATATAACAAAAAAATATATAAAAGTGGTACAAAATATAAATAATAATCACAATTATTACACCCCCATAATCTTACTTTTGCTACTCCTCGAGCAAAATCCTAATCTAAAAAAAAACAAAAAACTAAAATTCCTAAAAACTAAAATAAAAACCTAACTCACTTTCGTAGGAATCACGGTTGTACTTAGCATGTGTAACAAGCCATTAAACCTCAAGGCTACCCCTAATGGACGAGTGTTGTCTCATGAGAGTTTGCAGTGAATATACCCACAAAATTCAATGAAAAGAAAATATAAAAAGATTAAGAAAATAAGGATAAAAATAAAGATAACTAAAAAAATAAGAAAGAGAAAAATAAGAAGAAAAAAAGAAAAATATTTTTGTTCAACAAGAATCACTATCCAATAAGCTCAATAGTTTTCACAAGTAATTCTTTTCAAGTTCAATCTCCTATCAAGAAATCCCATCATCTCTTCTTAGAGACTTCAAAAATCCTAATATATCCCATCATCTTTCCTATTCTTTCTGATCCTATGCATCTGCATAAGTGTGTAATAACTCTTAACTTGGAATTTTTTTAATTCAAACTTTTATACTTAACTTTTTTTTTCACAATATAGAAGTTTCAAAGTATTACCACTTCATTGCCTTTTAAGCACCTCTTTTTCTTTTTTTTTTTAATACATATAACTCATCCAATTCTCTTTCGTATAAATATCAAGGCTTCTTCTGATCAAGATACCTGACTAATTGATCATTGGAGCTATAAAGGCAAACTCTAGAATCTCAAAGTTTTAGATTAAGTAGGGCCAAAACAGAGTATATGGAGTACAAATTCAGTAAACAAAGAACCCGAGATTATAATATTATGATACTAGACGGATAAAGAATACCAATGAGCAGTTATTTTAAGTACTTGAGTTCTATTATCCAAAAGGACGGGGAGATCAATAGTGATGTCAATCATATAATCCAAGCTGACTGGTTAAAATAGAGGAGTACAACAGGAGTTTTATGCGATCATAACATCCAGTTATAACTGAAGGAAAAGTTTTATCGGACTGATATTAGGCCAGCTTTGTTATATAGCATAGAATATTGGGCTATAAAGAGATATCATTCCTAGAAGATGAGTGTAGCATAGATGCTCATGCTTCATTGGATGTGTGGTAACACGAGGAGAGATAACGTGAGAAATGGAGATATTCGTCCTAAGATAGGCATAGCCCCTATAGAAGAGAAGATGAGAGAATAAATACCGTCTACGATGGTTTGGTCATGTGCGACGTAGATTTACAAATACACCAGTCCGACGAGTAGAGCTTATCAACTCAGGCAAGTTAAAAAAGCGAAGGGAAGACCAAAGAAAACATGGACGGAGATGATACGAAAAGATATAAAGACTAAAGGTTTTAATGAAGGCATATTGCTCGATAGGAACGAGTGAAGAAAGCTGATCCATGTGTCCGATCCGACGTAGGTCTCTTTTGGTTCATGTAGCCTACCCCAGATACTTGGGACAAATGGCTTAATTGTTGTTGTTACCTAATTATCTTTTCTGTAAATGCCAAGGCTACTTGAGACCAAATATCTAGCTAATCAATAATTTAAGTTCATTATATTTTATGTATATGTCAATATTTTTTTATATTTTTTTAAGTATTAAGTAATCCTCATCATCCCAAGTTTAAATAAATGTGTAAGTGTGGATAAGATGCATAATCACGTAGATAAATTCTAAATGACATTCAATTTTCATCTCTTCTCAAAAATTTAAGGAATTTATCAAATTGATATCCTTATCCAATTCAAACTATATGATCACTAAATCTCTTAAAATTAGATAATTTTACTAAAATTTTAATTTTTTTCAGTTAGTAAAAGAAAAAAAATCTAGTAAAGTCCTAAAAAGAAAAAAATAAACTTAAAAATAAAAGAAAAGGAAAAATCCTAGACTCCTCCCCCATAACTAAACCTTGGCATGTCCTCATGCAAAGCAAGATGAATCAGTAACATATGTAAATCACAAATAAATACCGCCTCCCCAAGATCAATTTATCTTTTTAAATTTTTAGACAATCATAAATAAATTATCTATCAAAAATTACCCATGTCCATAAAAATAAACAGAAAATCATAAACATTCATTAATTTGAAAGAAATCACTAGGGAAAATTTCAAAATTTGGATCCATTTTTTCACGACGAATTAGCGTCTGGACTGTGATTACGCCGTCCGTACTTCTCTCTGATGATCCTGGTATTTTTCTAACATGTTTAGTCCATCTCTGTGGTTGATCATGTATCTATGTTTCTCTTGCAACACTAGTTCTAAACTGAGGTGAACAAAAAGAAAAAGAAAAATAAAAGTCAGTATATATATATATTTACAATAAATTATCTCCTTATCTTGATTTCGTCTATTCCACCCATGAGAATGCTTGCTTAATAGTTGTCAAAATGAAAAGTTATAGCCCTTTCAGTGTTCTTTTCACAGCATCTTGAATCACCTGAGTTAAATTTTTATAGCGAAAGTTATGATCAAAATACTAAAACATGAGCAATCTGAATCTGATTTTAAATCTGAGCTGACTTCTGGTTGACCAGTCAATGGCGAATCCGTCGTAGTCAATGGCGAATATGCCATTTGACTTTGACTTTTGACTCTGAACTTTGAGATCTTTTTTTATATGATGTGTGGTCTATATTGAACTCTCTAGTTTCATCCTTGGGACTCTGTATCAGTGAATTCCATGTTGTAACTCTTATCTTCATCGCTTTTTGGGTTTTCATCTCTTTTCTCTAATTTATACTCTTGACCTAATTTCTACATAAATATAAAATAATATACCCATGCAGCATTAAATGTGTAACAAAAAAAGTATAAAAGTGATATAAAAATAGATGATAATTGCAATTATCACATATCATTCACATACAACAGCAAATATGTTACACTGCTTGAAATAAACGCAACGGTCATACTCACATCAGGTGTAGTTATTCTTAATCATGAATGAGTCAAACTGCTTGTACTACTACTTGGGAGTCTGCTTCGACCCATAAAAAGACTTCTTGAGAAGACACACCTTGTTTTCTCTATCTTTCTGAATGAACTCTTCGGTTTGCTTCACGTATATCCTCTCCTCTAATTCACCATGTAGAAATGCTATTTTCACATTCAACTGCTCCAACTCGAGATCACTTTGAGGCAAGATTGCCAACAACAACAGAAAGGATGCATGTTTAACTACAGAAGAGAAGATCTCATTATAGTCAATACCCTCCTTCTGAGAATACCTTTGGCAACTTAGCATTGCCTAGTATTGCTCATTATCCTTCTTTCGAAAGACCTATCTGCAATCTATCACTTCAGAACTCTTTGGTAGATTCACCAAATCTCATATTTGATTCCTCTCGAAATACCCCATCTCCTGTTCCATAGCTGTGGCTTACTTGTCACTGTCATCCGCCTTGATTGCCTCTTTGTAACTGCTAAGGTCTTCACTTTTTGTTACAATGCAAAAGAGACTTGGTCTCTTCCCAGCCATATCTGATTGGTGGTATTGAAACTCTGTTTGACCGTCTCAACAATTTAGGTTACATATGTTGCTCTTGAGTTGCTTCATGTTTGTCTCCATCTGAAACTGAGGAGTCTGCATTTGACCTGACAGGCTTGATGGGATCATGTGAAAACTCAAACTCCTCTTTGAGAATTTGCTGAATCGTCTAAAGATCCACCTTGTGTCTTGTCCTCTATCTTTGACTTTTCTTACAATATTGAATTTTTATTAAAGACCATATCTCTGCTAACAAAGGTATTATTCTTCTCTAGATCCCAAAGCCTGTATGCTTTAGTTACCTTGATAAAATCGATGAAGTAACACCTCTTTGAGTTGGACTCTAGCTTATTCCTTTTTTGACTATCAACTAAATTATATGTCAGGCAACCGAATATCCATACGGTTGAATAGTCCACTAACTCTCCTCGTCATATCTCTTTTGGTATCTGAAGATCAACGGCTGTAGACGGTGACATGTTCACTAAATAACTCGCATGACTCACCGTCTCTACCCAGAAATCTTCTAACATGTCAGCCTAGAACCTCATACAATGGACACACGTTGTAAGTGATCGATTTATGCGCTCTACTACTCCATTTTATTCTGACCACCTTGGAATACTCAGCTGGTGCTCAACACCTTCACTAACTAAGTATTCCTTAAATTCCGTAAATGTATACTCACCCATATTGTCTGATTTCAAGAACTTTACCTTTTTTCCTTTCTGTTTCTCTAACATGGCTTTCTACTTGTTAAACTTCTGGAATACTTTTGATTTCTGCTTCAAGAAATACTCCCATACTTTTTGGGAGAAATTATCTATAAAAATAACATAATAACATGCATCCCCAGTGGATGCAATTGGCAAAGATCCCCATACATTCGTGTGTATAAAATGTAACAAGTCCTTTGTTTTATGCACTGAGCTAGTAAAAGCTACTCTCGACTGTTTACCCATAATACAAAACTTACATAGGTTAAGATTATAGTATTTAATACCTAGTAGAACTCTTTTGATGTGTAAGACTCGAAAACCTCAGTCGCTCATGTGTCCAAGACACATGTGTCAAAGTCTTGTAGCATCCTCCTTTTCTGTTGCCATGAAAGCATCATCAATCACCATACTTCTGATCACCTTCTACAAATTCGTCATACACTCTGCTTTGAGGACCGTCATGGAGTCCTTAGTGACCTTTAGAGCTTTGTCTGTCCTGAGAACTTACATCCATGAACTTCCAAGGCTTCCAATGAGAAAAGGTTTTTTCTCAGGTCTGGAACGTGTCTCACATCCTTGAGTGTCCTCACATGTCCTCAAACATCTTCATGTGGATACTATCTATTCCAACTATCTTGGATGCATCATCGTTCCCCATCAGGACTGTGCCTCCTTCAAAAGGCTCATATGTGCTAAACCACTCCTTTTTTGGGCACATGTAATATGTGCACCATGAGTCAAACAACCAAGCATCTGAGAACCTCCTTTTGCCTCTGCCCGGATCCATCGACAGAACTAAAGTTCACCTAGAGGGGGGTGAATAGGTGACTAGCTAATCTAATGATGAATTAATGTGGAATTAAAACTATTTATGCAAACTAAAAACTATTAAGCTAAACACACCAAGTATAACACAAGAGTTTAGCCGAATTCCCGGTGAAGGGTTTTGGACTAACTCCTCAAGATTCCTCTAGATAAGAGTTGAGGTGCCACTATGACTCTCTTGGTTGCATACAAGTGTGAGCAAACAATCCCAAACATATATCAATAAAGCACAATATATATCAAGCATATAAGGATATAAGCAATGTAAGCATGCAAGAAATAAACACAAGTGAGAGATACAGAAAGAGCAATCGCATACACAGGAGATTTGTTTTAAGGTTCGAGCACCCTTACTCTACGTCCCCGCCTTCAACACTATGAAGGATTTCCACTAAAATTGATCCCATCGGATCACTCGGTGCCGCAACACCTATAACGAGTTCACACTAGAACTCCTTGGACTCACTAGTCCCTCTCTTATTCTCACAAGAACAACACGCACAAGCACACTAGCTTGCCGAGGCCGCACCTCTACACCGAGCTCCCACAAGAACTCGAAACAACACGAACCCGCAAGTTCGCCTCCTTAAATACAAGATGAAAACTTTGGTGATCTAAATACTTTAATCACCTAAAAATACTCTCACAACAACTCTCCTATAGGATTGATATAGCAATGGAAAGCTCAAGTATGTGTGAGAAAAACTTGGATAGATTTGTAGTGAAAAACTCAAGAAATCTCTTTTGAAAACCCTCTTGAAACACTCTCCTTTTGATATGGAAATATTGGCTCTAAAACAAGTGAAGATAAACACTTAGAGGGGAAAGAAAAACTAGCTTGAAAATCCACTTAAAATCTTGTGTAAAACAGCCAAAACAACCCCATATAAATAGGCTCTAAAAACTAGCAGTTGGGGACAACTCAGCAGAAAACTCTATTGTCGGTCGACCGCCTGGTCGACCGGCCAACTGTCAGATTTTTGACCATTGTGCCACCGGTCGGATTTCTGACCATTGTGTCACTGGTCGACCGCTCGGTCGACCGAGGCCGGATCCAGAGAGCAGAGCTCTCTGGCCGGTCAATCGCTGATCGACCGGGGCCAGATCCAGAGAGCAGAGCTCTCTGGCGGTCGACCGGCCCACCAGCCAAATGGTTGTGCACGTTTGTGCACATCGGTCCACCGGTCTGGTCGACCGACTTCTGTCTCGGTCGACCGTCTGGTCGACCAGCAGAAGGCCAGGTCAGACATCTTTTGGGATTTAAAACTTGGTCTTTTTATCTTTAATAAAATCCCATAAATTCTCATAAATTCTACAAAAATAAGTTCATTAATATACTTTAATATACAAACATGTTTGATTAAAAATTAAAATATATTATAAATATTTTGAACTATTTTTGTGATATAGAAATTTTGGCTTTAAACAAAAATCGTATTTTCCAAAACCAATCTCCAAATTGAAAAATGATTTTTTCCAAAACTTCTCCAAATACAACAATAATATATTTTAAACACTTTTGAAGCTTAGTGTGTATGGATATGATCCACTACACATATGAGATGAAATATCTATGTTTTTGATAATAAGCTCTAAAATAAGTTTTGATAAATCCAAAACGATATTTTTCTAAAATCAAAACTATCTTATGAAAACACATATAAATTTTGTGTATGTGTATATGAACTTGAGCAATCCCCTAACTAATCTATCTTTTAAATTTTACCTAAAAATAAATCTTGACACTTACAAAACCCGACACAAGTCTTCTTGAAAATTTTCTCATGAAAATCTTCTTCTCCTTCTTGAATTGGTCCAAACCTTGATCCAAAAAGCTAGGCTCCTCTTGAGTACTTGATGCAATCTTGATGCGCAAGCTCTTGAATCGAGAGCTAGCTTTAAAACTTGACTTCAGATCCTTTGTTGAAGCTAAACGCCTACTAAGATCTTGATCAAATATCTGAGACTAAATAAACACAAGATCATTAGTACTATAACTAAATGAGTTAACCATCATAAAAACTAGAGCGATGGGCTTTTGGACCAACAATCTCCCCCTTTTGATGATGACAAAACTCATGGAATTATATATGCATGGATTAAAGTTAAGCTTCACAGAAGCTCCCCCTTAACTCATGCATAACAATAAACATAAATATATTCAATTGCTTGCATAAAACTAAACAAATATATATGCATAGACAAGGAGATAAACATGCATAAACTCACCAAATTCTTCTCCCCTTTTTGCATCAACAAAACATATATGCATAGACAAGAAAATAAACATGCATATATAAACTCTCAAAATTCTTCTCCCCCTTTTTATCAATTCATCAACAAAGGGGCAAAAATAAATCAAACAATAAAGATATATAAGCGATATACATTCATGAAGAAGAGAGACGTGAAGTTAGTTCCCCCTGCATATATGCATTACATGAAGAGGGAATGACAAGACCCTAACTCACATAAAACATAATATACAATATATAAGCGGAGATGTTAAGCTCCCCTTACACACATGTACCACATAAAGAAAAGATGTCAAGCTCCTCAACATAAGATATACTCAACATGAATCTATATATAGAAGAGATGTTAAGCTCCCCTTGCATATAGGCAATACATATCAAGAAATTTTGAAATAAAATTTTGATAATACTTAAAGCAAAACTTTGAAATTTCTTAAAACAAAATTTTAGAATTTCTTAAGTCAACAAAACAAATTTTGATACGAATGAAATCAAATTGTAGTTGATAAAATAAAAGTTGGTACCACTTGTAAATAAACAAAATTTTAAGATACCAATAGAGGATTTTTGATACCAATTGAAAAAATGCATAAGCTTATAAAGATACTAATTTATATTTAAATTTAAGGCATGCTTAGCATAAACATAATTTATACTTTAAACATGTAAATATTGTAACACAAGCATAATCAAATCATATATATGTATGAAAGTGAAAATACCAATTGAAATTGATATTATTATTGAAATTATTGAAATTTGAATCATACATATATATAAAAAATATGTGTGAGTATACAAAAAGTGAAATATCATGAAGATCATGTATAACTCATAACTACCACCCTATTCATGCACATGTTTAAATAATTTTCAATTTAGCATACAAGACATGGTCGCCCATCCAATAGCCTTTAAAGAGTAGAAGTTTTTAAAAATAGATTTGAAAATAGTTGTAAATTGAAAACACTACCAAATGAAGAATAAATAATTAGTTTAAGGTAATTTTTGAAAAACTAGTTAAAAATTCTTCAAACATGAAACCAAATTATATATCTCATGAATCATAGCTAAGTACACAAAAATTGTCACTCAAGATGTATAAAACTCATAAATGCTCATGAAAATATAGTCATGAGAAAACAAATAAAATGTGAGTGCGCAAGAATCCTTCAAATATGAAAACAAATCATATAATAATTGAAGAATAAATAACTAGTTTAAAGTAATTTTTAAAAAACTAGTTAAAGATCTTTCAAACATGAAAACAAATCATATATCCCATGAAGCATGCTAAAAATACAGGAGTTGACACTTGAAATCTATAAATCTCAAAAATTCTCATGAAAATACTATCATGAGTAAACAAATGATGTATGAGTGCACAAGAACCATGTGAATAGCATATTCATGAATAATCAATAAGGTCCAAAATAAACATGAATTTCTTTTATCAAAAACATGTAAATCATAAAAATTAATTTTTCATTATAATCAAACTTTAAGGTATATGTATGTTCTATCAAAACTAACAATATACATACATATCGTAGACACAAACGAGTCCATAATATAATTTGCATGAAGGTAAGTGACTCAAGGGTATACATGTATATATTTATTAGTTTTAGACAAGAATAATATATACATGAAGTAAAACATATACAAAAATAGGAAAAATAAGTGTAAATGAGGGAATCATCAAAACTAGGTTATATATGTACATGTAATGAGTACAAATGAGCAATGAGGTACAAACATATAATAATCAAGTGTAACTCACTACTTATACGAGTATATACACAAGTTTTAATGAAAAGTTCATCTAAACAAGTATTCACCACATGAAACATAAAATCAAAACATGCTAAAAATATTATCTAAGAAAAAGCATGTAAATTAAATGGGAGTTTAGAGATATTTACCAAACCAAATGTACTATTCTCTAAGTCTCCAAAATATGGTGGTCCTCCCACCAAACTTCCTTGATAGTGATGCATCAATTGTAGTGTCCATCAAGCTTATGCATCCACCACCAAGGCACCATACCTCTCACGTCTATGAGAGCCTACACGTATATTAAACACAAGTGGTGAAAATTATGGTACCTATTTTCTTTTGAGTCCACGGGGGTTAGCATTATTCGGAACTCAAACATTTTTATTAGCAAAGTTAAAAGAATTTACTCTATCATAGAAAAATCTTGTAAGATGACCTTTGCGGCCGCAATGTGTACATTTGTACACTCTAGCATGCATATGAGAGTGAGTGTGATCATGATGTGCATAGTGTGCATATGTATGCCATGGGTTATGTGCATGAACATGTGGAGTTTGTTTCTTTTCAAACAAGATTTTCAATTTAGAATGGTTAAATGCACAATTGCTCAAAGTTGAGCTCAAACAATTTATTTTATTTTTCAAGACTTGAATCTCATTTTTATTAATAGTAGCATGAAGAGCATGGCAAGAATGAAAATCAATAATCTTTTTCTTTTTAGAAATATTTTCTTTTTTTTAAACAATTTTCTCTTTTAAAGAGTTATTTTCTTCCAAAGCAATTTCTTTTTCTTTCCAAAATGATTTTATTTTAAAGAATTATTTCCTTCACAAATATCATTTAATTTAAAAAATAAGAAAATATTCTCCTTTTTCAAAGCTTCATTTTCTTTTGAAACATTTTCAAATTTATTTTAAAAAGAATCTTTTTCTTTTGAAATGGACTCATATTTATTCTTCAATCTTTTATGGTCCTTTTTAAGCAAATCATATTTTTCAAGAAGTTGTTGACAAAATAAAGCAAGCTCATCATATGGCATGTCAACATCCTCATCAAGCTCGGATTCGGAATTTACCTCAAGGGGGTTATCCCCTTGGACCATGTAGCATATGTTGGAAGTATCACTTCCATCATTCGAGTCGCTCTCCGCATAGTATTGCTTTTATTCGCCAAAGGAGACTATAGTGTTCCATACTACAAAAGCTGAATCAAATTAGCAATCCTAGATAAATAATCATCATTTAGGATACTCTTTAATGCATGGATGGCTTTTGAGTTAGCATGAAGATACTTGCTATTAGTAAAGTAGGAATCCTTAATGGTAGAAAGATAAACATGAATGACTAAGGTACATTGACATCTTAACTTTCCAAGTTTGGATGTTAAGAATATCAAACACGGGAGGTGTCATGAAATCCATGTGTGTGTAAACAAATATTGTGATTAACTAAAAAGAGGATCTTTAACTCTAAGCTGTTAGACCCAAATCAAGAGCACCAAGCTCTGGTACCAATTGAAGTTCACCTAGAGGGGGTGGGGTGAATAGGTGACTAGCTAATCTAATGATGAATTAATGCGGAATTAAAACTATTTATGCAAACTAAAAACTATTAAGCTAAACACACCAAGTATAACACAAGAGTGTAGCCGAATTCCTGGTAAAGAGCTCTGGACTAACTCCTCAAGATTCCTCTAGATAAGAGTTGAGGTGTCACTATGACTCTCTTGGTTGAATACAAGTGTGAGCAAATAATCCCAAGCATATATCAATAAGGTACAATATATATGAAGCATATAAAGATATAAGCAATGTAAGCATGCAAGATATAAACACAAGTGAAAGATAAAGAAAGAGCAATCGCAAACACGGGAGATTTGTTTCGAGGTTCGAGCGCCCTTACTCTACGTCCCCGCCTTCAACACTATGAAGGATTTCCACAAAAATCGATCCCACCGGATCACTCGGTGGCGCAACACCTACAACTAGTTCACACTAGAACTCCTTGGACTCACTAGTCCCTCTCTTGTTCCCGCAAGAATAACACACACAAGCACACTAGCTTGCTGAGGCCGCACCTCTACACCAAGCTCCCATAAGAACTCGAAACAACACGAACCTGCATGTTCGCCTCCTCAAATACAAGATGAACACTTTGGTGATCTAAACACTTTGATCACCTAAAAACACTCTCATAATAACTCTCCTATAGGATTGATATAGCAATGGAAAGCTCAAGTATGTGTGAGAAAAACTTGGATAGATTTGTAGTGAAAAACTCAAGAAATCTTTTTTAAAAATCCTCTTGAAAAACTCTCCTTTTGATATGGAAATATTGACTCTAAAAGAAGTGGAGATAAACACTTAGAGAGGTAGGAAAAACTAACTTGAAAACTCACTTTAAATCTTGTGTAAAATAGCCCAAAACAGTCCCATTTAAATAGGCTCTAAAAACTAGCCGTTGGGAACAACTCAGCAGAAAAATATGCTGTCGGTTGACCGCCCGGTCGACCGGCCAACGGTCAGATTTCTGACCGTTTTGCCACCAGTCGGCCACCCGGTCGACCGAGGCTGGATCCAGAGATAGTTCTCTGGCCGGTCGACCCCCCGGTCGACCGGGGCCAGATCTAAAGAGCAAAGCTCTCTGACGGTCGACCGCTCGGTCGACCGGCCCACTAGCCAAATGGTTGTGCATGTTTGTGTACATCGGTCGACCGGTCTGGTCGACCAACTTCTGTCTTGGTGACCGGCAGAAGGCCAGGTCAAATATCTTTTGGGATTTAAAACTTAGTCTTTTTATCTTTAATAAAATCCCATAAATTCTCATAAATTCTACAAAAATAAGTTCATTAATATACTTTGATATACAAACATGTTTGATTAAAAATCAAAACATATTACAAATATTTTGAACTATTTTTGTGATATAGAAATTTTGGCCTTAAACAAAAATCGTATTTTTCAAAAATAATCTCCAAATTGAAAAATGATTTTTTCAAAACTTCTCCAAATATAAAAATAAGATATTTTAGACAGTTTTGAAGCTTAGTGTGTATGGATATGATTCACTACACATATGAGATGAAATATCTATATTTTTGACAATAAGCTCTAAAATAAGTTTTGATAAATCCAAAACGATATTTTTCTAAAATCAAAACTATCTTATGAAAACACATATAAATTTTGTGTGTGTATATATGAACTTGAGCAATCCACCAACTAATCTATCCTTTACATTTTACCTAAAAATAAATCTTGACACTTACAAAACCCGACACAAATCTTCTTGAAAATCTTCTCTTGAAAATCTTCTTCTCCTTCTTGACTTGGTCCAAACCTTGATCCAAAGAGATAGACTCCTGTTGAGTACTTGATGCAATCTTGATGCGTAAGCTCTTAAATAGACACGAGCTAGCTTTAAAACTTGACTTCAAATCCTTTGTTGAAACTACATATCTACTAAGATCTTGATCAAATATCTGAGACTAAATAAACACAAGATCATTAGTACTATAACTACATGAGTTAATCATCATTAAAACTAGAGTGATGGGTCTTTGAGCCAACAAGAACATCACAAGGGTCTTTAACTGCTTCCTCAGCTATGCTGGCTTGATCCGATTGTTTCCCACTGGCACAAGCTCCATCAGCTCCTGGACCATCTTTCTTCTTTAGAATCTCCTTGTACTTGAAGCAATTCTTCTTTAAGTGCCCAGGTTGTTTGCAGTAGTAGCAATCATTTTTTCTGGTAGAACCTTTGTTACCCTTCTTGGGTCCTCTACTATGTGATCCCCCCTCTGCTTCTTGACTACAAATCCTAAGTTCTCCTCTGTGGAATCTACCTTCTTCATCAGCTTATTTTTCTGGAGCATTTATTTGATATTTTTCAACTCTAAGGTCTTTTTTTCATACATGATGGTGGTCACCAAGTGATCATAACTCTAAAAAAGAAAAGACATCAACAAAAAAGTTGTCTTCCTCTTCTAATTTCACATTAAGTGTCAATATGTCACTCAAAATTCGATTGAACGCATTGAGATGCTGCAGAAACGGTGTTCTTTCCTTCATTCAAAAACTATACAACTGCTTCTTCAAGAAGAGTTTATTGGATAAACTCTTCGTCATGTAAGAAACTCTCTATCTTACACCATTGGTATGCAGTTGTTTTCTCATTCATTACATTGTAAAGAACTTCAACTGATAGGCATAGTATAATAGTGACCTTGGCTCGAACATTGAGATCCACCCACTCATCATCCTCCGTCTTGGATGGCTTCTTCTCAACACCAAGTAGGGACTTGTGAGTGCTCTCCTTCACGAGCAATGTCGTTACTCACATCCTTCACAACAGGAAGTTATTTTTCTCATCGAATTTCTCCACCTCGAACTTCGTTGTGATCGTCTTGCTAGCCATTACTCTTATACTAATTGTTGTGATATCACCACCAAACAATAAAAGTAGCTGCGGAAATCCCGAACAATCTACCATAGAAAACAATCTATCTTGAACACCACAAAAGGAAGAACACAAATTAAGAGCACAAGATATTGTGGGAGGAGGCATAGAAATTCTTATTAATATAAGAAGCAAAATAGAGTTTATAAGGATCTATCAAACTCTTAATACAATAGTTGATTCAAGGTTATTAAAACCAATGAAATAATGCCATAGTTATAAAAAAAACCAACTACCTAGATTTGGTTAAAAAATGAAATCAGAATTTAACTTGAAACAGAATCAGAATTTGGGTTGGATATACACAGATACGTTCAAATTGCTGCTGTTGTCGACAAGCATGCCCACAATGTTCTCCGAAAAGTTGGTCAGTCTCAGATTTTTGACAACTTTGCCAGAGCTGTTGAAAGCTGGTATCAGCTTTTGAAAGCTTCTTCAAGTTTTCGAAAGCCCTTGTATTATGTGCACGTTTTGACTTCTGAATCTGTAGGAAACTCTTTCACCTTATCGCATAGTCTTCTTTAATGAATGTGAGGCATCCAAAATACCAATAATAAGCTCAGGAGGATTTAAGTCCTTTCCCATCATTAAAAGCTTATTAATGAAACATGGGAACCCTACAGGTTCACTGTTTTCTCTCAAAAAAATTGTATAATTCTTGAGCTAAATATTTGGTGAAATGGCGCTCGAATTTGAGGGATTAGTTAATGATTTTGGGTGGAAGAACACATTACAGAAGCAACCAACTATGATGTTTTTTGGCACTCAGAGAAGCATGGTAAGTTCTCTAATACCTTTAGGTTGAAGTTAGTTGTTAAGCCATCCTTCTCACTTCAAATCCCCCCTTCCCCACTCACTGTGCTCAGGCTCTTTCAGACATCTCATGAGACACACCTGAGTACAGGCATGCACACAATCAGGTAAAATCTTCAATTAGTTCTGATGTTCTTTACGTAATCTCTATTTAGCATGATCATAATCATTGATTATGGTTACCCTGAATGTCCCTCCTTTTGGGTAAATCGAATCTCTATTTAAAGAGTTCAATTATAAGGAGAGGGTAAAATCTTATTGATATGAGTTTTCTAAACTCTGTTGAAGGTTAGGCAAAGATCGATGCAATCAATGGTATCAAATACGAGAGTGTATCAGTCATATCAATGGTGAATTACACAGGAGGAATAGGACCTAGTTGATTAGGGCAATGGCCTAGTCAACTAATGACACAAACAGAGAGTTAAAAAATCTGTTCATTACAGACTAGTAGATTAGGCCAAATTCCTAGTTGACTAATAGGGATTATTAGTCGACTAGGTTATTTCCTAATCGATTAATACAATTACAGCGGCCCAGTTTTCAAATCTGATTCTGAATCCGTTTCTGATCCGAACTAGGTATTTTTGGTTTTCTTTTATTCGTGATTTCTTTAGTTATATAAGGAGGGATAGTGTCCCTAAATATTTGTAACTTGTAATTGATTGATTCAATAAAAACTCTCTCCCCTTGTCCCGAGGATGTAAGCAAATTGCCTAACCTTATTAAATCTTGTGTTCTCTCTCTTTTCTTTATTTAATTGTTCGTGTGATTGGTGCCTATTCTCTGGTGTACATCTTCTCTATTGATTGGATTTCCAACAAGTGGTATCAGAGCTTTCCGGATTCGATGCGGAGTTTTTCATTCGGGTGGAGCAAATCAATTTGGAGACTGTCTACAGTTTTGTTCGGAGGTAAAGATCTAATCTTTTCTATTTGGATTTATTTTTACTAATTGTTTTTCATATTATGTTAAGGAATCTATTAAGAAGTTGGCCAGAAAAGTGAATCTATGGTGAAATTCTTGAACCCACATCCGATGAAGATCAATGTGGTAAAATTTAATGGCACGAATAATTTTGAGATGTGGAGGTGTGAGGTGATGGATGCATTGAGGATATCAAACCTTGAAGACACCCTACGATTGAAAAAAAATCAAAGGAGACTTCTAAAAAAGATTGGGACAAGATGAATAGGACGGCGTCTGGTCTTATAAGATTTTGTTTGACACAAGACAACAAGTATCATGTGTTATATAAGATGTCTGCAGTGAAGATATGGGTGATTCTCGAGAAGAAATATCTGATGAAAAGTATCGAGTCTCGACTGCTTCTAAAGAGGAGCCTTTATCACTTCCAGTTGAAGAAGGGACTTTCTATTGCTGAGCACATGAACAACTACACAAAGCTTCTTACAGATTTAGTTAATGTGGATGTGGGTATCAAAGAAGAGAATAAGATGTTATTTCTTTTGAATTCTCTCCCTGATGAGGAATATGAGACCTTCGTCCTCACCTTGATTAATGAAAAACAATCATTTAACTATAATTATATGTCGGCTACTCTTATAAATTATGAAGTGAGGAGGAAGGAAAAGCAATCTTCTTCCAATAGTACATTAGCAGAGGCATTAGTGGTAAGAAGCAGGGGTTCCAATCAGAAGGGCAAAGGCATTCGTGGGAGATCAAAGTCCAGACTAGGGTTCAGAGATCTGAAGAACCAATGTGCCTTCTGTAAAAAGTTAGGGTACTGGAAGGTTGATTGTCCAAAGATCAAAGATAAGAAGTAGTTGAAAACCGAGGCAAATCTCGCACAGTTGATCAGTACATAAGCTGGTACCTAAATCAGACTCAGACTCATTAATATTTTCATTCTCAGTCACTACAGCTACCATAGGTTACTTAGCTGATTCTGAGTGAATGATCGATACAGGAGCTACCTATCATGTGTGTCCCAATAGGGATTGATTTTCTAGTTTTGAGAAACTATATGGATGTTTCATTGTCATGGGTGATGATCGTCCATGTCACATGGAAGGGATAGGTACTGTCTTGGTCAAGATGTTTGATGGAATGGTACGGGAATTGAAGGATGTGAGGTATGTACCTCAACTGAAAAGGAATCTTATCTATGTTGGTGTCTTGGAAGCATGGGGTCTTGAAGTATCTATTAGAGATGAAGTTCTTAAGATGGTTAAAGGCTTGATGGTTATTTTGAAGGGCGTCCGACGCAATAATCTTTACTATTTGAAGGGTAGTATGGTTACAGGACAAGTGGCCACTTATACAAATTCAGATAATGATTGTACCCAACTCTGACATGTGAGGCTCGGGCATATAGGAGAAATGTCTTTGCAAGCTCTTGCAAAGACGTTTCTCCTATATGATTGCAAAGACATTTCTCCTATATGCCCGAGCCTGCAAAGAAACGTTTATTGAAAGGTGTCAGTACCTACAAATTGAAATTTTGTGAATATTACATCATTGGAAAGAAGACCAAGGTAAGACTTGGCACCACAACCTATTGCACCGAGGGGATTTGGATTATGTTCACACAAATGTCTGGGGACCTACCATGACGACATCTATTGGAGTAACCATTACTTTTTATCTTTTATAGATGATTACTTTAGGCGATGTGGGGCATATACCATGAAGCACAAAGGGGAAGTCCTGGAGTTATTTGTGGAGTGAAAGAAGAACATGGAGATTATATGAAAAGGAAGATTAAGGCACTCCATTCAGACAGTAGATGAGAGTATACGAGCGATCCTTTCCTACAGCTATATCGCATGAGGGTATAGAAAGACACTTCACAGTAAGAGAAATACCGTAATAAAATGGGGTGACTGAAAGGATGAACAGGACCTTACTAGAGAAGGTCTATTGCATATTATCCAACGCTGGCATATCAAAATCTTTTTGGGCTGAGGCATTGGCGTATGCTTGCCATCTCATTAATAGGTTGTCTTCGTCTGCAATAGGAGGTAAAACTCCTCTAAAGGTTTGATCAGAGAAAGTTGCTCAGGATAATGATTCGCTGTGGGTATTTGGGTGTCTGGCCTACTATCATGTCAAGAAAGATAAGTTAGACCCAAGAGCGAAAAACGGTGTAGTCGTAGGATTCAAGAAAGGAGTAAAATGCTATAAAATTTGAGATCTAAAGAACAAGAAATTTAGCTTGAGCAGAGATGTCATGTTTGATGAGGCTTTAATGCTGAAGCCTACAAACTCTCAGCAGGTGGAGAGTCAGACGGCCAACAGAATATTGTAGAAAGTGGAGAGTAATGCTACTTCACCGTCTTTATAAAGATCAGTATCATTTCAGGTTATACCCTTAGTAACATAAGGAGATGATCAGGTAACCAAATAGGATACTGATAATGATGAGGATCAAGGATAGGCTATGGGTAATGTCCAAGAATCCACTGCAGTTGAAAGAACTCGAAGAAATTCATGTAAGCTCAGTTGGCTCACTACTAACAAAATCATGGCTTATGCTCTCCCAGTTGTTGAGGAGGCAATCCTATCTACTTACAGAAAAGTTAAAATCAGGTCGGAGTCCAAAATGTGGAAGGATGCCATGATGGAAGAAATGAGTTTTCTACACAAGAACTACACTTGAGAACTGTCAGAGTTTCCCAAGAGAAAGAAGGCGATCGGTTTGTAAGTGGGTATTTGTAAAGAAACAGAGATCTTCAGATGGTGATATTGTATGCTATAAAGCCAGATTGGTAGTTAAAAGTTACGCTCAACGAGAAGGCATTGATTACAATGAGGTATCTCACTTGTTAAAAAACACTCGTCTATTCGAATTTTGTTGGCACTGGTAGCACAATACGAGTTGAAACTTGATCAGCTCAATGTGAAGACCACCTTTCTCCATAGCAATCTTGGAGAGAAGATTTATATGTCTCAGCTTACGGGGTTCAAAACTACAGTAAAAGATAATATGGTATGCAAATTGAAAAAATCATTGTATGTATTAAAGCAATCTCCAAGGCAGTGGTACAAGTGTTTCAGTAGTTTCATGAGAGGGGAGAGGTACACACGAAGCCATTATGACCATGTATGTATTACAATAAGTTACCTAGAGGATAATGCATCTATCTACTCTTGTATGTAAATGATATGCTAATTACTTCTAAAAGCAGATCTCTTATTGATAAATTGAAGAAAGACATGTCTTCCTAATTCGAGATGAAAGATCTGGGTGAAGCAAAGAAGGTTCTAGGCATGGAGATTGAGTGAGACTAGAAGAGTGGCAAGTTAGCTTGACACAGAGAGGTATTTGAAGAAGGTACTTCAAAAGTTCAACGTCAACGATCATACAAAGTCTGTAAATAACCATTGGCTCCTCATTTCAAGTTAAAAGCTACTATATCTCCTATTACAGTTGAAGAGCGTGAGTACATGACTCATGTGCCATATGCTAGCACATTTGGTAGTTTAATGTATGCAACGGTGTGTATAAGGTCCGACTTGTCACAAGTTGTCTCAATGGTTAGCAGATATATTCACGATCCCAGGAGGGGTCATTGAGAGATAGTGAAGTAGATTCTACAGTACATTAAAAGTACTATAGACATTGGTTTTGTACTCAAGAAGAATTTTACTGGTAAACGAAGTGTATCAGATATGTTGATTCCGACTACGTAGGAGACCTTGACAAACACCGTTCCAGTAGGGATATGTGTTTACATTGTCCCAAGCACCGGTCAGCTGGCGCTCTATTTTACAGTCTACTGTCACATTGCCTACTATGGAGGCCGAGTATATGACCATGACAGAGCCTATGAAGGAGACAATTGGCTTCAAGGGTTGCTTGATAACTTGGGGATTGATCAAGATCTGTTGAAAATCAATTGTGATAGCATGAGTGATATCTGTTTGGCAAAGAATCAGGTATATCATGCAAAGACGAAGCACATTAATGTCAGGTTCCACTTTGTTCGGGAGATTCTTGATGAAGGTGACATCGAGTTAAAGAAAATTCACACGAAAAAGAATCCCGCTGATATGCTTACTAAGGTTGTTCCGGGAGTGAAGTTTGCACATTGCAAAGAATTACTCCATATCCTTTCAGTTGTGTGAGCTCCGTGGAGCTCGTTTGAATGAACTACGTGTGGTTTGACCCCGTTAGGCATGGGTACATAGGCAATCACAATGGTGCAACCAATTAGAGTCGAAATGATGCTATGTTGTGTTCGGTTCAGATTTGAGAAATCTTTACTGAAGTGAAAAATTATGGGGAGAGGGTAAAATCTTGTTGATAGGAGTTTTTGAACTCTGTTGAAAGTTAGCCAAAGATCGATGCAATTAATGGTGTTAAATACGAGAACGTATCAGACGTATCAATGGTGGATTGCATAGGAGGAATAAGACCTAGTCGACTAGGGCAATGACCTACTCGACTAATGACACAAACAGAGAATTGAAAAATCTGTTTCACTACAGACTAGTCGACTAGGACGAATTCCTAGTTGACTAATAGGGACTATTAGTCGACTAAGTTATTTCTTAATCGACTAATACAGCTGCAGCGGCTCAGTTTTCAAATCTGATTCTAAAATCGTTTCTGATCCGAATTAAGTGTTTTTTGTTTCTTTTTCTTTATGGTTTCTTTGGCTATATAAAGAGGAAGGGCAGTGTCCCCAAATATTTGTAACCTGTAATTAATTGATTGAATAAGCACTCTCTACCCTTGCCCCGAGGACGTAGGCAAATTGTCGAACCACGTTAAATCTTGTGTTCTCTTTTTCTTTTCTTTATTTAATTGTTCATGTAATTGGTGACTATTTTCTGGTGTACATCTTCTCTATTGATTGGATTCCCAGCGCCAGCCAAATCTTCTGGCATTGTCTGAATTACGACAATATATTTGCTGGAGAGCATATGAATCCGCGTTGACAGGATTCGATTACAGGCCTTGTTTAATGCCAAACCAGATGATCCTGTGCACTCTCCTTATTGCAGTAGAAACAAAATTAAGTTTTACTAGTGTGAGTGCTTTGGATAGGAAATGCGGAGTGAGAGACTTAAAACAGTGAATCTCGCGAAGACAAAATGGCAACACTCTTCAGCACCAATTTCATTTTCCCAGTGAGTCAAGAGGACAGAGATCGCGCGCGCACACAAGCATCCAATGCAAGAAGATGTAGAAAAGTAAAAGTTGTGATAAAGAATGGTGGATTCACGACTCAGGCCAAGCGAGATAGGATCATACAATAATCTGACAGTGACAAGTGCATTCCCTTTTGGTTATCACTCGACGCCAATGCTCACATGCACTGTCATCGATATGAACACTTCAAGTCACAGATCCAATGCTCACATGCATTGTGATCGATAAAAACACTTTGAATGACAGATTAGAATCAGAGACTAATCAAACAACTTTTTTCTCGATTAATAAAGGAACTGAAATTTAAGGAAAGATACGTGTGCTGTGTATGATTGTGCATTGTCAATTGCGTGAATAAATGGACAAGCATGTAAAGGGTATGTTATTCGCACTGGGACAATTGTTTTACCAAGACTGTTTCTGGGATATTTCTGGTACTAGGAATAGGACGAGGACAAATTTTCTGAGATTCTGCAATAAATTTGAGATTTATGTCACATTGATTATTATTAACTATATTAATATTTTTTTAACTTATTATTCTATCTTAATTACCAATCTAGTGTTTATATTTAAATTATTAAAATAATTAATGATCATAGTTAATTATTAAAAACTTCTAAATAAGAGTGTGTTATTGATTTGGAATTCTCAAATTGGATTCGGACAATTTATAGGATTTTAAAGTTTGGTGTTATTGGTTTGACACTGTGATTTGAATTTTAAAATCTAGTGTTTCTTTTGGATCTACTATTTAGATAGTTAAGATGTGGTTGTTTATATGTAGTTGGAGTTAGTTCGGATGTGTTGAGTCTTGTACTGGTTGGTTGTTGAAATTTGGCTTTATGGCTGGAGCATTAGCTACAACTTGTTTTAAAAGTAAATAAATAAGTATTACAAGACAGCTCATGTCTATAACTATAAATTAAGAAAATAACTGTTGTTCAATAGCTAAAATAACTATTGTCCAATTACTAGAGAGAGAGAGAGAGAGAGAGAGAGAGAGAGAGTCCCAAATCCTAAATCTTAAGACAAATTTCAGCTCCAGCTTTTTTCTTTGGACAAATTTGTGAGATTTGGTCGGTGAAACAATATACAGTGAGATAAAAAGTGGTACTTGTGAAAGTCCAGACTCAATCACAGTTCTAACAACTAATAACACCTCCAAAATGAAATCCCCATAAAATATCTCAAATCAATAACACTTTCAAAATGAAATCTCACAAAATAACTCAGTCTCACTCAAGAATCCTAGTTGAATAACACGAACAAGAGTAATTTTATTTGTACTACTTTTTATATACTCCATTATACTAATACTCTATGAATTGTACGTCACACCCTCATGAATTATGGCTCTCGCCCTCATTAATTACTAGTGTGACTCACAATTCATAGAGTAGTAGTATAATATAGTATTAAAAAAGTAATATAAATAGCATTACTCGGCAACCAAAGCACCAACCTGAGTAGCCAAAATGTTGCTCAAAGTCCCAATCTATGAGCTTTAGAGACTTACTCTGGCCATTAGGTATACTAGCCAAAATGCAAACAGTACCGCGTTCCATTTCCGCGGACTTAACGAAGCATCTCAAACTCAAAGGAGTGTTCATAGGTTAGAACCATAAAATCAGTAAGAAGTACTATCATCAATGTGAACAGTCTTTGATCCGAGTGGGCTTGATGGGCATGCAGTGAAAGGGAGGCAACACAAATCAGGAGAAAAGATGAGTCTGATTGGTAAAGATCCAACAAGTCCAGGAAGGCATAGCATTGTCATATACACACACAACTCAACTCTCAACTGTTCTCTCAGATAGGCATTAATTTCAACTGTTTGGTGTATAGTTGAGGCAAAAAACACAGTCGCACGACAAAGATGATGAGCACACAAACAATCAATCTCACTAATAGATGTGTCTCTCTCTCTCCTTAACATTCAAAATATCCAAGTTATATGATCTATGCGAATATTTGTACAGTCAAGGAAAGCTGGGACTATGGTCCACAGGATCTGCCCGGCATCAGGAAGTAAATGAGATGTGTTTAGTTGTTGGAGTGATGACATGATTTAGGGGTCAATATGTGGGCTAAGCTACCCGATGGTGAGGTCAGGAGAGGCTCAAATGGCCGCTCTCCACATGGGTCATCACATGGCCTGCCGACAAACATCACAAACTAATTGTACATGATCGAAAATGACATCTCTCTCACTAAAAAAACATTCCAGTTCAGTTCACAAAAGATACGTAAACTCTTTCGTATTCAGCTAGTAACTGGACTGGTTGTTCTTGACTGTTACTTGTGATCCAAATCCTGTAGCCGGTAGCCCTTGTATCTGCCCTCTGAAATGAATTGGGATCACTCACGTTGTCCCAGGCCAGAACCAATGGTTCAGTCGATGATAGGGGTCCATTGCTTTCAGATCCGAATCCAATGTTTTTAAGAAATGAATGATAGGTTTGCATGTCATTTGTAGCCAAGCATCTAATGCGAAATTAAAGCGCTTGTCATTCCTATCCTAGGAATTGATCGGCGCTTGGCGTCGGCACCTCAATGCACCGCTATTATATTCAATACAGCTAGAGCAAACTGTCGGGAAGATGATAGAGACAGTTGCATGTTGCCGAGTCAGGAAGATAGTGAGGAAGATGATAGAGACAGTTGATTTACACCAATGCATTTACCATAGCCATGGGCTACAATTCTGTAGGGAGAGAGGAGAGAAAAACAATGGTAGAGTTTTTTTAAACTCGTCAGAAGAAATAGTACAGATATCGGAAGCCAAAAAGGAGCGAGAACGCATTGAATTGCAAGCCAGCAGCGATGGTCGGCTGACCGCCCGGTCGGCCGGCGTGCACAACGTGTATGGGGCAGCCCGGTCGACCGCCCGGTCGACCATAGCAGGAGAACGGTCGACCGAACAGTCGATCGACTGCCATGCATGAGTCTCGGTTGCACTCGTTCGACCGACCGGTCGGCCGAGTGGATGGGTCAGTCGACCGCTCGGTCGGCCGACAGGCATATCTGGGCGAGAATCTGCTTCTCTTTTCAGGATTCGGACTTTGTTTCTGAGTTGGAGTCAAATCCAATTGGGTCTCCTAAAAACCCTGAGTTTCTCTGGTTATAAATAAAGGGGTAAAACCCTCTTGAATTATACGTAAGGTACAAGTTGTATTGGTTGTTGAATCAATAAATTCTCTCTCTTGCCCCAAGGACGTAGGCAAATTGCCGAACCTCATTAAATATTGTGTTGGCGTTTTCTCTTGTTCCTTTGTTCTTATTTTATGGGTACTTCTCTGTTGCATCTATTTCTATTGGTGGATTCCTCATTGGTTGTTGTCTCGCGCGCAACAAGTGGTATCAGAGCGTCCCAGGTATTCGTGGGTTCGTGTGTCGATTCCAAGAGCATTGGCGGCTGTTTGGTGGAGATCGTGTGTCAATCTCGGAGCAGCCTTGGGACTGTTTGTGGGATCGTGTGTCGATCTCAAAACTGTGTTTGCATTGTTCAAGCAATCAGATTTGGTGGAGTAGATCGTTTCGAAAACTCTTCTAGTATATCACTTTGAGGTAAAGATCATCTTTATCTAGTTTTTTTTTATCTAACTCTGTTTGTTTTCCGCATTGCTTTGAGGGATCCATTAAGAAGATGGCTGGAGATAGTACATTTATGGTGAAATTTATGAATCCACATCCATTAAAGATTGATGTGGTGAAGTTCGATGGTAAAAATAACTTTGGTATGTGAAGATGTGAGGTGATGGATACATTAACGACATCAAACCTCGAAGACACTCTATGGTTGGAGAAAACGCGTGATTCCACTTTTGAATAAGAGTGGAACAAGATAAACCAAATGGCGTGTGGTTTAATAAGGTCTTATTTGACACAAGACATCAACTATCATGTGTTACATGAAACATCTGCATGGCAGTTATGGGAGATCCTAGAGAAGAAATATCTAATGAAAAGCATCGAATCGCAGCTGCAGTTGAAGAGTAGGTTTTATCGCTTCCATATGAAGAGAGAACTCTCCATTGATGAACGCATGAACAACTACACCAAGCTTCTTATAGACTTGGCTAATATGGATGTCACGATCGATGAAGAGGATAAGGCAATAATTCTTCTGAATTCTTTTCCTGACGAAGAGTATGAGACCTTTACTCTAATTTTGATCAATGGTAGATAAATACTTAACTACAGTAAGTTGTCGGCTGCTCTTGTAAACTATGAAGTAAGAAGGCAGGATAAACTATCTTCTCACGGGAATACATCAGCAGAGGCGTTGGCAGTAAGAGTCAAGAATTCTAATCGGAAGGGCAAAAGTGATCGCGGGAGATCGAAGTCTAGGCCAGATTTCAGAGATCTGAAGAAGAACCAATCCGCCTTCTGTAAAGAGCTCGGGCACTAGAAAGTTGATTGTCCGAAGGCCAAAGGTAAGAAGAAGGAGTCGAAACTAAGGCAAACTTCGCACAGGTGGTTAGTACTCACGCTAGTACTTCATAGGCAGGTAGATCAGACTCAAACTCATCGGTATTCTCTTTCTCTATTAGTACTCCTATCGTTGGTTACTCAGGAGATTCTGAGTTGATGTTGGATACTGGAGCTACCTATCATGTGTGCCCGAAAAGGAATTGGTTTTCTAACTTGAAAAGCTAGATGGATGTTATGTGATCATGGGTAATGATCGCCCATGTAACATGGAAGGTATATGGACAGTCCAGATCAAGATTTTCGATGGGATGGTGTGGGAATTGATGGAAGTAAGGTATGTACCTCAACTTAAGAGGAATCTTATTTCAGTTGGTGCTTTGAAAATATTGGATCTTAAGGTATCGATAAGAGATGGTGTTCTCAAGATGACAAAAGTCCCAATGGTGATTTTGAAGGGCGTCTGCCGAAATAATCTTTACTACTTGAAGAGTAGGACAGTTACAGGTCAGGTGGCGACTTCTATAGATTCAGATGATGATTCTACCAGGCTGTGACATATGAGGCTCGAATATACAGGTGAAAGGTATTTGCAAGCTCTTCAAAGTAAGGTCTATTGAAAGGGGCTAGAACCTGCAAATTGGATTTTTGTGGACATCGCGTCATCGAAAAGAAGACCAATGTGAAATTCGGCACAACGACTTACTACACAGAGGGGATTTAGATCATGTTCACACCTATATTTGGAGACCTACCAAGATGGCATCTATTGAAGGTAACCACTACTTTGTGACTTTCAATAATGATAATTCTAGGTGATGTTGGGTATACTATGAAGCACAAATGGAAAGTCCTAGAATTGTTTGTAGAGTGGAAGAAGAATTTAGAGAAAAGTACGGGAAGGAAGATCAAGGTCCTTCGGTCAGATAACAGAGGTGAGTATAAGTCTGATCCTTTCCTAAAGTTATATCATGTGAGGGCATAGACAGGCACTTCACAGTAAGAAAAACACCGCAACAAAATGGAATAGCATAAAGGATGAACAGGATTTTGCTAGAGAAGGTCCGATGTATGTTATCCAATGCCAGATTACCAAAAAAATTTTGGGCTGAGGCGTTGGCATATGCTTGCTATCTTGTCAATAGGCTGCCTTCGTCTGCGTTAGGAGGTAAAACACTTTTGGAGGTTTAGTCAGGAAAAGCTGCTCAGGACTATGATTCGCTAAGGGTATTTTGAGTGTCCAGCCTACTACCATGTTAAGGAAAATAAGTTAGACCCAAGAGCAAAGAAAGGAGTGTTCGTAGGTTTCAAGAGAGGAATAAAAGCCTACAAGATTTAAGATCCTAAGGATAGAAAATTTGTCCTCAGCAGAGACATCACATTCGATGAGACTTTAATGTTGAAGTCTACAATCTCTTAGTAGGTGGAGATTGAGAAGACCAAAGGAGTATCGCAATAGGTGGAGAGTGATGCTACTTCACCGTTTCTAGAAAGATCAGTATCTTTGGAGATCATACTCATGGTGACACAGAGTAGTGATCATGTAGCCGAGCAGGATGCCGATAATGATGAGGATCAAGGACAGACTATGGGTGATGTCCATAAATCCGTTATAGTTGAAAGAACCAGAAGAAATTCACATAAGTCTAGTTGGCTCACTACAGATATGATTGTGGCCTACGCTCTCCTAGTCGTTGAAGAGGCGATACCGTTTACATACAGGAAAGCTGAAATCAGTTCAGAGTTCAAGATGTGGAAGGATGCCATGAAAGAAGAGATGAGTTCTCTACACAAAAACGACACTTAGAAACTGACAGAGTTGCCTAAGGGAAAAAGAAATTGACCGTAAGTGGGTATATGCAAAGAAATAGGGATCTCTCAAGGAAGATGTTGTACGCTATATGTTGGAACATGTTTGGATGAAGACATTTGTGAAGCATTTCATTTGGAGCTCTAACACAAGATTAATCAAGAGTTCTACATGATCAAGACTTCCCTAAGAGAGTTGATATGATGTGTTTTGTAATTATGAAATAGCATGTCAAAAGCCTTGATGCACACACACATATCTTAGACTTATAGTCGACTTATATCCCTTTATAGTCGACTAACCCATAGTGTAGTCGACTTGACCAAACCCTAGTCGACTAATCCTGTATCTCAATTTGATACCCAACTCTCTGTTTTTCTGTTAGTCGACTTGACAGAAGAACTAGTCGACTAATAGACAATTGTAGTCGACTAACCCTATTCCCCTAGTCGACTAATCACTGGCCTAGTCGACTTATAAGTAGTTGTAGTCGACTTGGTTCAGTTATCCAGAAACCTGTCACTTGAGCTTATCTTGACCTAGTCGACTAATACCCATTACCAGTCGACTACCCTTTGAAAATTTGCCTAGTATAGTCGACTAACTCAAAAGGCAAGTCGACTATAGGCAGTTTCTGACTGTTGGATAGTTTCTGTTATCTGGTCTTTTGTGCAACGTTTCCCAACGTTTTAAACTTTTGAATTGCACCTATAACTACCCTAACTAACCCTAGAGTGCAGCTATAAATAGGGTTGTTAATCTAAAGGCCAAATACCAATTCTAATCTTCAGTTTTTTGACCACAAAATTCTGCCAATCCTGAAAACTGTTCCCACTTCAGTTCTTCACCAAATTCCAACTCTATAGTGAAGTTCTCTGAAGTTTTCTCCTATACTATCCCTTGTCCACGTTCATACACTGTACCAAGGCTTATAGGAAGTGTTGTAATCCTCAAAGATATCATTGTACAAGAGGGTCTTCTTGGTGTAGAAGCAAGTTGTACAAGGTGGTGAATGTTCTCTTGGTTGTAGAGAAGGTGTACACATTTGGCAAAGGGGATTTGTCAAGTGGTGTGCAAAGGGGATTTGTCAATGTCTCCAGGGAGAAGACAATCGAAGACTTGATGGCGGCTCTCTTAAAGATGTACGAGAAATCCTCGGCTTCAAATAAAGTTTTCTTGATGAAGAAGTTGTTCAACCTGAAGACGACGAATAACGAAAGCGTCGCTGAGCATCTCAATGAATTCAACACGCTAACGAGCTAGTTGGAATCTATTGAGATTAATTTTGATGATGAAATCAGGGCGTTGATTTTATTGTCCAGTCTACTAGAAGCCTGGAATGGTCTTGTGATGGCGGTGAGAAATTCCTGTGGGACAGGGACCTTGAAGTTTGATGATGCGATGGGTATTCTTCTCAGCAAAAAGGCGCGGGGAAGTCATCGGAGTAGGCTGAGATATCAGCGAGTACCCTGAGTATTGATCAGAGAGGAAGACTGATGAACAGAGATACGAAAAAGAATAACAAATCCAGATCCAATCAGATAGAGGTATTTCTAAATCAAGGAGTGTCGTGTTGGCGTTGTAGTGAGAAGGGGCATATTCGGAGGGACTGCAAACAGAAGAAATATGGAGAAGGCAAAAGCAAAGAGAAGGATTCTGTGTTTATCACGGAGAGTGATGGATCTGATGCTTTGATTCTGATCTTGGCTGGTTCTAATGAATCATGGGTGATTGATTCGGGCGTCTCCTTTCACACCTCTTTCTGACACGACATCTCTCAAAATTATGTGAAATGCAAACTTGGAAAGGTGTATCTGGGAGATGATGAACCATGCAACATTATCGAGAAAAGTGATGTGATGGTTAGCCCTCAAATGGCTCGACGCTGAAATTGAAGAACGTCAGACATGTACTGAAGCTGAACAGAGATTTAATCTCTGTTAGGAGGGATGAAAACCACCTTCGATGATGATGTATGCAACACGAACGGTGCTTTAGTGAGGGCACACGGCAAAAAGAAATGTACCCCCTACATGACGTTGGGTTTTCGGGCATCAATTTTAGTTGCTTCATCGGAGTTGGATGCGGAGTGTGGCATCGGAGACTTGAGCATATGAACGAGAAGTGAATAAAGGTTATGCATTCCAAGGATAAGCTGCCGGGATTAAAAACTATCAACTTAGATTTCTGTGAAAACTGCGCCTACGGGAAGCAGAGGAAAATCAGTTTCTTAAAGGCGAGAAGGACTCAAATGGTAGAAAGGTTGGAGTTAGTTCACGCCAACGTATGGGGTAAGGCTTCAATTTTCTCTCTCGGATGCTCATTGTATTTTGTGACCTTTATTGATGATTCAAGTAAAATGATCTGGATTTATTTCTTGAAGCACAAATTGGATGTGTTCGATGTGTTTAAGAAGTGGTTGGCCCAAGTTGAAAATGAATCAGGTCAAAAACTTAAGTGCTTGAAGTCCGACAATGGGGGAGAATACTGCAATAGCAGATTCAAAGAGTTATGCGCAAGTAGAAAAATCCGTAGAGTGAAGACAATTTCGAGAAACCCTCATCAGAATCGGGTGGCTGAGCGCATGAAACACGTAAGTGTGCCAGGAGCATGCGATACACACTGAATTACCTAAGCAGTTCTGGGCAGATGCAGTTAATACCACAATGTACCTGATCAATGGAGGGCCATTTGTGCCCCTGAACTATGGGATTTCGGAGGAAGCATGAACCAAAAAAAGAGTTAAACCTAAACTACTTGCGTACTTTTGGCTGTATCTCATGTGTCCATGTGGAACTAGATCGCATAAGGAAGTTGGATTCGAAGTCCAAGAAATGCATCTTCATTGGGTACGAAACAAGCAAGTACGACTATCGATTTTAGGATTGAGAAAACTGAATGATCCTTAGGCATAAGGATATGATATTCAATGAGAAGAAGATGTATAAGGACTTACTGATGGAGATGAGCACTTCGGAAAAGGATCCCGGAGTGGCACTCGAAGCACTCCAGAACAGCAAGATGTCGTAGACTCAGAGTTCGTCGAACTTGATATGTTCCTATGAAGAAGGTTCAGAGCATTCCGGAAGGGAATGAGAACCTCTGAGTAGAGTCTCCGACCCCCTAAAGTGAGTTGAGGTGATCAACTAGGACGACTAGAGCTCCGGAGAGATATTCTCCTTCCTTACACTATTTGTTGTTAACTGATAGTAGTAGGCCCGAGTGTTATGAGGAGGCTTTCAGGTGGAAGCCAAGGACAAGTGAGTAGTTTGTTATGGATGATGAGATAAAGTCTCTCATGAAGAACAAAACATAAGATTTGGTTGATCTGCCAGAAAGCAAGCGAGCCCCGCATAACAAGTGGGTCTACCGGTTGAAGGAACAATATGACGGTACCAAGAGGTACAAGGTGATGATGGCTGTGAAGGGATTTGAACAGTGGAAAAGTATCGATTTTACGAGATTTTCTCTCATGTTATGAGTTAACTACTATTAGATTTGATCTAAGCATTGTGGCAACAGAGGACTTGCATCTAGAACAGCTGGATGTCAAAACTGCATTTCTCCATGGTGATTTGGAGGACATCTGTATGATGCAGCCATAGGGTTATATCATGCCATAGAAGGAGCAGTTGGTTTGCAAGATCAAGAAGAGTCTCTATGGCTTGAAATATGCTCCGATATAGTGGTATCTGAAGTTTGACAGATTCATGGTTAGCACTGAATTCACAAGGCTGCAAGCTGATCACTGTTGCTATTCCAAGTGGTTTGAGAATTTCTACATCATGCTACTACTGTATGTAAATGATATGCTTGTTGCCAAGTCAAGTATGAAGGAGATTGTGAATCTCAAAACCAAGTTGACGAAAGAATTCTCAATGAAGAACTTGGGTCCAGTGAAAAAAATTCTTGGAATGAGGATCAGCAGAGAGAGAAAAGAGATTGTTGAAGATATCACAAGCCGAGTAGTGGAGAAGGTGCTGAAGAGGTTTAACATGTCGGATGTTAAATCTGTAAATGTCCCGCATGGAGGTCAGTTCAAGCTCTTAAAGGACAGACTCCGACGATGGAAGATGAGAAGGCTCTCATGTCGGAGGTGCCATACGCATCAGTTGTTGGCAGATTGATGTATGTTATAATCTGCACGAGGCCAAATATTGCTCAAGCATTGAGAGTTGTCAGCAGGTATATTAGCAATCCCGAAAAAAAGCATTGGAGAGCAGTATAGTGGATCTTGAGATATCTGAAAGGGATTTAGATATGGCATTGTGCTATGATGGTATGGACGTTCTTCTGTACTGATATGTAGATTACGACTTTGCGGGTGATATAGATAGTCGGAAGAATATTACTAGTTATGTTTTCACTTTGGGAAGTAGAGCAATGAGATGAGTGTCAAGATTGTAAAAGATAGTCGCCTTGTTTACGACGGAGGCCCAATATGTTGCAACGACAGAAACTTGCAAGGAGTTAATATAGTTGAACGATTTTATGAAAGAGCTTGGTAAGGAGCAGATGACTCCATCACTGCACAGTGATAGCTAAAGTTCTATAGATCTTACCAATAATGCAGTCTAGCATAACAAAACCAAGCACATTAATGTACGATATCACTTCATTCGCATTCTTTTGAAGATAGTGTGTTATCACTAATGAAGATACACACGAGTCGGAATCCCGCATGCATGTTGATAAAGATGGTCACAATGAAGAAGTTGAAGACCTGCTCAGCCTCTGTGGGTTTTCTAGGGTGAAGATTTGGAGTTGTCGCAACAAATATCACTATGAGTTGAGAGTCGATGTAAGAGAGAGAGAGTGCCGCTGTTGTGCCAATAATCAGTCTCCAAGTGGGAGTCTATTAATTTATGGAGCCGGATTATTGCCTTGACAGACTATCACCATACGCAATCAACACGATGATCCCGGAGTGACGGCGAAGTTTTCCGGGTCATGGCGTTGGGCAATTCAGAGCTTCAAGTTGATGACAAGGACGAAGCAATAGAGTTTTTCGGAGTGGTAGTCTCCGGAGCGAAAGATCACTCCGAAGCACCTGTCGGAGAAGCACTTCGTAGCGACAGAGCAGAGTAGTTTATCAGAGGCGCTTAGCGAAAGTAGGACAGTCTATCCTAAAAGCAGTCCAGCCTGGAAGCGATTCAGTCCATCCTAAAAGTGGTTGTCTAGAAGTTTTTTTGCCAGCGAAACTTGAAAAACACGTCAAAGACAGTTTAGCGATCTCACAACTTGTAACCCTAATTTTTCCTATAAAAGGGAATGCGCCATTATTAGGGTTAAAAGAGATGAAGTATCAATAGATTATGTTATTGTGAGTGCCATCTTACAGAGCAGTTATGAGGGTTCTCTTCTCTCCTGTATTCTCTCTGATAAATAGTGGATTTGTGTGCGGTTACGTGATTTTTCCCAATTTGAATTTTTCACGTAATTTTATTGTTTTGATTGATGTGTGATTCCTTCTCTTTTCTCCTTTCGCGTCGTTGTCGATCCCAACAATATACCCTAGCGGCATAGGAAATCTTAGGCTGGGCCCCTTACCCTATTGGCTCCGAGTTAACATGCCCTCAATCAAGAGGTGGAGAATGCGGTGGAAGAGAACGCACAGCTCAATGGGCTGCTTGTTTGGATAAATCCAGTTGGTGCATGGGGGTTTACTGTTGAGTGTGGAAGGCTATTCTTTCCATCTTCACTGTGGAATAAAATGTTGTCTGGAACGAATGTGTCACTGTTAGCAACTAACACTAGTGTCATTCTAGCCAGAGAGAAAAAATCTCACACTAGTGTCAAAGACAGGAATGGCGACACAAGGAAATGCAACGCTCTAACTTACTTAGAAAATTCAAGTCCTACAGTGCAGATCTTTCATCTTGGGTAATCGTTGGAAATGTCCGCTGCTGTTGAATATTGAAGAACAGAAAACGGTGAAAACTTTTGGCCATTCCCGAAAGACATTGCAACGTTTGGTTCCTGAATCAATATGGACAGAAATACGCTTAGAGATATGTGACGAGCAATACTAGAATTGCAATGTATGGACAAAATAATGAAAAAGCAAATCTAGAATTACAAGGAAGAGCCATACTAGAGCGACAAGGTATCTACAAAATATGGCTGCTGCAAAATAGGCAATCATATTTGTTGCTTCTTCCAAGGCTGTTTTTAGTTTAATATTTTGTTCCTACTCTGTGTAGTGAGATTTTTTTTTTTTTTTTTTTTTTTTTTTTTTTTTTTTTTTTTGAGTAAACTGTGTGTGGTGAGATTTGATAGAAGAACCTTAAGTCGGCTACTTCACTCTGGTGCTCTCAGCAACTGCTGCAACTATCTCATTTGCAACCAATCATTCTTCCAAAACTAAATCATTGAAACTCAAGAATGCTCAATAAAGGTTTTGTTTATGTTATGATGCTCAGAAGCAACCAATTTGGCAAAAAGGGCCTAAAACTAATATTTCTGCAGAAACCGAACACATACGAACTTCATAGACACTGTGTGGAAAAGGAAGATGATGATTGATAGGGAATAAAAACAAAATTAAAAATCTCTCCCTAAGGTTTCTCACCCAAGCACACTAGTTATAAAGCTTTCAATGTAATTTTTAATTCATTCAAAACTGAGAAAAACAATAAGCAATTATGACCTTAAATAAGCTCACATCAACATAGAGTACCATCACAACCGATGTGGGAATAAAAGAAGGCTTAAATATCCAAATTACAATAAAGAGTGAAAAAATAAAGAATTAAGATAACCATCCCAACTAGGCTCAAGTCCTCAAGCTCTAATCAAACCAAAATGATAGGGTACGGCGACATCTCCTGGTGTAGAACCACAATCCTGAAGTGATTTCCCCATCATTTTCCTAGGGTTGGGGAAAACTCGACCATCTTCTCAGCTCTCATAGTGCTCCAGACGATCAGGATACAACCGTTGGAGCTCCTCCCGATTAATCCAGGTGTTCTTAGAATCAGGTAGTTCTCTCCAGTGAACTAAAAATCTGTGGTAACAACCATCTCTAGTAGAGATAATCTGATCATCAATAATTTCATTAATTTGGTCTGTCATATTGGTGAGTTGTATTTGGGGAAGTGGAGGTAGCATGGGTCTCTCAAAAATGGGCTCATGAGAAGACTCATCAAAGAAAGAATTATCAAGGGAAAATTTGAACTTTTATAGGCAACCAGATCTTCAACGTTAAAAGATGGACAAATACTAAAATCAGGTGGGAGATCAACTATATATGCATTAGAATTAATTTTTCTCAAATTTTAAAAGGTCATGCATTACGCGCATGCAATTTTTTTACGATAACAGGAGGATACCGTTCTAGACGAATCCAGATAATTATGTAGACTCCTACTTAAAATTTTTGTGCCTTATTGTGTAAATCTGCATAAGTTTTATAGCTTACATTGCTTTTCTGAATTTGAATACTGACTCTTTATGCAAGCCATGAATATGCGATGCAAATGATGCAGCTGACTCAGACATCATAATATGATGAGGTGTCATAAGAATTAAATTTACGGGTTGTCTATGTTGATACCGATGCATTACTTCAAATGAACTCATTCTTATGGTTCAATTCATAGAATTATTGTAAGTAAACTCAGCAGTATGTGACACAAAATCTCATGTTCTTAGACTCTCACCCACTAGACAATGTAAGAGGTTATCTAAAGTTCTACTTCAATTTGTCTATCGATTTGTGAGTGAAAGACAACAGAATTTTTTTTTTTTAAAGTTCCAATTTTATGACATAGGTTTTCTAAAAGTAGATTGTGAACATGACATCCATGTCAGAAATAATTATTTTGGGCAACCCGTGTAATCTGACAACTTCTTTTAAAAAACATCGTAACGATCCGAGAGACATAAGTTTTAGAAAATGAATCTGAGAGGCATCAGAAGTCTTGACTCATAAAATATTGTAATAGAATATTTAGAACAATTTACTCCCTGAGGTTCTTGCACCTTGTCATAATACAACAGTGGAATCATCACCCTCATGCTGTACGTCATAAACATTTTCTCAAACAATGAAAAATAACAAGAGAATGGAAGGAGTAGAAAGGGTAAACTCCATATAAAACCTCTCATCTTATGCCCTGCCAAGAACTTATCACTGTTCAAGTCATTTATTCCTGCTTGACATCCCCGGGGAGATGACCCCATTAAAGATTAAATTTTAATTTCTGAAAATGCCCTTTTGAAACAGGTATGGAGCAGGGTTAACCCCAACCCCAACCACCACCACCAAAATTCAACACCCCACCCCACTCTCACCACCCCAGAAAATAATAATAATAACAACAACAACAACAACAACAATAATAAGAACAATAATAAGAATAACAATAAAATAATAATAATCTTGAAACCTTAGTCCCATCCCTGTTTTGATAATTCTGTAAGATAATAATTCCAAAATGAGACCCAAATTGGTTAGTACATAGTTCCTCATTTACCCATTTTTCCAATGATCCAAATGTAATTGTAACTCCAGAAAATGCAAGAGTCTCTCAATTTGAAAATCCCAGCCATATATTATGGATCTTTCAGATATTAAAGAATTCACAACTTGAATATTATTTTGTTAGCTTAATAACTTCTAGTTGTGCCATTTGTGCATGCCAGTAGCATTAATAAAAAGCTGGGCAAACTTGACCCAAGCATAGGAACATTGAACTACATGGTTATACAGAAAAGATGTATGCAATAATCTGCCTTCAACTTACAGTGATGCTTGTTTCTAACAATACAAAGAAACAGATAAGAATGATGGAGGTTAGAATGCATGGTTGACAATAAACAATACAAAGAAACAGAAATGCCATTATATGTTTGAAATATAATCTCTCAGAACTCACTATTCTAGATCAATATGAAATTTCTAAATCTGAATTCAATAGGTTTTCATATGCTTAGTGTGCCCCAAAAAAATAATGTACTACCGAGAAAGAGAGTAAAATAGGAGGAAAAGGCAGCAAACAAAAAGGGTCTTCAATTATTGCTAAATGTGATGCAGAGATCGTTGACAGACACACAGGAGTACAGCAGGCTGTCTGAAGGCTGTAGAGATGTATTTTCTTTGAAGCTTGAAGAGAGAGTAATCTAGAATGAGCATTGGAAATGCACTGTCGGTCGCTTAAAAACACAGAAGAGTGAAAGAAAACTAGGGGCATATGATACCCTGCCAACCAACAGAAATGGTTGGCAATTCAGGAGCTGAAGGACTGAAGTAAATCCAGAGCCTGACACCATAGTGTATGGTTCCATCATTGAGTTCCTGAACTGAAAACACATTAAACCATGTTCGATGATATGAAGAACAATAGTATAATTGCAAGGTACCGGCAAGATATAGGAATAACCAAAAAGGCAAATATACATTGGTTTTTGTTGGAATTGAAGAATATAAAGCTGAATCTTTGAGATGAATTATGGCGAGATCCGTTGATCAAATCAACCGGATGATGGTTGGAGTGTGTTCTCCTTCCATTTGTGATGAACGTGGTATATTTACATGTTCAATTCCGACTTCGAATGAATGAGATATTCAAGTCCAAAGATTGCCTAATTCAAAGCCAAAAGGGACTAAATTTAGCTACAAGCATTTAGTCCCACATTGGCCATGTGTTGGAAGCTCATGGGGTATAAATAGAGAAAAATGAGAACAAAGGGCGTGCCCTTTGGGTACTTGGAGTTTTCGCGCGCGAAAAGGAGGGAACTATGCACGTACTTATACGTGCGCGCACGCGCGCCGCCGCTGGCGGCGGCCGGCCGGCGCCGGTGCCGGGCCCGGGTCCGTGGCTCGTGGCTCGTGGCTCGTGGTCCGTGGTCCGTGGCCTGGGTTCCCTACCTGGTTCTTTTTGAATCAGGGTCAGTTGGTCCGCGAAAGGTTTCGAATCTCCAACGGGTGTCCGTCCGCGCGAACAGATCCGTCCGTTCGCCAACCGCTGTCGGAAAACCGACAGGGCGGTTGATCGGTTGCGACGGTTCTGTCCGAACCGTCGCAACTGCTGGAATTGGCGGACGAGAATACCCCTCCAGAGCGCTATAAAAAGCGCTCCAGGGGTCCATTCTCAGACACACCAATCCGAAGAATCTTTCTCTCTTCTGAAAGATCTCTCTCTCTCTCTATAAAGTTCTGACTCCGTTCTGAACTGGGCTCCGGCGAATTTCGACTCCTCGAATTCCAGAGCGACTTCCAACAGTGAAGTGGGAATAGACGACTTCCAACGAAGTGGGAATCTGCGACTTCCAAGTGAAGTGGGAATCCGAAGCTACTTCCTAAAGGAGATTCTGACAAAATTCTTCAACCTTCCTACGTCCTCAACAGTGGGTGTTCCTCCAAAAGAGTAAGACAAATATTCATTTGAAATTTGTCGTTATACCGCTGTTTTGCTAATCCTGTGTAGGTACTGGTTGACTACGGTTCGACCGTACGGTGATTTGGTAGTGCTATCCAAATACGTGAAGAAGTGTTGTATCTTGGGAGACCAGCGTCCATTATCCCGTAAGCACCGGTGCGGGGGACGTAATTGTCTTAAGGAGATTCGCTGTAAGCGTACCTCACTTCAATTACTGTATAAGTGGACTAAATACTTTATACAGGGGATATACTTTATAGTATATCGAGATTGACTTAGATTCAGTCTAAGTGAAACTGTATAAGTGGATTAAATCCTTTATACAGGGGATATACTTTACAGTATATTGTGACTGACTTGGATTCAGTCTAATTGGTGCTTAAACCAAGGAAGGAAATTGAAAGGTGGTTCTTAAATTAAGGAACGTTCTATTGAACGGAAAACCTCCCACCTGATATTTGCCGACCTGGCCAATTAGATTGTTGATATCTCATTAATCTTGATTAGTTGTCAGATTGATTCTTGTTAAGCAGAATACCCAACAATCTTAAGACAATTATTGTTTCTCACTTCTGTTCTGCTTGAACTTGCAGAAAAAATGTATGAGACAAATCAAGATACCTCCAGCAAGGCAACAAACATACCGCTCCAAGGTTTGATGCCAACTCCACTTCCTAACCCGAAGCCGGAGAAGCCAGGAAAGTTTGATGGCACAGAGTTCAAGAGGTGGCAACAGAAGATGCTCTTCTACTTGACCACTCTACATCTGGCCAAATTCCTGCAGGAGGATCCACCAGAACCCGGAACTGATCGGGATTCAGTCCTTGCATTCGATGCTTGGACACAAGGTGACTTCCTTTGCCGAAATTATGTTCTTAATGGACTGGATGACTCTCTTTACAATGTCTACAGTCCGATTACTACGGCAAAGAAGTTATGGGCCAGTCTTGACAAGAAGTACAAAGACTGAAGATGCTGGTACCAAGAAGTTCGTCGTTGGACGATTTCTGGAGTACAAAATGGTGGATAGCAAGACTGTCATCAGTCAGGTGCAAGAGTTCCAACTTATCTTGCACGAGATAGAGGCCGAAGGTATGATTCTTCCTGAAACTTTTCAGGTTGCAACCATCGTGGAGAAGCTCCCCCCTGCGTGGAGAGACTTCAAGAACTACCTGAAGCACAAGAGAAAGGAGCTAAAGTTGGAGGATCTCATTGTGAGGCTTCGTATAGAGGAGGACAACCGCAAGTCCGAGAAAAGGAGCAGCAAGAACTCCTACGAAGCAAAAGCAAATGTGATCGAGGACTCAAAGGGGAAAGCATCTACTTCCAAAAGCTTGAAGAGGAAGAAGCCTTCCCAGGGGTACAAAGGCAAGGCTCAAGACGGCAGAACCATGCGCTTCAAAGGGACCTGTTACATCTGCAACAAAGAAGGTCACAAAGCAAATGAATGCCGCAGCCGTCAAAAGAAGAACAAGAAAAGCCACCCACAGGCCAACATGACCAACCATGAATCACCAAGTCTTTCTGCTGTGGTGTCAGAAGTAAATCTGACAACCAATAACAAAGACTGGTGGGTAGACACGGGAGCTACCAGGCACATCTGCTCGGAGAAATTGTTATTCTCAGAATATCAAAGGCTAGAGCAAGATGAGCAATTATTCATGGGTAATTCAGCTTCCTCAAAGGTTGAAGGAAAGGGCAAGGTCATCCTGAAGTGGACATCGGGCAAAGAGCTTACTCTTAACGATGTCCTTCATGTTCCAGACATCCGAAAGAATCTGATTTCCGGATCTATACTTAGTAAGAAAGGATTTAGAATTGTATTTGAATCCGACAAATTTGTACTTATTAAGGGAGGGATGTATGTGGGAAAGGGTTATCTTGTAGATGGACTTTTCAAAGCCAATGTTGCAGTGGTTGATAAAAAGTCCGTGTATTTGTACCCAAAGCTAATAAAAGGAAAATCTTCTGTTTATTTGCTTGAGTCTCCTATTCTGTGGCATGCTAGATTAGGGCATGTAAATTACAAGTCTTTAAAAAACTTGTCTAATCTGGGATATATTCCTAAACTCAACTTGAAGAAATTCGCAAGTGTGAGGTTTGTGTTGAGGCCAAGTTGGCTAAAAATTCATTTCACTCAATAGATCGAAATACAGAACCTTTAGGGTTAATTCATAGCGATCTATGTGACTTGAAGTTTATGCCAACTAGAGGCGGCAAAAAGTATTTCATTACTTTTATCGATGACTGTACAAGATACTGTTATGTGTATCTTTTGAACAGTAAGGATGACGCAATAAATATGTTTACAACATATAAAGCCGAAGTTGAGAATCAACTCAACAAGAAAATCAAGATTCTAAAATCCGATAGAGGCGGAGAATATGAATCAAATGATTTTAGTGAGTTATGTGCTAGTTTTGGTATAATACATCAAACTACAGCACCATACACTCCTCAGCAGAATGGAATTGCTGAACGGAAGAACAGAACTTTGAAGGAGATGGTTAACTCCATGCTCGTAAGTTCTGGAGCTCCGCAGAACTTGTGGGGGGAAGCTCTATTAACTGCAAATCATATTCTAAATAGAGTACCCCACAAGAAACTTGGTCTTATACCATTCGAGTTATGGCATGGAAGGACACCTTCCTACCATTACCTCAAAATGTGGGGGTGCCTTGCAAAGGTGCTGGCACCATTACCCAAAAAGACTAAGTTGGGAGCAAAATCTATAGACTGCATATTCATAGGCTATGCCTTGAATAGTAGTGCCTATAGGTTTCTGGTTCATAAATCAGAAATACCAGATATTCATGTAAACATGATTATCGAATCTCGAGATGCTGTGTTCCTTGAAGATATCTTTCCATACAAACGGGAAGCAGATAAGACTTCTGGGAAAAGAACACACGAGATGGCGTTCAGGGACGAAAGCCCCGAGGAACCAATTGTTAATGCGGAAATTGAACCAAGAAGAAGTCAGAGATCTAGAATCTCAAAATCTTTTGGTCCAGATTTCATAGCATACGCTATTGAGAGCGAGCCTCAAACATTTAAAGAGGCTATGTCAAACCCAGAAGCACAAATGTGGAAAGAAGCTATAAATAGCGAAATAGAATCCATACTAAGTAATCATACTTGGGAATTGGTAAACTTGCCTCCTGGAAGTAAACCAATTGGGTGTAAGTGGATTTTCAAACGAAAATTAAAACCCGATGGATCTATCGATAAGTACAAGGCTAGATTAGTAGCCAAGGGTTATCGGCAAAAAGAAGGACTTGACTACTTCGATACATATTCACCAGTAACAAGAATAACGTCCATTCGGATGTTGATTGCGATTGCAATATTGCACAACTTAGATATCCATCAAATGGATGTCAAGACTGCATTCTTAAATGGTGAATTAAATGAAGAAATTTATATGGAGCAACCAGAAGGATTTATAGTCAAGAACCAAGAACACAAGGTGTGTAAATTGGTAAAATCCTTATACGGTTTAAAACAGGCTCCAAAACAATGGCATGAGAAATTTGATAGTGTCATGATCAAAGATGGATTCACTATCAATGAATGTGATAAGTGTGTTTACACTAAAACAGTTGGAGATGCATGTATCATTGTTTGTCTTTATGTAGACGACATGTTGATACTTGGGACTAATATTGAGATTATTAAGTCCACTAAAAGAATGTTATCCAACTATTTTGATATGAAGGATCTGGGGGTTGCTGATGTAATTTTAGGAATTAAAATTACTAGAACACCAGATGGAATCAGTCTATCTCAATCTCACTACGTGGATAAGATGATAGAAAGATTCAAGGATCATGGGATAAAAGAGAATACAAATCCTTTTCTCCCACACGTCCACCTTCATAAGAATGCAGGAACTGGAATACGCCAGTTGGAGTATTCTCAGATTATCGGAAGTCTAATGTATTTAATGAATTGCACTAGACCCGATATTGCTTACGCTGTAAGCAAGTTAAGTAGATATACTAGCAACCCTAGTGATCTACATTGGACCGCTCTACTACGAGTATTAGGTTACGTATCACATACCAAGGAATATGCCTTGAAATATGGAAAGTATCCTCCTGTACTGGAAGGATACAGTGATGCTAATTGGATTGCAGATTCTGAGGAATCAAAATCAACTAGCGGATACGTATTTACTCTAGCAGGAGCAGCAGTATCATGGAAATCTTCTAAGCAAACATGTATTGCCCGTTCCACTATGGAATCGGAATTCATAGCCTTAGATAAGGCTGGAGAAGAAGCAGAATGGCTTCGACAATTCTTAGAAGATATACCGTTGTGGCAAAAGCCAGTGCCCGCTATATGTATACACTGCGACAATCAAGCAGCTATATCTAGGGCACAAAATGTGATATACAACGGTAAGTCTAGACATATTCGTCGTAGACATAATACCGTGAAGCAGTTGCTCTCAAATGGAATTATCTCTATTGACTTTGTATCGTCAAAGGAAATTTAGCGGATCCGCTTACTAAAGGTTTAAGTGGAGAGCGTATAAACTGCGCATCGAGGGGAATGGGTCTAAAAGCCTAACCTTACCGAGTCAGCTTAATGGAAACCTCACTTAGCGACTGGAGATCCCACGGACTAAGTTCAAGAGGAAAAACTAGTTATGATTGACTCAGCAAGTAAGCACTTGGGAGCTTGACTCCAATCCATTCTTATGGTGCACATAAGTGCTTTTCTACAAGTGGGTTAAGGATAAGCTTAACGCTTTTAATGATGCCTATATCTTGTTACTAAACAAGTGGAGTAGAGTAGACTACTCTTCATAGGTCCATCACCTATGTGAGTATAGAGTTGGGTCGGCTCTTTGGGAATCTCTATGGAGGCTGTTATTCCCTAAAGATACTCTCTGAAACCAAGAATGTCCAGGGCCAAAACGGACACAACAGAGAACCAAAGTTGATTTGGAAAGTTACTGTGTGAAGCTTGTTGACTTGACTTACACTAACGGCTAACAGTTCAAGACCTAGTTCACTGATTAGCCAGTAAGTCCGATAAAGCTTTCACTATGGAAGGTTCAAGACCTAGTTCACCTATCCTTATGTAGTTTCTTTTCTCAAGTACCTTACACAATAGAGTCAGTCTCTTTGTGTGTCATTTCCTTGAATCTCCATTCATTGTGGGGGATTGTTGGAATTGAAGAATATAAAGCTGAATCTTTGAGATGAATTATGGCGAGATCCGTTGATCAAATCAACCGGATGATGGTTGGAGTGTGTTCTCCTTCCATTTGTGATGAACGTGGTATATTTACATGTTCAATTTCGACTTCGAATGAATGAGATATTCAAGTCCAAAGATTGCCTAATTCAAAGCCAAAAGGGACTAAATTTAGCTACAAGCATTTAGTCCCACATTGGCCATGTGTTGGAAGCTCATGGGGTATAAATAGAGAAAAATGAGAACAAAGGGCGTGCCCTTTGGGTACTTGGAGTTTTCGCGCGCGAAAAGGAGGGAACTATGCACGTACTTACGTACGTGCGCGCACGCGCGCCGCCGCTGGCGGCGGCGGCCGGCCGGCGCCGGTGCCGGGCCGGGCCCGGGCCCGGGTCCGTGGCTCGTGGCTCGTGGTCCGTGGTCCGTGGCCTGGGTTCCCTACCTGGTTCTTTTTGAATCAGGGTCAGTTGGTCCGCGAAAGGTTTCGAATCTCCAACGGGTGTCCGTCCGCGCGAACAGATCCGTCCGTTCGCCAACCGCTGTCGGAAAACCGACAGGGCGGTTGATCGGTTGCGACGGTTCTGTCCGAACCGTCGCAACTGCTGGAATTGGCGGACGAGAATACCCCTCCAGAGCGCTATAAAAAGCGCTCCAGGGGTCCATTCTCAGACACACCAATCCGAAGAATCTTTCTCTCTTCTGAAAGATCTCTCTCTCTCTCTATAAAGTTCTGACTCCGTTCTGAACTGGGCTCCGGCGAATTTCGACTCCTCGAATTCCAGAGCGACTTCCAACAGTGAAGTGGGAATAGACGACTTCCAACGAAGTGGGAATCTGCGACTTCCAAGTGAAGTGATAATCCGAAGCTACTTCCTAAAGGAGATTCTGACAAAATTCTTCAACCTTCCTACGTCCTCAACAGTGGGTGTTCCTCCAAAAGAGTAAGACAAATATTCATTTGAAATTTGTCGTTATACCGCTGTTTTGCTAATCCTGTGTAGGTACTGGTTGACTACGGTTCGACCGTACGGTGATTTGGTAGTGCTATCCAAATACCGTGAAGAAGTGTTGTATCTTGGGAGACCAGCGTCCATTATCCCGTAAGCACCGGTGCGGGGACGTAATTGTCTTAAGGAGATTCGCTGTAAGCGTACCTCACTTCAATTACTGTATAAGTGGACTAAGTCCTTTATACAGGGGATATACTTTATAGTATATCGAGATTGACTTAGATTCAGTCTAAGTGAAACTGTATAAGTGGATTAAATCCTTTATACAGGGGATATACTTTACAGTATATTGTGACTGACTTGGATTCAGTCTAATTGGTGCTTAAACCAAGGAAGGAAATTGAAAGGTGGTTCTTAAATTAAGGAACGTTCTATTGAACGGAAAACCTCCCACCTGATATTTGCCGACCTGGCCAATTAGATTGTTGATATCTCATTAATCTTGATTAGTTGTCAGATTGATTCTTGTTAAGCAGAATACCCAACAGTTTTTTCTAAGGCTCGTCTTTGATATGTTGTAACTTCTGATGCTATCAATTAGTCAAGAGTATGTGCTAAGATTTGACGGTCTTTTATACTTAGAGGCTGCAACTAATGATCAAGATGATAAATGCACTATAAATATAGGCTAGTTTGAACAAACCAAGGGCATATCCACTATTTGCATTTTAGGGTTGAGATAAGAATGGCCAGATAAACATATGTCTGGAATTTAAATTTTATATTTCACTGTTCTAATAGCTTCTGCTGTTTCTAGCCAGTAATTAAAAAGAATGAAAATATAAGAACTGAGGGCATAAACGTCACTACAAATATAGGCTAGTTCGAACGAACAAGGTCATATCCATATTAACATTTAGCATTGAGATAAGAATGGCCAGATAAACATATGACTGGAATTTAAATTTTATATTTCACTGTTTAATTGTTTCTGCTGTTTCTAGCCAAAAATTAAAAGGAATGAAAAAATATAAAAGAACTGAGTACACACCAGTGATATTTGTTGGCATGAGGGTCTATCTTCAAAAGAAGGGCCATCTTTTCTAGATTTTTTCCAACGATTATCCAGTTGCCCATTTTCTTCCAGTGACAGATATCCACCCTAATTTTTGAGATCAATTTTGATCTCTTGCAGTTAAATAACGAAAGATGCAAGTTCCGGGAGAAAGATGAATGCTGTGCAAAAAATGCCAAAAACAAAGACCTAATTTAAAAGGAGAGAGACAAAAGAATTCGAGTTTGAAATACCTCTCCTTGTGCCATGTAAAGATCTTCAAGAGAACAAAAGAAGAGAGCACCACGTGATATATAAGTTTGTTTCTTAAAACTTAAGCAAAGCTTCCCAACCTGCAACAGAGACAAAGACTTGTTTATCATCAATACCTCCATTTAAAGTTCATCATCAATATGCTTGCCCGGTATCAACTTGCTGCTTATGCGCGCATGATGTTAGCTATTATATTAATATGATAGGTTCAATGTGTGTCTCTCTGTCTATGATATTCTCAACCTTCTAGATAACTTAAATATTGTCGCCTCCAACCCATGTGTGATCAAATTCACCATCATCCCCATTCACTCTCATGCTAGCATATTAGACTAAATCCCGTATTCCACTATTTGTCCAAGAAACTGCAATTTAGCCCCAGATTTTGGCATTATCTTAAAAGTACTTTATACAAGTGCGTTTTGGTGCTTAGCATAGAAATCTATTTGTATGCATGCGCGTTCCTTGACAAAAGAATTTCTCACGTTGCGCTTCCAAAAATGTATTGTTGATACTTGTGATGATCTCTGTGGATGTTGCACCACTCATCACATTCTACATGCTAAAAAATGCTTATGATGCAAAATCATGTTGTTTGAATGTTGTTTGCCTATGCATCAAGTGGTGGTAAATTGAACAGTTTCTGAAGCATAGCACGAACACTGACCATTTGATGGTTGGACAAAAGACCAAGAAACCACATGATTGTTTATCCATATGCATTTTAGAGCATGCAGGAGCAGCAGAACTAATGAACAGTGTGGATCATCCATTGTGATCGTCCAATGTGCATTTTCGAACATGAAACATAAGAAAGTTGTTGGAATTGAAGAATATAAAGTGAATCTTTAAATTGAATTACGGCGAGATCCGTTGATCAAATCAATTGGATGATGGTTGGAGTGTGTTCTCCTTCCATTGGGGATGAACGTGGTATATTCACATGTTCAATTCCGACTTCGAATGAATGAGATATTCAAGTCTAAAGATTGCCTAATTCAAAACTAAAATGGGACTAAAGGTAGCTAAAAGCATTTAGTCCCACGTTGGCCGTGGGATGGAAGTTCATGGTGTTTAAATAGAGAAAATTGAGAACAAAGGGCATGCCCTTTGGATACTTGGAGTTTTCGCGCGCGATTGGGAGGGAACTATGCCCGCACATGCGCGCGCACCGCCGCTGGCGGCGGCAGCGGCCGGCCGGCGCTGGGCTCGGGCTCGGGTCCGGGCCTGGGTCTAGGTCCGAGTTCCCTACCCGGCCTGATTCTTTTTGAATTAGGTCTCACGGGTATGGGTTGCGAGCATACCCGCTCCGCTCCGGATCCGAACCGCTCCAGTTGGATAGCCAACAGTTGTGACTATTGGGTCGAAAGGTTGCAACCTTTCGTTGGGTTCGGACTCGTTGGCCCCTCCTGGAGCGCTATAATAGCACTCTGGATTCTCAATTGAGATACACCAAATCAGAAAATCTCTTCTCTCTCTATACGTTCTGAACTGCAAAGTGAGTTACTGCGTTCTGAACTGGGAAGTGGAGTTCTGAAGCAACTTCCAGCGAGAAGTGGGAAAGTCAGTTTCCGAAGCGACTTCCAAAGAAGATTCTGCAAAATTCGTTCTGAAAGAGGGCTCAGAAAATTCAACAGATTCTTGAAATAGAATTGTTGTCTGAATCTGGGACTTCTGAAGAAGAATATTCTTCAACCTTCTTTCGTCTTCTACAGTGGGTGCTCCTCCAAAGTAAAGGCAAATATTCACCCGAAATTTGTCCTGCTGCTTCAACGATCCTGTGAAGGTACTCGTTGACTACAGTTCGACCGTACGGTGATTTGGTAGTGCTATCCAAATACCGTGAAGGAGTGTTGTATCTTGGGAGACCAGCGTCCAATAACCCGTTAGCACCTCACTCCAAATACTGTATAAGTGAATTCATTTCTTTATACAGGGAATATAATTAACAGTATATCGAGACTGATTTATATCAGTCTAATTGGTGTTTAACCAAGGAAGGAAATTGAAAGGTGGTTCTTAAATTAAGGAACGTTCTATTGAACGGAAAACCTCCCACCTGATATTTACCGACCTGGCCAATTAGATTGTTGATATTTCAGTAATCTTGAATAGTTGTCAGATTGATTCCTGTTAAGCAGAAACCAACAATCTTAAGACAATTATGTATTGAAGTTTCTTACTTCTATTTTGCTTGAACATGAAGAAAATGTCTGAGACTAATCAAGATAGCTCAAGCAAGGCACCAAACATGCTGTTACAAGCTTTGATGCCTACTCCACTTCCTAACCCGAAGCCGGAGAAGACAGGAAAATTTGACGGCACAGAATTCAAGAGGTGGCAACAGAAGATGCTCTTCTACTTGACCACTTTTCATCTGGCCAAATTCCTGCAAGAAGATCCACCAGAACCCGGAACAGATCGGGACTCAGTCCTTGCAGTCGATGCATGGACACAAGGTGACTTCCTTTGCCGAAATTATGTTTTAAATGGACTGGATGACTCTCTTTACAATGTCTACAGCCCTATCACAACGGCAAAGAAGTTATGGGCCAGTCTTGACAAGAAGTACAAGACTGAGGATGCTGGTACCAAGAAGTTCGTCGTAAGACGATTTCTGGAGTACAAAATGGTGGACAGCAAGACTGTAATCAGTCAGGTGCAAGAGTTCCAACTTATCTTGCACGAGATAGAAGCCGAAGGTATGATTCTACCTGAAACCTTTCAGGTTGCTACTATCGTGGAGAAACTCCCACCTGCGTGGAGAGATTTCAAGAACTACCTGAAGCACAAGCGAAAGGAGTTGAAGTTGGAAGATCTCATTGTGAGGCTTCGAATCGAGGAGGACAACAGAAAGTCCGAGAAAAGGAGCAGTAAGAACTCCTACGAAGTAAAAGCCAATGTGATCGAAGACTCAAAGGGGAAAGCGTCTACTTCCAAAGGCTTAAAGCGGAAGAAGACTTCCCAGGGGTACAAAGGCAAGGTCCAAGAAGGCAAGAACATGCGCTTCAAAGGAACTTGCTACATCTGCAACAAAGAGGGGCATAAGACGAATGAATGTCGCAGCCGCCTCAAAAAGAACAAGAAGAGCCATCCACAGGAAAACTTGACCGACCATGAGTCGCCAAGCCTTTCAGCTGTGGTGTCAGAAGTGAATCTGACAACCAACAATAAGGATTAGTGGGTAGACACTGGGGCTACTCGGCACATCTGCTCTGAGAAATTATTATTCTCTGAATATCAAATATAGAGCAAGATGAGCAACTATTCATGGAAAATTCAGCTGTCTCAAAGGTTGAAGGAAAAGGCAAGGTCATCCTGAAGTGAATATCGGGGAAAGAGCTTATTCTGAACGATGTGCTACATGTTCCAGATATTCGTAAGAATCTGATATCTGGATCAATACTTAGTAAGAAAGGATTTAGAATGGTTTTTGAATCAGATAAATTTGTACTTACTAAGGGAGGGATGTATGTGGGAAAGGGTTATCTTGTTGATGGACTTTTTAAAGCCAATGTTGCAGTGGTAGATAAAAAGTCTGTGTATTTGTACCCGAAGCTCATAAATAAAGAAAAATCTTCTGTTTATTTGCTTGAGTCTCCTATTTTGTGGCATGTTAGATTAGGGCATGTAAATTACAAGTCATTAAAGAACTTGTCTAATCTGAGATATATTCCTAAACTCAACTTGAAAGAAATTCGCAAGTGTGAGATTTGTGTTGAGGCCAAGTTGGCGAAAAATTCATTTCACTCAATGATCGAAATACAGAACTTTAGGGTTAATTCAAAGCGATCTGTGTGACTTGAAGTTTATGCCAACTAGAGGCGGTAAAAAGTATTTTATTACTTTATTGATGACTGTACAAGATACTGTTATGTGTATCTTTTAAACAGTAAGGATGAGGCAATAAATATGTTTATAACATATAAAGCCGAAGTTGAGAATCAACTCAACAAGAAAATCAAGATTCTAAAATCCAATAGAGGGGGAGAATATGAATCAAATGATTTAGTGAGTTATGTGCTAATTTTGGTATATTCCATCAATCTACAGCACCATACACTCCTCAGCAAAATGGAATTGCTGAACGGAAGAACAGAACTTTGAAGGAGATGGTTAATTCCATGCTCGTAAGTTCTGGAGCTCCGCAGAACTTGTGGGGGGAAGCTCTATTAACTGCAAATATATTCTAAATAGAGTACCCCACAAGAAACTTGGTCTTATACCATTTGAGTTATGGCATGGAAGGACACCTTCCTACCATTACCTCAAAATGTGGGGGTGCCTACAAAGGTACTAGTGTTGACACTTAAAAAAGACAAGATTCTCATTGGTCCGAACGATGTCTAAACTTGTTGACATTTACAAAAGACAAGGGACAGACAAGCTGAAGACCAGTTTCCACCCACCTCCAAGGGACAAGGAAGCAGCTCGGACTCCACTGATCCAGCAAGCAGAACAGTGAACCCGGATTGTTTCTAAACAGACCTCAGCAGGTCTAAGATGCTAGCATTTAGCATTACATTAGCCCAAGGAGATAGCCTCGTTTGAGAGGCTAGCATCATCCAGAGCATCGCCAGGAAGCTAACTGATAGCTTCGCCGAAAAGCCTCTTTTCGGAGCTCGCCAAGAGTTGCCTCTAGCTCCGCTGTGAGTTCAAAGCGGGCATCGCCGCTATTGGTCTGCTATGGTCAACCTTTGACCAATCAAATCTCCTGATGAGATCGGATCCAATCTGATCAAATCCAATTAGGATTCAAATATGACAGGTGATTGCCGCAATCTCTTGACTCTCTTGAAACGAGTAAGAGGATCAGAGAAAATCCTCCAACGATATGGAAAGGATCGAAACAAATCGGAAAGATCAACCGACTTGCCATTTTTTAGCTCCGCAGAAGCTATCCTAGCCTCGCAGCAAGGCTACTTTCCAGATTCAAACAGATTCGGTTCAATCTGTTTCCATATCTTCAAGGGGACGACTATACCCTTGCTCTCCCTATAAATAGCCCGCCAGGGGCACAAGGGGAGGAGGCTTCCAGAGATCGGCGATCAATCAAAGTGGGCTTCTGCTCCCAAATCAATCCTCTGCTGATCAGGAGAATCGGACTTCTTCATAACGCACCGTGCGTTCTCTAATTCAGAGACCTTTCAAGAGAAATACTTCTCCTTTCAGGGTGGCGATACCCTAGCAACCTCTTTTCCTCAGGGAATCTCCGAAACCAGGCGAGAAGGAATTCCTCACAGAAGGCGGTTTTGAGAAGTAGCAAGAGGGTTCTACCAATCCTCTGTTCTCTGATTCCCGGAACCAGGCGAGAAGGGAATCTCATCGCTCGCATCGTCAAAGGGACAAAGTGGTCGCGTGCTGACCAGACTCCTATCGGCACATTTTCCCAGAATCTCTGAGGAGATCTACTTGTAATCTTTTTTAAGAATACTTGTAATTTAGCTCCTCAAACTCTTTTTTTATTTGTAAGTTTTCCCCTTTTGCAAACATAAAGGAAAACAAGATGGCGACTCCGCTGGGGAAAGTATTCTCCTCTGCTGAGAATCAAGTGTCGCAATGCGACGATCAGACCTTCGGGTCTATCTCTGAATTCAACAAAGTCGGTGCAGCCAGAGCTTCTCTGGCTAAATCTTCAAGGAAAGTCTCTGCGGAGACTGAAAAGGTTCCCTGCAAACCTGCTGTGGTGCTCTGGCGCAACAAGGAAGCATGCCCGCAGACCGAGCCCTGCACTCTTGAGAACTTGGTCATCCAGATCGACCAAGGAAGATTTGAAGAAGTCCTCTCTGGGGGTGACCTGACGCTTCGAGCACGGAAGCACAGGAAGGTCTTCACGACCAAGGTTTCAAATCAGAAACCAGAGGCAGAATTTTGCCAACACCCCACAGCCCCGCGTGTGGCTATTCAGGTTCCTCGTGAACCTAAGCATCTTCCGTCAAGGCGGATATGGAAGCCCAAGCACAAGTCTCCAACCGAGGTTTCCGGTGTAGTCACGCCGAAACTGCGCCTCTCCCGCAAAGAAAAGGGTAAGATGCCTATCTACCCTAACGATGCTGCCAATCATGAAGTCCCGACGGCGATCATACCGTCGCTCAAATCAAAGGCAGCAAAGCCTTCTGACAGCCTCGCTTTCACAAACGGGGCCACCATACCAAAGCATACTCATTGGATCCAAGGCCGCGAGGCTAAGGCCAAAGAGTCATCTAAGGCTAATCCCCTTCGCGGCGGAATAGCGGATAAAGCACCTCGGCGTGCTCCGCTCTCTAGTTCATCAAGCACTAGGTTCGCACCTGCTGGCGAATCTAGATCTGAAGCACTATTCAGTGCTAATCCCTTTTGCAGGGATAAGAAGAACGGAGTATCGTCCCATGTACACTTCAAAAAAGCTTCTCTGCGAAGTTATCCAGGCTCTGTTGGGCCTGACCTACGAGAATTCCTGGTAAGCAAGTGGAAGTCGGAGCCCCTCCGAATTACTTTCCCCTGTTGTCAAAGAGGATGCCGACTTGTGACAATCCATTCAACCCGCTGCCGGCTACATCCAACCATGGCTGTATCTCCGTACCGGCAATCGGTGTTTGATCGGTTGTCCGCACATGCTCCTACGAGGCATCACGGAAGGGGCGCCCCACCAGATCCAATCTCCGCCTCCGTCAATATGACCGGAAGAGGCCGAGAGCGACGCAAGGGGAGTCAGACATCTGATGGTCCCCCTTACAGTTCTCCAGATCCAGATTATAATCCTGGCCTAGGCGAGGTCTCGGTACAAGAAGAAGGTGTTTTCCGAAACACCAGATCCAGGGTGGCAATACCCTACAATTACGAGCAACCTTCTTCCTCGACGGCCCTGATCCCGCCATCACCCAGGCGATCACCCCAATCATCTGATGGAGAAGATGAAGACAGCGGGTATGCCTCTTCAGCAACAGTCAGTTCTATACAGACGGACAAAGCATCGGTCAATATGACCGATAACGCCAATGACGACCTTCGTCGGCGTTTGGAAGCTCAGGAGCAGACCTCTAGAACTCAGCAAGAGACCCTGGACAATATTCAACAGATGCTCGCTCAGCTCCTCAGCAACCGGAATGATGATACCGGGAGTAATCATGACGAGGAGGGACATCTCAGCAATGATCCGCCCAAGACGGAGAGATCTAAGGGAGGCTCTTCCCTGGATGCCGAAGTCCTTAAAGGCCTTCAAGCTCAAATTTCATCCCTGGCTCAGAAGGATGAATTGAAGAAAGTGGGGGTAGTCCGTCCTTACCCACTGGAATGGGATTCGGTGCCATATCCGCCAAAGTTCAAACCACCAACGTTGCATACGTATGATGGTAAGAGCTCGCCCAATCAGCACATCTACTATTTCCGGTCTCAGACTGGTAATGTCATAAGCAACGACGCTATCATGGCTAGGCTGTTTATTGGCACTCTAAAGGGCGTGGCATTCGACTGGTTCTGAAGCCTCCCTCCAGGTTCTATCAATTCCTGAATTGACCTAGAAACTCAGTTCCTCTCTCGCTTCTATGAGGACGACACTGAAGTGACCATGGACAAGCTCCTCTCCACCATGCAGAAGAAGGCGAATCTGTCCGTGACTACATTGAGCGGTTCAGAAACTTATCCTTGATGTGTCCAGCAGGGATGCCGTTACCTATGCTCTTACAGACATGCAGGCACAACTTCTTGGATCAAGTAGAAGTTCGCATGGGGGCTGTCAAAGCCCACACTTGGAAGGAATTGGTCGAACAAGCTGAGATAGCTGAGAAGTCGGCTAAAAAGTTCGAGCCATCCGCCCCCAGAGGCAAATGGGGTACGAACAGCAAAGGACGCGGCGACCCGCCTCAGTCTTCCCAAGCTAAGGGGAAAGAGATTATATCCGTAGAGTTATCCGGAGACGTGCAGTCGAAGGCTAAGAAGAGCGGTTTCAACAATCAGGAGCCCAAGTTCCCTCCAAAATAATACTCCTTCAAAGATGATCAGGTGGTTACAATATTCCATCTGCTCCACAAAGGGAACAAGCTGAAGCTGCCGGATGCTCGACGTCCTGATGAGATAAGGCGCACAAACGACCCCAAATACTGCCTCTATCATAGGATGATTCACCATCATACTGACAAGTGTTATGTCCTCAAGGACAGGATACAAGCCCTGATTGACGCCGGCGTCCTCACACTGAAGACAGAGCAGAAGAAAGTCACTGCCAATATGGTGACTCTCGAGTTCGGCAGCACCCAAAAGGTCACGGTGCCTGATGAGACTTATCCAGCCCCCACACCGCGGTTGGAAGTCAAGCATCCTCCAGCCATGACTCAACACAACAAGGGTCTCGTCCCTTTGACATTGGAGACGGGAGAAGTTATGTGGATACACCCTGACCTCGTCCAAGACGTACAGCGGACGTCGAAGGACTCCAGCAAAAAGGGCAAGCCCTGCAATGTCATCTCTGTCCTGCCAGATGATGACAACCTTACTTCGGCTTCCCTCAGTGACTCAGAAGGAGAAAAGCGTGCTTGCACAGCGCAGGCAGATTCGCCTCAACAGACGGGCACCCGGTCTGAAAAATCATACTTAAGGCAGTATGACAAGTCTACTGACGAGATACAACAGCAAACGACGTCAGTACCAATGCCGACATCCACTCCAGTCCCGACCAAAGGGAGAGAAAAGCCTAAGGAGGTGCGGTTCGACCATGTGTTGAAGAAACCGCCAAGCCAAGGGCTAGACACGCCCTTCCGCTTTGATATATTGGCCCACTTAGCCAATATCCCGGCTCGTATCACAATACACGAGCTCCTGCGTCTCTCCAAAGAGACACGAGAAGCGCTCAGAGATGCTTTGGCCAACTCAGAGACTCTTCTGACATGCATACCAGAGGTCTCTAATCATGACGCCCAGTCTTCTTGCCCAAAATGCCATCATGTACTGTCAAAGGTGCCTGCTATTACCTTCACGGCGGAAGATATGCTTCTCAAAGATAACAAGCATGATCGACCTCTGTACTATACCGGATATATCGGTTCAACATGCATTGAAAGAGTACAAGTCGATCCGGGGTCTGCACTCAGCATCATCCCCAAAAGGCTCCTCTACTTCCTCGGCATACCACTGTACAGGTTGTCTGCAACCACCACTACAATATACGGTTTTAACGCCGGGAGCAGCCATCCGATTGGAAAGATTCGGCTCCGCTGCAGAATCGGAAGCTTGAAGTCAGAAGTGACGTGCTATGTCATTGATGCTGACACATCATATAACTTGCTGCTAGGAAGACCTTGGATCCATGCCAACTGGATCGTTCCTTCCACTCTCCACCAATGCTTCAAATATGTTGAAGATGATGTGATAGTACGAACTGTCTTCGCTGAAAAGCAACCCTTCAAGGGGGTGGAAAACTACTTTACCGATGCCCTCCTGTATCAAGAGGCCGACGGAACGCCTGCAGAGCCATTGCCAGACGATGATGAAAGTGGCAATGAGGCGGATTCAGAATCCGAAACAGGCATGCCAGCCATTTTGATTGGCGAACCAATTACAGCATGTTTCCTCAATGACCCTTAATGTAATACTCCTTCTGATGAAGAAGGTGAATGGGTAATTAATGACAATATTTCTTTTGATTATCCTGTGAGTATGCGGTCGATCAAATTCATTATGGATGGCTCTCTGCACATGCCCGTACATAAGCCAAATGCGGCCAGTACATCTATGGAGGTCATAGAAGGGGCTACGCTGGTGGTCCCTCCTTCCAAACAAGGTCAGTCGCCGATAATCTTCGGCAGAGCCCGGCCAGGGAGATTCTCAACTACAGACTCAAGCTCAGAGTCGGATGCTCCACAGTTCTTTCATTACGCGCCATCAGCGCGCCATATTATGAAGAAGATGGGTTACAACCTGAAGCAGGGAGGCGGCCTAAACTTTGGAAAAGGGAGGCGCAGTCTAATGCGTAATTTTGTCCCGAAAGGGAAGCCTGCAAATTATTATGATAGTACACGCAGGGGGTTAGGGTATGTCACACCCACATCATCAACAACAGTTCAGGTCAAAGGCGATGGATCGATCCCATCACAGTCGGCCTCATCCTCCGAGTGGGACTCTGATGTCAGCATAGGAGGGATATTCGAAAGCCTCATGACTTCAAGCAGTCAGTTGGAACCCGCAGAGGTTGCTGATGAGGAACCTTGGGCCCAGCAATTAAGTCTCCAATGGGAAAAACGGTTCGAACTGCGTGAGCCGCCTACTGAAGACAAGGTGACGCAGGCCAATCTGGGAAGTCAAGATCATCCCAAACCCATCTTTATAAGTGAAAGCCTATCACTTATAGAAAAGGAGGAATTGATAATGCTCGTAAAAGAGTATATAGACGTCTTCGCGTGGAGCTATGAAGACATGCCCGGACTCGATCCACAGGTCGCTATGCACCGTCTAAACATCAAGCCTGACGTCAAGCCAGTCAAGCAGCAACAGCGTCGGTTTCGCCCGAACATTATGGAAGCTATTGAGGCCGAAGTTCACAAGCTCATTGCATGTGGCTTCATTCGGGAGGAGCAACATCCATATTGGGTGGCTAATATAGTCCCCGTCCTCAAGAAGAATGGCAAAATACGGATCTGCATCGACTACCGTGATCTCAATACGGCCTGTCCCAAGGATGAATTTCCGCTGCCCATCACTGATGTCATGATTGACAACACATGCGGGTTCGAGAGGATGTCTTTCATGGACGGCTTCTCAGGGTACAACCAGATCAAGATGTATCCTGATGACGAGAAGCATACTTCTTTTCGAACGCCATTGGGGGTATACTGCTACACTGTGATGCCCTTCGGACTGAAGAACGCCGGAGCAAACTACCAGCGCGCAATGAGCACGATCTTCCGCGATCACCTCCGGAAGACAGTAGAGTGCTATGTTGACGACATTGCTGTCAAAAGTCGCAACAAAGACGAACATCTTCGCGACCTAAGAACGATGTTCAACATAATGCGAGCTCATCAGCTGAAAATGAACCCGACAAAATCCTTCTTAGAAGTATCTAGCGGTAAATTCCTTGGGTTCATTGTCACATCAAAAGGGATCCATCTGGACCCAGACAAAGTCAAAGCCATCCAGGACATGCATCCACCGAGGAACCTCAAAGAGCTCAGAGGCTTGCAAGGCAGGTTGACCTACATCAGAAGATTCATTGCAAATCTCTCAGGCCGCTGTCAGCCGTTCACCCGGCTCATGAAAAAGGGTACTGCCTTCATATGGGACCAAGCTTGTCAAGAAGCTTATGAAGACATCAAGAGGTATCTCACAAACCCTCCACTCTTAGTGGCCCCTACATCAGGGAAACCATTCTTGCTTTATGTAAAAGCTCTGGACTATTCCCTCGGCGCCCTCCTCGCTCAGAAGGACGACAATGGCCACGAGCAGGCCATTTATTATCTGAGCAGGACTCTCATAGGAGCGGAATCTCGCTACAATCCTGTTGAGAAAGAGTGTTTAGCTCTCGTCTTTGCCGTTCAGAAGACACGGCATTATTTGGTTGGCCAAACCATACATGTCATCTCCAGGGTGAATCCTTTACGTCTTCTTATGACGAAGCCAAGGTCACTAAATTCAAGATTGGCTAAATGGGCACTTCTGCTGTCTCAATACGACATGACCTTTATTCCTCAGAAGGCGGTCAAAGGCCAAGCCCTTGCGGAATTCTTGGCTGCTCATCCAGTTCCGGAGCATTCAAAACTTCACGAAGACATCCCTGATGAAGTCTTCGAGTCTAATGCAACCTCAGCAGAGGAAGTGTGGCAGATGTTCTTCGACGGAGCATCGCGGATGGGCCCCAAAGGAAAGATTATTGCTGGAGTGGGGGTTGTGTTCATCTCCCCACAGGATCATATCCTTCCCAGAGCATTTTCTTTGACAGAATCATGCTCCAACAATGTAGCAGAATACAATGCTCTGCTCATCGGTCTCCAGCTTGCCCATGGAATGGGGGTACGCTACCTCGAAGCTTACGGCGATTCAAAGCTGGTCATCAGTCAAGTCAAAGGCGAATATGAAGTCCGCCATGAGGACTTGGTGCCTTACTATCATACAGTCATCAAATTGGCTAGCTTATTTGAAGGCTTCTACATCGGGCATGTGTCCCGATCTCAAAATACCAAGGCGGATGCCCTCGCTGCATTAGCGACGACGCTAGCCTTACCGGCCGACACCGAGTATCACCTCACAGTCGCAACCCGGCATCTCGTATGCTCCAAGCATATGCTAAGGATCCAAGAGGTCCATAATATCTCCGTGGATCCTGAGCCGAGGGATTGGCGCTTCCCTCTCATTGACTACGCTCTGCACGGTCTGCTTCCAGACGATCCCAAAGAAGCGGCGTCCATCAGACGAAGGTCGCTCCGTTTCTACTATGATCCCACTTTGAAGACACTCTACCGTCGCTCATATGATGGTGTCCTCCTCCGTTGCCTTTCCCATTCAGAGGCACAGGAAGTGCTTAAAGAAGCACATGATGGCATTTGCGGAGCTCACCAGCCGGGTCCAAAGCTTAAAGACAGGCTGCACAGACTTGGGTACTACTGGCCGACCATGATGGCCGATGCCACCCAATATGCACGAAGGTGTAAGGCGTGCCAGGTCCATGCAGACTTCATACACCAACCTTCGGAGTTGCTCCACCCTACTGTTGCTTCATGGCCATTTGAAGCATGGGGAATCGATGTCGTAGGGCCAATCAGTCCCTCTTCGGCAAGAGGTCACCGGTTTATCCTGACAATAACCGATTACTTCTCAAAATGGGCAGAGGCCATACCGTTGACCGAAGTCAAAACCTCCAATCTGGTTAGCTTCATCAAACACCATGTCATCCATCGATTGGTGTCCCCAGGCGAATCATCCACGACAATGGTCCTCAATTCATAAGCCAAGGATTCTATCGGTTCTGCGATAAATACCGAATTCAGAATGTGGCTTCAACCGCCTACAATCCTGCCGCCAATGGCTTAGCAGAAGCATTCAACAAGACGATCATCAAGCTGCTCAAGAAGTTCGTCTCCTCGAATAAGCGAGATTGGGACGAAAAGCTGGGTGAATGCCTTTGGGCCTACCGGACTACGGTTCGGACACCGACAGGCAATACGCCTTTCTCCCTGGTATATGGGTGCGAAGCGGTCATCCCATTGGAAATCCAGGTGCCATCATTGTGGGTAGCCTTGACTACTAAGATGACATCAGAAGACAATGATCGCCTGCGTCTTCAAGAGCTCGAAGCCCTAGACGAGAAGCGGCTCCAAGCTCAGCAACACATCGAGCTATATCAGGCTCGGATGTCAAAAGCCTTCAATAAGAAGGTCAAGCAGAGAGTCTTCCAGAAAGGAGACCTGGTCTTAGCCGTCAGACGACCGATGATTATGAAGCACAAAACCAATTGCAAATTTCAGCCTAAATGGGAAGGACCGTTTGTGATAGAAACAGTCTATTCAAACGGGGCATACCGCCTTATGACTGCAGAGGGCGACCTACTCATGATGCCGATCAATGGCAAATTCTTAAAGAAGTATTATCCTTTATCGAGGATCCTTCTCTCGATCAAGTTAACATTACACCTCTGATCGAGATCTCCGTGTCCGAAGCACGCACAAAGAGAGCCTTTCTCTTCCTCCAAGTGAGGTCATACAGCCGAAAACCAACTGGGACCTGGCCGCGCACCGGTTATCCTAAAAGAGGAATCAAGGTTATGCAGACATTAACCTGATCGTCCAACATCCTTAACGATTAAGGATAGAGGAAAATGTTGGCCTTTAAGCCCAACATGAGTCCTCGACAACTCATCATGCTGAGGGAATAGCATGGCTAGCCCAACTCAAACGGTAGTTGGTAAAGGCATATCAAACCCGTTGACAGCTGAGGGTTTGCTAAAAATCCTAAGGGGCCTGTTCCCACTTGATTCCCTCTCCAGAATCACTTACCAATTCTCATCCATAGAATGGTAAGACCACATATTCCGCTGTTACGTTAACATTAAACCTATGACAGCAGTCCCCTCATTTCTCCTCGTGAGAACGAGACCTCCAAAATCACCTACCAATTCTCATCCATAGAATGGTAGGACTACACATATTCCGCTGTTACGTTAACATTAAACCTATGACAGTGATTTCCTCGTTTCTCCCCGAGAAGACGAGACCTTTTCCAAATCCAACCCGACTTTTGAACTTGGTGGCTTCTCAACCAGTTATGTCATTGCGACCTCTGAACTGGCAGATAGCCAAGTTTCATCTACCATTGAGCTTAGCGGCGTCTCAATTGGTTATGTCATTGCGACCTCTGAACCAGCAGACAGCTAAGTCTCAATCTTGAGTCCTGTTGACATTTACAAAAGACAGGTCTTGATACTTGTTGACATCTACAAAAGACAAGTATCACCTATTTTGAGCTTGGTGGCTTCTCAACCAGTTATGTCATTGCGACCTCTGAACTGGCAGATAGCCAAGTTTCATCTACCATTGAGCTTAGTGGCGTCTCAATTAGTTATGTCATTGCGACCTCTGACCCAACAGACAGCTAAGTCTCAATCTCGAGCCCTGTTGACATTTACAAAAGACAGGCCTCATACTTGCTGACATTTACAAAAGGCAAGTATCTTCACTCTAGCCCCGCAAAGGGCTGACCTCGAGACTGGCGACGTCCCATTCGGTTATGTCATTGCGACCTCTGAACCAACAGACAGCCATACCTCATTATCCAAACAAACAAAGACGACAAAAGAAAGAATTTTTATTAAATTCCAAAAGGATGGATACATGGAGGAGCCTATAGGCGTACATGATAAGATCGGATCCGATCTCCGAGCGAAGCTAGCCTCGTCCTCCTGTCATCAGCAGCCTGGGCCAGCGCCTGTGATCTCAGCTCAGCCTCATTGAAATCCACCGCTTGAGCCAGACGAGCTTCAACCTCCGCCAAAGTCGCCCTCTGTGACGACTCCCGCCGTGCTAATTCCTCGCTTTGAGCCCTAAGCTGCTCAAGCCGCGCAGTCTCTTCAAGACGCACCGGTGTAGCCTTGGATAAGAGGAGATTTGCTTTCCTGATCATCTCCTCGGCCATCCTAATCTTATCTTCGGCATCAAGAAGAGCACTGGTGGAAGCGTCAATTGCACTCCCAACCTCTACTTGCTCTGTCTCCAAGGACTTCAAGTCAGAGGAGATAGCCTCAGCGGCCTCTTGAGCAGCAAGCCGAGCTTCGCGCCTTTGCGCGACAAGATGTGTGAGCCGCTCATCAGCTAAAGACGCCGGATCGGAACGATGGAGATGGCGCCACTCCTCTACGTCCTTCTCAAGGTTATCCACCAGGAGTTCTAGAGCAGAAGCCTGGTGATACCCCTCAAAGTCCCGGATACACTCAATGCCACGGGAGAGGACCATCTTCAGCTTCGAGAATGGCACAGGCGAGCCCTTCAAGACTAGACTGATAGTCTGCTCCAAACTGTTATAGAAGCTGTCGACCAGATTACAGATGAAGTCATTCTCAGCTTCATCAACCCTTGAGACAACCTCGGAGCAATCTACCATCCCAGTCGACACCGCCACAGAAGAAGAAGCGGGAACATCGACAGCAGCAGGGCAAGCCAAAGGTGACCTCGGCGGAGTCCTCAGCGACACCAGCACGTCAGCCACCGCGGAGGTAGGACTGGCAACTACCTCTGGAGCAACAGGCTCAACCACCTGAGTTGGGGAGGTAGGGCTGGTGATCACCCTCAACTCCATACTCGCCGGCATCTCACTCGGGAGTAAAGGCATCTGTGGGACTGTCATCTCCACAACCCCCGACCTCTCAGTTGTCATGGGCTGATAAGAGGGGAGGTCGCCATACAGCGCGTCCAACACAGCAGCATCCCCGCGCGGTCGAAGCACTCGACTCGCCCTCTAACCTCTTAGGAGGACCCTCCGCTTCCTTCGAAGCTGATGCACCTTGGGGACGAATACCTGCAACAAAACCAAGGTCAAAAAGGAGACGCAGCAAACAGGCGAAGACCAAGAGATCGTAGTCATACCGAAGGCCGATGTCACCTCGTCAGCCACATCGGAATCCAAGTGTCCCATCGGAAAGTTCTTACCAGACTCGACGTAAATGGCCGGCCCGCTCTCGCCCACCGAGTCCCCTGCAGACCACTCAACAGAGCTTGATTCCACAGGACTTCCTTTGGAGGTCCCAACACCCGAAGGACCGACATCAGCTGCGCCACTCCCAGACTCTTGCGAGTGAGCGGAAGAGCTGGCTGCAGCCCTATAGGTGAACAGGGGATCGTAGTGTTCCCCTTGCTCTCCAACGGCCTCAGCTCCTGCAATAAAAAGCAAATGATGAGTTATTTAAAGTGCGCTGAAGGCATATTAGATGGGGCCAATCTTACCAGTAGTCGGTTCAGCAACCGACGGCTCAGCCACTAATGGAGCAGCAGAAGGAAGCGCAGTAGAGGGTTCGCCCTCTACCACAATTGTAGGAGCATGGCGACGGGGCTTATTCGCCAATGACTTCCTACGGGATCCACTCCCACGTTTCCTCTTGAAGTGGACATCAGAATCCTCTTCTTCCACTTCTTCCACATGTCGTGGGGGAGCTGTCCCCACTACACCAGAACCGGCTTCACGAGTATCGGCTTCATGGGCATCAGCCCTCGTCTCTGCCTCAAAGCGAGGGCTCCCCGCATCAGAAGCCTCGCTGTCATCTGCAGCAATGAACTCCTCTATGCCAGGAACACGGACTCGTTTGCCCTCCTTCTTATCAGAAGCCTTCTGCCTCATCCGATGAGAAATTAACTTCACACCCGAACGGTTGGCATTAAACCCAGCAGGTGTGGAGTTCGAAGCTGCATACCATTGGCAGAAACACAGGGTCGTCCAAAGGCCGGGATCCCTCAGCGGCGTGCGTAGCCACGCTCCAGTGCCATCCGCGGTGAAGAACCGCCAAGCACGAGCCCCATTAATGAGGCTCCCTATGAAAGCCAGGTCCGGATTGGGGTTGCCCACATACAATTGGTCATACCCAAATTGGCGGGCAAACCGGCTCGGGACGTAGGGCTCCAGGTAGCAGGTATCCCCACTCCTGTACAGCAAATGCGAGGGCCGGATACAGACCAGCCACTCGAAAACACCCCGACTCATGGGAGACCGACCTGACTCCACATCATGGAATTCCTCGTTGTATCCTGCACCCCGCAGGCGAGGAAAACAACGGAACAGGCTATAAGCGTCATAACGACGCACTAACTTATGGGCCTCGGCCACATAAGTTTTCTGCCACGAACGGCCTTCAAAGCGACGGAGAAGCGCCGTTTGAACACCCTGCGGAGGGTCTTCCCCAGCTCCAATCAAACTGGGGCAGTGCAAGGCGAACCACGCCATCAAGTAGGTGTATGGTAAACCTACCCTAGGATTGGGTCCGTCACAAGGCAGGACGGCACCCTTCCCTCGCCTTGACGCCATTGGCCTGCAGAAAGCCTCCGTCAGTGCACGAAGACCCCTCTGAATACAACACACCATGGCCAGGAGAAGACCCAGACGGTGGCCATGGACCAAGCGGACGGCAGGCAGCAGCACATTCGGGTGGACGATGTCACCCGAAGAAGAAGGCACGACACACTTCTTTAACCAGATGGTTAAGAAGCCGGCCAGCAACGCCTTGCGAGACATAGGCCGACGGGCCTGATGGTGAAAGCTCCGAAGAACATCACCCTTCCCGAAAGAACCATCATCTTCTGCCACGACGATGTCCTTTTCAGCATGCACCTCCATCCTTGCCAAGATGTCTTCTTCAGCAACTCCGTAATGAGCTGCCTCAGGCGCACTAGTCATATCCGGGAACAAGTAGTTCCCCCAGCTCTTCAAGCTCTTCGAGCTACCCTTGCCACCAGTATGGATGCTGGAACAAATGTGCAAGTGGCACATCAATTCCCGATATGTCTCAAGCAAAGCAGGCTCTTGCTTCTCCAGGAGAGCCAACTCCGCCTCACAGGGAAAGTACTCTTCGTACGGAAGAGACCCGAAGGGCAAAGCAGAGATCTCCCGCATCTCGTGCAGGGCCATGCCCAACTCACCAACCGGGGTGAAGAAAGTCCCCGAGGCCGGGCAGTACAACTCAAGGATGGCGTAGAAGCACGCCACCTTCATCTCAATGCCGTAGCAGGTCGCCCTGACGGCCTCATGGAGGTTTAACCTCTCTAAGTCCCCCTCAAAATGAGTGAGGATATAGTTGGTCAACTCCGCCTACCACGACCTAGGAGGATGGACCCAACCGGGAGTCCTGAAATCGGTGGCAGGGTAGTTCCCGTCAACTTCGCAGAACTGAGCGCTAAAGGTCGGCGCCGCAGCTGGGTTCTCTCCTACTGGAAGGTCCCGCGATACCTTCCCAGGGTATAGCCCCATTATGCTACGAGGATGGCCCGCCCTCGAATAGCCGGACTGGAATGTCAACCTCCCGACACTTACAGACTCGGCATTTAGGCTCACGCCCCACGCCATCTTCCGAGCCTGAGTCACGCTCGCGAAAGAAGACAAAGCAAAATGCCGCTTAGTGGACGGGAGATAGAATCTCTCGCCGTCCAACTGGAAGATCCACTGGCCCTCACCGGCCTGCAGCTGGCGATCGGGATCAGGTGCAGCATCCCCGAACATGAAGTCAGGCTTTCTGTAAGCCTGACGGTCGATATCTTCAAGCGGAGCCGTAGTCAAGATGCTCCGCATGGCCTGCGGACGACCGTCCTGGATGAGCGTATCCCGTACAAGGGAGCTCGGCTCGCTGAACAATGAAGCCTGCCCATAGAACTGCAGGCTGATGTTTCCGCCTGCTCGACTGGCTAGACCGAACAGACTGTTCTGGAGGCCGGAGGCGTAATGTACTGTAAAAACAGAAATGAGCTATGATTAGTTCACCAATCAAGTGGATGCGAAAGCATAAAAATTCACTAAGGCATAGCCTCGCCCAGCAAGCAGGGCCTGCAAGGCGATAGCTTTGAAAAAAGCTTCACTTCATGGATAAACTGCATCTTTGCAGAAAATATCCAAAGCGCCAACTTCGCTTAAAGCAGGAAGTGGCATAGCCCTAAGGGCTGACGCCATCAAAAGGACATCATGGTCGACAGTCGTCCTTCGTGGTCACGACTGAAGGAACAGACCCATATCCTGTTCCTCAATAGGATGGAGACTGCCCAAGCAATGGCTTCCTACGGAAGCCTAAAAGAAGAACTGTTCAGTTCTTATTTCCCTGGTGCAAGGAAAATAGGGAAGTTCAGGGAAACGAGTTCCCTAATGAGGATAGATCCCATTCGATCGTCCTAAATAGCCAAATGGCTGGCTCCAAAGGAAAAGAGACCTCGGTCTCCAATCAGACAGGAAAATTCCTTACCGGTGACTGGTCGCTCGATGACCGGAGGAGGAAGGCCCTCCGCCGCAGAAGTCGCTGCTTCCTTACCCGCTCGTCTTTTGGGCGCCATTAAGAACTGCAAAAGTTCTCGAAGTACTCTGAAGTAAAGGAGGAAGAAGGAGAGGAAAAGACAGAAATTTCTCTGAAAAAAGGAGATCTTTTTCATGTTCAGCCCGATCGGGCCTTTATAGGCTAATCAGCGCCTGAAACGAGGCCTCGAAAAAAGGCCCATGCCGCCGTTTCGAATTAATTCGAAACAGCGCCCGAAGCGCATTCCCGAGAAGCGCCGGTTCAACTCTACTAAGAGTTAAACTTCGCACTAGTGCAAAAGTGCGGACTTCGCACAGTCCTTCAAGGGCTTCGCCGAGAGGCCTACCTTAGCCCTCTAAAAAGCGTGCTGCTCGCGGTACACACCAGTCTCGCGAAGATCATTCGAAGGAAGGACTATGTCCTTAGCTCCGCACACAGTCCAGCCCAGCAATGGCCGAACTCCCAATGAAAGCAAGCAAAAATCAAATGAACAAGAGATGAACTTTCATTGATAGAAAGGGTACATTTGATATTACATCAAAGTTGTGTTTTATATAACACACCAAGTTGCCTAACAAGGTCATTTGCATAAAAGGCATACAAGCGGTTTTATCTGCTCCCAGGCCAGACCAACGGGACAGGAAGGGCCTTCCTCCTGCATAAGACCATAATCAGTGGTGCCGCAAGGACATGGTCATTTTTCTCCAAAAATGGCAGATCTTGCTAGGCCATCTTTGTTGAAGCCTGGCAATAAAAACCTATCGCCGCCAACACGATAGATCACGTATAATGGGAATTGGCAGTGGTACCAGTAATCTAACAGGCGCGATATCCGCTTTCCTGAAGTGGACCGCCCCCAAAGGCCACCAAAGTTGAAAGTCGGCAATGATGCTGGCGATCCCACAGGCGACGCCCATTATCTTGAAGCGGATCCTCTCCGATAAGGGCGGCGGCCAGCCTCACCTCAGAACGAATCATCTCGGATAAGAGGCTGCCAACAGCCCCTGGGACGCGCATCCGCTGCCCCGAATTGTTCCTCCTGCTTAAAAGTAAAGCTTCAACCGGGGAAGCATAAAGCAATTTCATGGTTTCTTCCATCAAGTTACCAGACTGGCAAACATAGCTCACTGCAAGGCAAATTGGAGCAAGTTAACAGTCAAGCACAGAAAAAGCCGCAAAGATATTAAGTCAGATTCTTGGGCGGCAAAGCAATCCGACTTCAGCAGAGGACAAGCTCCGCCTGCACAGCAACTAATGGACTAGCTCAGCAAACGCCAAGTCCTAGCCCCACCTCTATGGCAAAGTCAAACACAGTCTCAACATTCACCAATATGGCAAGACTGGCTCAACCTTTGAAGAGACCAAGTCCTAAGTTCTGCCTGTGTAGCGGACTCAACTTGCAATGATCTTTCTGTGATCAAGTCAGAATGATAGCTTCACTGGGAAGCTATGCCAAAATTCTTCTCTGCAGATCAGCCAAGTGCAAGATGAAGATCAAGGGAAGCTAATCCCTGAAGCAGCTGTCAAAGGGAGATGAATCCCCTAAAATCGGTGAAGTCGTTGAACGATCAAGACTTACTGGTCCTTGGCCGGTTAGACAACCAGAGTGGGCTTTCCCACTAATTCAGAGATCTGAGTATCTCTCACAACCAAGAGAAGAGAAGGAAGGCAAAACATTTCTCTTCAGAGGACCTCAAGTGTCCTATTTATAGGCCCCATGGCCTGAGCACTCTCACCCCAAGCGTGGAAGCACGAGCGCATTCAAGGCATTTATTGCGCCTTGATGGAAGGGACGGTTTCCCCTTGGAACCGTGCAAAGGGAGAAAACGTCTCCCTCATAAAAGGCACTTATGGCGCCTTGAAGAAAGGGAGTATCCTCCCTTGAAAACGTGCAAATCGGAGAACATCTCCCTCGATTGGCGCGAAAGAAGGAATGATCCTCCTCGTAACCGCCCCACGGCAGTTGGCTTTGAAAAGGCAACAGGAGTTCCAAAGCGAACTTATTTCTTGGAAGCCCAGACGCGGAGCTACCCCGACGCGAAGCTACTCGCGGATCAGTGCAATTCTTTGGCGAATTCATCCCAAAGCAGGATTGAAGGCGAAGCTGAACTCAACCATCATGGCGACGTTCATACTCCACATACTATCACAGCAGTTCAAAGTGTTTCGGAGTCTGAGCTATTGCAGACTCTCAAAAACTTTGAAGGGGGTCTTGTTGACACTTAAAAAAGACAAGATTCTCATTGGTCCGAACGATGTCTAAACTTGTTGACATTTACAAAAGACAAGGGACAGACAAGCTGAAGACCAGTTTCCACCCACCTCCAAGGGACAAGGAAGCAGCTCGGACTCCACTGATCCAGCAAGCAGAACAGTGAACCCGGATTGTTTCTAAACAGACCTCAGCAGGTCTAAGATGCTAGCATTTAGCATTACATTAGCCCAAGGAGATAGCCTCGTTTGAGAGGCTAGCATCATCCAGAGCATCGCCAGGAAGCTAACTGATAGCTTCGCCGAAAAGCCTCTTTTCGGACCTCGCCAAGAGTTACCTCTAGCTCCGCTGTGAGTTCAAAGCGGACATCGCCGCTATTGGTCTGCTATGGTCAACCTTTGACCAATCAAATCTCCTGATGAGATCAGATCCAATCTGATCAAATCCAATTAGGATTCAAATATGGCAGGTGATTGCCGCAATCTCTTGACTCTCTTGAAACGAGTAAGAGGATCAGAGAAAATCCTCCAAAGATATGGAAAGGATCGAAACAAATCGGAAAGATCAACCGACTTGCCATTTTCTAGCTCCGCAGAAGCTATCCTAGCCTCGCAGCAAGGCTACTTTCCAGATTCAAACAGATTCGGTTCAATCTGTTTCCATATCTTCAAGGGGACGACTATACCCTTGCTCTCCCTATAAATAGCCCGCCAGGGGCACAAGGGGAGGAGGCTTCCAGAGATCGGCGATCAATCAAAGTGGGCTTCTGCTCCCAAATCAATCCTCTGCTAATCAGGAGAATCGGACTTCTTCATAACGCACCGTGCGTTCTCTAATTCAGAGACCTTTCAAGAGAAATACTTCTCCTTTCAGGGTGGCGATACCCTAGCAACCTCTTTTCCTCAGGGAATCTCCGGAACCAGGCGAGAAGGAATTCCTCACAGAAGGCGGTTTTGAGAAGTAGCAAGAGGGTTCTACCAATCCTCTGTTCTCTGATTCCCGGAACCAGACGAGAAGGGAATCTCATCGCTCGCATCGTCAAAGGGACAAAGTGGTCGCGCGCTGACCAGACTCCTATCGGCACATTTTCCCAGAATCTCTGAGGAGATCTACTTGTAATCTTTTTTTAAGAATACTTGTAATTTAGCTCCTCAAACTCTTTTTTTATTTGTAATTTTTCCCCTTTTGCAAACATAAAGGAAAACAACTAGCACCATTACCTAAAAAGACTAAGTTGGGAGTAAAAACTATAGACTGCATATTCATAGGCTATGCCTTGAATAGTAGTGCCTATAGATTTCTGGTTCATAAATCAGAAATACCAGATATTCATGTAAACATGATTATCGAATCTAGAGATGATGTGTTCTTTGAAGACATCTTTCCATACAAACGGGAAGCAGATAAGACTTCTGGAAAAAGAACACACGAAATGGCATTCAGGGACGAAAGCCCCGAGGAACCAACTGTTAATGCGGAAATTGAACCAAGAAGAAGTCAGAGATCTAGAATCTCAAAATCTTTTGGTCCAGATTTCATAGCATACACTATTGAAAGCGAGCCTCAAACATTTAAAGAGGTTATGTCAACCCCAGAAGCACAAATGTGAAAAGAAGCTATAAATAGCGAAATATAATCCATACTAAGTAATCATACTTGGGATTTAGTAAACTTGCCTCCTGGCAGTAAACCAATTGGGTGTAAGTGGATTTTCAAACGAAAATTAAAACCCGATGGATCTATCGATAAGTACAAGGCTACATTAGTAGCCAAGGGTTATCGACAAAAGGAAGGACTTGACTACTTCGATACTTATTCACCAGTAACAAGAATAACGTCCATTCGGATGTTGATTGCAATTGCAGTAATGCATAACTTCGATATCCATCAAATGGATGTCAAGACTGCATTCTTAAATGGTGAATTAAATGAAGAGATATATATGGAGCAACCTGAAGGATTTATAGTCAAGGGCCAAGAACACAAGGTGTGTAAATTGGTAAAATCCTTATACGGTCTAAAGCAGGCTCACAATGGCATGAGAAATTTGATAGTGTCATGATCAAAGATGGATTCACTATCAATGAATGCGATAAGTGTGTTTACACGAAAACAGTTGAAAATGCATGTATCATTGTTTGTCTTTATGTAGACGATATGTTGATACTTGGGACTTATATTGAAATTATTAAGTCCACTAAAAGAATGTTATCCAACAGTTTTGACATGAAGGATCTGGGGGTTGTTGATGTAATTTTAGGAATTAAAATCACCAGAACACCAGATGGAATCAGTCTATCTCAATCTCACTAAATGGATAAGATGATAGAAAGATTCAAGGATCATGGGATAAAAGAGAATACAAATCCTTTTCTCCCACACGTCCACCTTCATAAGAATATAGGAACTGGAATACGTCAGTTGGAGTATTCTCAGATTATCGGAAGTCTAATGTATTTGATGAATTGCACTAGACCCGATATTGCTTACGCTGTAAGCAAGTTAAGCAGATACACTAGTAATCCTAGTGATCAACATTGGACTGCTCTACTACGAGTATTGGGTTACGTATCACATACCAAGGAATATGCCTTGAGATATGGACAGTATCCACCTGTACTTGAAGGATACAGTGATGCTAATTGGATTGCAGATTCTGAGGAATCAAAATCAACTAACGGATAAGTATTTACTCTAGCAGGAGCAGCGGTATCTTGAAAATCTTCTAAGCAAACATGTATTGCTCGTTCCACTATGGAATCAGAATTCATAGCCTTAGATAAGGCTGGAGAAGAAGCAAAATGACTTCAATAATTCTTAGAAGATATACCATTATGGCAAAAGCCAGTGCCCGCTATATGTATACACCGCGATAATCAAGCCGCTATATCTAGGGCACAAAATGTTATATACAACGGTAAGTCTAGACATATTCGTCGTAGACATAATACCGTGAAGCAGTTGCTCTCAAATGAAATTATCTCTATTGACTTTGTATCGTCAAAGGATAACTTAGCGGATCCGCTTACTAAAGGTTTAAGTGGAGAGCGTATAAACTGCGCATCGAGGGGAATGGGTCTAAAAGCCTAACCTTACCGAGTCAGCTTAATGGAAACCTCACTTAGCGACTGGAGATCCCACGGACTAAGTTTAAGAGGAAAAACTAGTTATGATTGACTCAGCAAGTAAGCACTTGGAAGCTTGACTCTAATCCATTCCTAAGGTGCACATAAGTGCTTTTCTACAAGTGGATTAAGGATAAGCTTAACGCTTTTAATGATGCCTATATCTTGTTACTAAACAAGTGGAGTAGAGTAGACTACTCTTAATAGGACGATCACCTATGTGAGTATAGAGTTGGGTCGGCTCTTTGGGAATTTCTATGGAGGCTGTTATTCCCTAAAGATACTCTCTGAAACCAAGAATGTCCAGGGCCAAAACGGACACAACCGAGAACCAAAGTTGATTTGAAAAGTCACTGTGTGAAGCTTGTTGACTTGGCTTACACTAACGGCTAACAGTTCAAGACCTAGTTCACTGATTAGCCAGTAAGTCCGATAAAGATTTCGCTATGGAAGGTTCAAGACCTAGTTCACCTATCCTGATGCAGTTTCTTTTCTAATGTACCTTTCACAATAGAGTCAGTCTCTTTGTGTGTCATTTCCTTGAATCTCCATTCATTGTGGGGGATTGTTGGAATTGAAGAATATAAAGTGAATCTTTAAATTGAATTACGGCGAGATCCGTTGATCAAATCAATTGGATGATGGTTGGAGTGTGTTCTCCTTCCATTGGAGATGAACGTGGTATATTCATATGTTCAATTCTGACTTCGAATGAATGAGATATTCAAGTCTAAAGATTGCCTAATTCAAAGCCAAAATGGGACTAAAGGTAACTAAAAGCATTTAGTCCCACATTGGCCGTGGGATGGAAGTTCATGGTGTTTAAATAGAGAAAATTGAGAACAAAGGGCGTGCCCTTTGGGTACTTGGAGTTTTCGCGCGCGATTGGGAGGGAACTATGCCCGCACATGCGCGCGCACCGCCGCTGGCGGCGGCCGGCCGGTGCCGGGCTCGGGCCCGGGCCTGGGTTCGGGTTCCCTACCCGGCCTGGTTCTTTTTGAATCAGGTCTCACGGGTATGGGTTGCGAGCATACCCGCTCTGGATCCGAACCGCTCCAGTTGGACAGCCAACAGTTGTGACTGTTGGGTGCGTCAGTTGGATAGCCAACAGTTGTGACTATTGGGTTGAAAGGTTGCAACCTTTCGTTGGGTTCGGACCCGTTGGCCCCTCCGGAGCGCTATAAATAGCACTCCAGATTCTCAATTGAGATACACCAAATCAGAACTTCTCTCTCTATACATTCTGAACTGCGAAGTGAGTTACTGCGTTCTGAACTGGGAAGTGGAGTTCTGAAGCAACTTCCAGCGAGAAGTGGGAAAGTCAGTTTCCGAAGCGACTTCTAAAGAAGATTCTGCAAAATTCGTTCTGAAAGAGGGCTCAGAAAATTCAACAGATTCTTAAAATAGAATTGTTGTCTGAATCTGATTAGTATCCAATATTGCATATTTTACATCATAATTCCCATGCATATTACAAATAAATATGTGATTTTTACTCCTCTTCTCTACATATTTGCAGGTACACACTTAATGGAGAGATATCCAAATAATCACTTAATTAACACTAATTAAGTGATTAATCCATGATTAAGATAAAGCCAAATTCAAATCCAGATCTAGAGAGATCCGCGCGCCAATTGGAGAATCCAAGTAGTCCACGTGGCTAACAAACCAACTACCAGATCTCACCAGAAAATCTGGGCTCAACGGCCCAGATCGCGCGGCGATCCCGCGGCAATCCTAGGGCTGTTGAGCCCCGGATTTTGTGGCAACCACCTAGGCTCTCGAAGCTTCTCATTTCTGCTATAAATACTCCACCTTCACCTGCGAGCTGAGACTGATCAGAGAAGAGAGAGAGATTAGTGTAAAGCTTGTAATTTTGTTAGTTTTTCTTTAGGATTTTAGTTCTCTCTATGATCTTCTCTTCCCTAGAATTCAATGTAAAAGAGAGTGATTGTGAGGGAGAGAGCTTGTGTAATCAAGGGTGACACTTGAAGCAACAAGGATTGATCCATCCTCCTTCCTCTACTTGAAGCTTGGTTCTAGTTTATGTGTTTTCTTTACATGCTTTCTTTATTGCTTTCTTTAATTCTTGCAATTTACTTCAAGCTTTGTTTTAGTTCTTTAATGGCTTTTAGCTAATTTCTTCTCCATGTACTAGGTTACCACTAGTCTTGCTACTTCACTAACTCATGGGTGATTGCTTTTATTCATCTTGCAAGTTGTATGATCTTCTCTTCTCCGATGGTTAAACCACCATCTTGCAAGTGAGAAAGTAATTAGGTCAACACGCGAGACGAATCCTACGCTAATGGAGTGACAACATTAGGCACTTCACTACCACACGTAAAGCTTCCATCGCGAGCTCTCCCTGAGATTCGACTCGGTATAGCCCTATGCTATAGCGGAGACAAGAAAGGGTACATCAAATACATTCTTATACACATAATAAGTACACCTTTTCCGTCTAATCAAAATGGCGCCGTTGCCGGGGAGAGCAACGTATTTTTTAGGTTAAAGTGAAGTACTAAACGATCCTTCTTCTCTGTTGCAGGTTACAGAAGAAGAAAACAGGAAAATATTCATTGCAGTAACATACAAGTGGACCTGGGACTCTGCTCAAGAAAGCAGAGCCCAGGATCCCTCCAAAGTGCCGCGGATCCACGGCAATTTGCCGTGGGAACGCGGCAATAAGGAGTTCACTACTCACCAATTTTCTTCAGGGCTTCTGGTTCTGTAAAATACATCTGTTTCTATACTTTATTTCCTGTATTCTGCATCCTACTCCTGCTTAATTAAAAAACAGTAAAAAGTTGATTGAAATTGCTAAAAATTGTTTAGACACTTGCATTTTAGGCACGTGTCTCTTCAATTCTTTACTTTTACTGTTGAAGAGTGCTGGAGGCAAGGTACGTGTTTGCATTGCATTTAGACTAGGACAAACTCCTTGCTTGATTTTCATGCTTTGAGTGTATCCTAGCTATATTTCTTGTACACTTGCACAATTCAAATCTAAGGGCATACCGGTAAATAAGATAAGGTGGGGGAGGTCATTACCTTTCCTTAGCCCGAAAACCATTTTCCCAAGCACTCACTAACCCAAGCCCTAATTTAAAATCAAGTAGACGTTGGCCCTAGGGACATCTCGGACTCACTTAGGAGATTATCCTAAGGGGGAAAAGTGTTGGAATTTAACTCTTGCAAAATCGGTGTCTAGGAAAGGGGTTGAGGGCCGAAAGCCCGAAGGTTGCTGGTTACTTAATTAAGGAACGTCTCCGGACGGAAAACCTCCCACCAACCTTACCCTTCCCTGGCTGATTAGCTTGTGGTTAGAGTCTGCACTAAACCTCCCGTGGACGGTCTATTTGTTAGGAGTCGTCTAGGTCTAAGTCTACCCTAACTTAGGTTAGAATTTTCTTTCTTTCTTTTGTTTGTTTGTTTGTTTGATTTTTGTTTGTGATTGTGTGATATGGCTTACAATTACAATTCTTTCCATCCATATGTCACACACTCTCCTTATTCGGATAATTCCAACCCGGTTTTTACAATATGCACCAACCACATACACCGGGTTGGCCTTATCCGAATCAATACGACCCATACACCCCATCTAATGATTATAATGTCCAAAATAATTTCAACTCTTCATCGAGTCATTGGGGATTCCAGTCCCCCGAGTTTAATTATCAACCTCCTTGTCCACCATTTCCACCAAGTCCACAATATCCACAAGATTCATTTCCCGATTCCGCTTCATATACTCCTTTTTCTGAACCAATTGAAGAAAAATCTGATTTACTAAGGAGTTTAGAAGCTAACTTACAGAGAGCTGAGCAAACACTTCCTGAATTATTTCCCTCTCCAATTCCACAGTATTTTCAAGAATCTTACTCAGTTCCACCTTCTCAGTATGAACAACCATTTGTCATGGAACCGAGTAATGATTTCTTGTGTGAGTCCACTCTTCCATCACCACACATTTTTGACTCACACTATTCACAAACTTTCCAAAGTCAAGATTCCTATACTCCCATTCTAGAACAATCATTTGAAGATACATCAATTCTAGAAAAGAGTATAGACATCTTGCAAGAGTCTATGTTACAATATCAAAAATCACATGCCAAGTCTATCAATAGTGTGAAAGAACAATTGGATAACCTTCTTAGGAAAGAGGAAACTCTATCCTATCAACATTTGACTAATCCAGTTATACCACACTCTATTGATATGACTCAAGACTCTTGTCATTTTGGAAATCCTGATTCAATTTCAGCACATTCACCTGAACTTGTCCACACTTCTGAAAATCCAATTGATATATTGGCAAGTTTTCCTTTTTCTGAAATTGAACTGGAACATGAATTTGATCCTGAACTTTCATTTGATGATTCCAATCTACTTCCTGATTCAATCATGACTTCCATAACCTTACCTGATTTCAATCCATTTCCCAAGTCAGAATTGGATCCATTTCCTATCCATTGTGAAAATGAATCACCAATCTTTTATGATGATCACATAGAACTTGGCCAGTTCCTTACTTCTGAAAATTCCATTGATAAATTGGCAAGTTCTCCACATTTAATTGAATTACATGAGGAATGTGATCTTGAACCCCAACTTTGTGATTCAATTCTTCTTCCTGATTCCATAATGACTCTGGTATCTTTACCTCACTTTAATCTTTTCCCGGAGTCAATCTTGGATCCTTTCCCAATTCACAATGAAATTGAATCACCCATCTTTAAGGATCATGTCGAACTTGCCCAATTCTACACTTCTGAAGATTCAATTGACATTTTGGCAAGTTCTCCATCTTGTGGAATTGAACTCAATGAGAAATGTGACCTTGATTTTCTCGATCTCTTTACTTCTGAAACTGATTGTACAATTATTAAGGAAGATGTTGACTTAAGTTTTGAAGAATTGTACGGTGATGAGCTTGAATTTCTTAAAATTGGAAGTAAAGAGATATCACCCATAGTAGGTCACATTCCATTGTTGGACAATACATGTGGACTTGAGTTTACATTTCTTGACTTGGACACAATTTCTGATCTCACCTTGACTCCTGAACCATCACTTGATTTAAATCACAATCCTGAGTCAGTACTCCTTCCTGAGTCCAAGTCAACTGTTCTATCATGTCATATACCATTCTGGGACAAGGATCTTGATAAACTTGACTCTGAAATTATTAGGAAAATCTTAAAATTAGATGGGGTCATGTATATAATAAAAATCTTCCATGCATACATCATTTTAGTGGGTCATATTTTTGCTATTTTTGGTGGGTTCCTGAAAACCCAAAGAAAAGATTGGGCCATGTTCCGTGGACCAATCAGACCACCACCGGAACCACCACCTTAAGGTAATTTTTTCCTTCCCTCTTCATTTTGTTTCATGCATACATATATCATGATGCATTGAGGACAATGCATGAAATAAGTGTGGGGGAGGGTTTACTAACTTAGAGTTTTTAGATTTTATTTCTTTTACACTTTACTTCTTTTAGAGTTTTTAGATTTTCTTTATTTTACACTTCTTTTAATAAATAAAAATAAAAATAAAAACTTTTTGAAATAAGAGACAAAGTTTTGTTCTATTTTTAAGAAAATTAAGATGTATCTTAGAAATTAAGAAAGCCTTAATTATGACATCTTAAACATAGTTGAAGTAATAGATCTTGTTTGAAATTATAGACTAAGTAAGTAAAATTGGTGAGATATTTTTATCTTGAATTTTTACCTTAGATAAATATGCACTTTACACTTACACATTTCTTGGGATGGAGACAAAGACCAAAATGCCATATAAATAAAAAAAAGAAAGAAAAAGAAAAAGAAAAAAAAAAAGAAAAAAAGAAAAAAAATATATATATATATAAATAAAAGATCACTTATTAAGCTGGATAACTATGCCTCAAGAAGCATGGTTACTCACGCCTAACGGTGATCTCACTTATTAAGCTGGATAATTATGCCTCAAGAAGCATGATTATTCACGTCTAACGGTGATAATAAATAATCCCCTTTAGTTTCGTGGCCTTTTCTACTCGAGACCTTAAACCCGAGGGATGTTTTCTCATCTGGTGCCCTAAGACCGTCTGGTTTGGGAGTCATCGGTTAAAGGCTCGTTACAAGGGTAGACTAGAAAGCCTAAACTAAGGGAAGAAAAAAGCATAAAAAAATATATATATATATATATATAAATAAATGGCTTGATGGTTAGAGTTGAAATCCCTGAAATCTTCACTTACACGGTGTGCATATTATCTAGGTTTTATGAAAGATAAAAGTATTCAATCGAATTTTGAATTCTTACCTTAATTAAATACAAGATCTTGCATGGATACTAAGTTTAAAGAAGAATGATTATAGGTGGACTTATGACCTAGGATCACTTATATTTTTGCAAAAATAGTTCGTAAACATGTCTCTTATTCAAAATGCGTTTTCAAAACACTAACATTTGTCTTCTTTCTTTATGGATTTTGTGGGTGTAATCCGCTGAAAACCCTCAGGAGACAACACTCCTCCTCTAGGGTAACCTAGAGGTTTAACGGCTTGTTGCACACGCTCAGTGCAATCGCGTCACCTGCGAAAGTGGTGTAAATAAATTGGTAGTTTAGATTTTCTTTTTCTTTGTTTTGCTCGGGACGAGCAAAAGAATAAGTGTGGGGGTGTGATTAGTATCCAATATTGCATATTTTACATCATAATTCCCATGCATATTACAAATAAATATGTGATTTTTACTCCTCTTCTCTACATATTTGCAGGTACACACTTAATGGAGAGATATCCAAATAATCACTTAATTAACACTAATTAAGTGATTAATCCATGATTAAGATAAAGTCAAATTCAAATCCAGATCTAGAGAGATCCGCGCGCCAATTGGAGAATCCAAGTAGTCCACGTGGCTAACAAACCAACTACCAGATCTCACCAGAAAATCTGGGCTCAACGGCCCAGATCGCGCGGCGATCCCGCGGCAATCCGCGGCAATCCTAGGGCTGTTGAGCCCGGATTTTGTGGCAACCACCTAGGCTCTCGAAGCTTCTCATTTCTGCTATAAATACTCCACCTTCACCTGCGAGCTGAGACTGATCAGAGAAGAGAGAGAGATTAGTGTAAAGCTTGTAATTTTGTTAGTTTTTCTTTAGGATTTTTAGTTCTCTCTATGATCTTCTCTTCCCTAGAATTCAATGTAAAAGAGAGTGATTGTGAGGGAGAGAGCTTGTGTAATCAAGGGTGACACTTGAAGCAATAAGGATTGATCCATCCTCCTTCCTCTACTTGAAGCTTGGTTCTAGTTATGTGTTTCTTTACATGCTTTCTTTATTGCTTTCTTTAATTCTTGCAATTTACTTCAAGCTTTGTTTTAGTTCTTTAATGGCTTTTAGCTAATTTCTTCTCCATGTACTAGGTTACCACTAGTCTTGCTACTTCACTAACTCATGGGTGATTTCTTTTATTCATCTTGCAAGTTGTATGATCTTCTCTTCTCCGATGGTTAAATCACCATCTTGCAAGTGAGAAAGTAATTAGGTCAACACGCGAGACGAATCCTACGCTAATGGAGTGACAACATTAGGCACTTCACTACCACACGTAAAGCTTCCATCGCGAGCTCTCCCTGAGATTCGACTCGGTATAGCCCTATGCTATAGCGGAGACAAGAAAGGGTACATCAAATATATTCTTATACACATAATAAGTACACCTTTTCCGTCTAATCAGAATCTGGGACTTCTGAAGAAGAATATTCTTCAACCTTCCTTCGTCTTCTACAGTGGGTGCTCCTCCAAAGTAAAGGCAAATATTCACCCGAAATTTATCTTTGTCCTGCTGCTTCAACGATCCTGTGAAGGTACTGGTTGACTACGGTTCGACCGTACGGTGATTTGGTAGTGCTATCCAAATACCATGAAGGAGTGTTGTATTTTGGGAGACCCCTGTCCAATAACCCGTTAGCACCGGTGCGGGGGACGTAATTGTCTTAAGGAGATTCGCTCTAAAAGCGTACCTCACTCCAAATACTGTATAAGTGAATTCATTTCTTTATACAGGGAATATACTTAACAGTATATCGAGACTGATTTATATCAGTCTAATTGGTGTTTAACCAAGGAAGAAAATTGAAAGGTGGTTCTTAAATTAAGGAACGTTCTATTGAACGGAAAACCTCCCACCTGATATTTGCCGACCTGGCCAATTAGATTGTTGATATTTCAGTGATCTTGAATAGTTGTCAGATTGATTCCTGTTAAGCAGAAACCAACAAAAGTTTCTGATGACATCAGTGCCTATGCCATTTTTTAAACACACATAAATAAATACACGCATACAAGCACGCATGAGCGCACGAATGCATTAACACATGTTGATATAGTGAGAAGGAAGACACATGTTGATATAGTGAGAAGGAAGCAAGTGCCGGCTTACAGTCTCAAGCTTAAGCACATCAATCAACATATAGCAAGAACACATTCCATCGGGCCTGCAATAACAATTTTCCAAAACCTTCACAAGTTGATATGTGAATTAGTATTCAATAGTAACACACTGAGGATACAGGTAGCAGCGTAAATCACCTACGGTGAACTTTACTGAGTCGAATGACTATAGAGGACCATGTCATATTCATCGGATAACTTCGATGCATAAATTTCTTTCACTATGTTTCATATTGTATTACTGACTAGTAGTCACATTTCAAGTGTTGAACCCAATCAAATATTTCCATTAATGAAACTCAAGCCAAAATAACACTTCCTCGTAAGCTTTTACTCCGTTTGCTTTGCTTTTATAAATCCACTCCTTTGCCATTCTGCACTAGTTATACCATAATTTGGTTGCTTATATCACTTTCAAGAACTCTCATTAGATTCACCAAAATAAACAAAAGCAGTTGGATCATATGAAGCTATTTGACCCGGAGATTCCATTTCTCCACCATGATGAAATAAACTTTCTGAAACTGCAAGGTAACTTTCAAAAAGAGTAAAATAAAAATTATACAAAATTTTACAGGCTTTATTGCTCTGTAACACAATATTGAAATGGATGTATGGCACCGTTACAAGCTATTCCATGTACATGGGGGCTTATGAGGGAGATATCTGACAAGAATATCGAGTAAAGGATCACACTAGAAAATCCAAGTTCATAAATATTCCTTCATGTTTCCCGAATGAGATGGCATCCATCAGACAGCTGAAGTGGATCAAGAAGACTCTGCTTAAGATGGAGGAGAGATCCGTCTGCACAAAAGGTTCCATATCAAATTTGGGACAAAATAGACCTAGCATGGCCTTTCTCGCAAAGAAATGTATATGCAGTTCAGAGCAAAAGATGGAAAAGGAAGTACCATTTGCAGCAACGTGTTTATAAATAAGTAAAGACTGCCTGGTTTTAGCACCCTTCTAACTTCAGCATCATTTAAGATGGTTTCTATAGAATATAAGTAAGACAGTTGTGTGAAATCAACTATAAATAAATTCCTTCAAATATTAAAAAAAACATCATTTTATGTCATATGGCAAGTTTGAATTTTCAACCAAGATTTATGGAGTATCCATTGATTATATATAACAAAAAAATGGAAATTTTCCTGCACATAGTCCATTCTACAAGATGAAATAGTTGTTTAGAGTAACGCCAAAACAGAATATTCAACAAACAAGATGATGTGTTGCAGTTAAAGACCAGTTTAGGAGGCTCTTAACAGTACTAGTCATCGACAACTGTGATGGAGATTATTACTTCTACTAGTTTTTGCATGGTTCAATCTAAATTAAGGGTTCCAGTTCCGACTTCAATTGATAGAAGAAGGACCTAACGAATAAGGGTGTAGTTAGAAATCTAGAGTTGTTGTGGTTGCTTACCAAAAACCTAAGTATTAAAAATAACATACCAACAATCCGGGTATATAAAAATCTGATTTTTTTTTTTTTTTTTGCCATTAGTTATTGTACAAGGCAAGTCTTTAAATCATTTCTCATGTGTCATTGCCACTGTGATGGATAAAAACCAGCTTACTGTGGATTGGACTCACCACAAGTGATTTAGGGTGCTTACCGGATGGTACTTGTCAGAGTACACACTGGAGAAGACACCTTTTAGGCTAGGAGCATCGGTGTGGTGCCAGCCTAAGCCCCTCGAGTGTGAGAATCAGAAAGTGAAATGGGTAGGAATGACCGGCAGAGGATAACTATTGGGATAATAGATGGAGGTGCCGCTTAGAGAACTGTGGGTGTGGTAAGGGTGACCGACAGAGGATAACTGCCGATGTTATGATAGGAAAGACCGTGAAGAAACAATTGTGGGCGTGCTTTTGTGTTTGCTAAGGATAATTGCCTGGTATGGGTGTGTGAATTTTGAGGATTAAGGAAGTGATCCCTTTTCTCTTAGGAGAAAAAGGATTATATATACTTGATGTGGATGCCGACGTGGAGGCGAAATTGAGGGACTGTTGTTACTGCACAATCTACACATGCCGAATTTATTGTAACAGCCGTGATTATTTGTGCTGGTTGGTTCGGATTGCATGTCGGAAAATCTGTCACTGTCCATAACTGTCTGCATTAATAGGGGTGTTACATTTTTTGAATGTGAGGGAGGAAGAAATTACATAAGTATCGGCGGAGATTATGGACGATCTGCTGTTGGAGCTTCTGATTTGGAGTTGGGACCTTCGGGGCGGAGAAGACCTCGGAGAGGTAGAGGTCTCAGAATAGTAGAATGCGGCTCTGAACCGATGACGTCTTCAGGACGAAGGGTAGTTCTGGGATTGCCAACAATGGGGGGGGCTCCGGGATTGACTCTGAGGGTTACGAATTTCTTGGGGGATGCACATAATAGCTAGGACATGTGTCATCATCCTGATGAAGGTCAAATTTTGACCACTACAGATGCTTCCCTCTTTCTCACTTGCCGGAGTCTGCGGAAGGGAAGTCGAGGAAACGAAGATACTTGGATCTATTGTATTTTTTCAAAAATGTAAATACAAAGATGTAAAAAGATTTATATTGTTGTGCGCGCAATCCCAATCACAACAACCAAACAATAGAGAATCCCAAGATCTCCAGCACAAAGAACAACCCAACAATCACACAAAGAACACACAAATCACAAAGACGAGATTTAACGAGGTTCGGCCTCAATGCCTACGTCCTCGGGGCAATCAATGGAGAGATTTATATTAGGAAGATGATTACAATAGCTCTTCTTCTCTTTGAATGCAAGAGAACTCAGAGCCAATCCTTTTTTTCGCAGAGATCCTTCAAGATTCTCAACCTTAGAAATAACATTAGGCTTAAATATCCAAATTTGCGGAGCAGCAGATTTTCGCCCAAACCCGACTGTCGGTCGACCCGGCCGGTCGACCGACCTCCACCTCGGTCGACCCGCCCGGTCGACCGAATTTAACCGAGAGTTCGGGTCTCACAGTCAGGGAATTGCGGTCGACCGGCCGGGTCGACCGCCTAAGGCCCTGTGCATGCTGTGCATGTCGGTCGACCGGACCGGTCGACCGACCCTGCCTGATTCTGCTGCTGCTGCTATTTCCAGCTGTTGTTCCCTTCGTCTTCGTCGTCAACTTCCTCGGCGATCACTAGACGACCCCTCGACGAACCTTATCAACTTCCCCATCAGTAAACTCTCTCTTTCCAACAATTCTCCACCTCGGCGAAGATTTCCAAATCTGAGCCGAACTCCAACGAACCCCAGTCCATCACCTGGCGAAATCGACACACGATCTCGGGAAAATCGACACACGATCTCGGCTTGCGTGCACGGTCGAAATCGACACACGATCTCGGCGAAATCAACACACGATCTCGGCTTGGAATCTTTGGCTCATCTATTCTTGGAAAACATCGCACATGCCTTCCCTGCACTTCACCTTAGGAGAATTTTCATACCTACCGATCACTAACCGTGGCTCCCTCTCCGCAACTTCACGACCTCACGAAGACTTCCTTATGAGCCAACACTGACTCTCCACTGACTAGCTCTATCTAGTCTACATGTCTTCCACTGACGGTCCAACCAAGTCTGCGTAGAGCCCACCAAACATCATCGGCTTCAACTGGATGCACACCCCTTCTTATGCAAGCTCAACATCTTCTAACCAGAAGATAAACCTGTTCATCGAGATCACACCATCTCACCACTACGTGAGATCCAACTGGCCACACCACTTCACCTCTACATGAAGTTTATTCACCTCTACGTGAAGTCTCTCCATCTCTACTTGAAGCTCCAATAGGCCACAACTCTTCACCTCTACGTGAAGATCCAAAAATAACATCTCGAGAACCTAAAATAGCTTCATAAGAGTTGCATCACCAAATGGCTGCGCCTTTACGGCTGCCTACGTACCTTTGCCCAAAAGGATCAAGCCAACCGTAGTTCATTTAAATGAGCTTCAACAAGCTCAAACAATGGTACCTCTATTTGCAGCAGCGAACCTGTCTGATTGAGTCATATGAACCTCTTCCCGACCATCATGGAAAGCAACGGCCTTCAACTTCAGCTTGTCACGACCACAAGCTTGAGATTCATGCTTCTTTCTCCACAAGCGTGGCTTCACCTTAGTTCCAATGGCTGCAAATAACTCGACATCCTCAACAATGTCGTCAATCTGTTCAGCATCACCCTTTGTATCTTGAACTCCTCCCGGTGTCACCTCCGATGAAGTCTCCTCTGATGCCGAACCAACTGGAGATGATGGAGTAGCATCAACCTCCACCCGCTGTAATCCTTCCTTGGTCTCCGTCCTCTCCACCTGCTGAGAGACAGTGGACTTCAACACTGAAGTCTCTCCAAATGTGACATGCCTGCTCATCACGATCTTCTTGTCTTCGGGGTCCCACAACCTATAGCTATTCCTTTTGACACCCAAGTAGACAAACCTCTTTGCCCGCGGATTCACCTTGCCACTCTTGGCACTGAAGTAGGCCGGACTTCCAAACTCCCGCAGCACACCATGACCTTGAGAAGCTTCTCCAGACCAAATATTCAGTGGAGCTCTACCTCCAATTGCAGTCGATCTGTTCATGAGATGGCTAGCATACTCAGTCGCCTCAGCCCAAAACGACCTGTCTAATCCTGCATTAGACAATGGCCTCCGAACCTCCTCCAGCAAGGAACGGACTACATCTTTAGCCAACCCATCTGTACCTGTTGTGAAGTGAGTTGCAATCCCTGTGTTCTGGCCAAATTGTAGGAACTGGTACATGTCCTTTCCAACATTACCAATATGAAGCTCCTTATCTTCCTACCTATCTGCCTCTCCATTCTTCCTCTCCACTTCATCAACACATCTAGGGCTTCTCCCCTTTGTCTCATTGGATATATCCAAACCTGCCTAGATGAACCATCAATAAACGAGACAAAGTACCTGTGACCTCCAAGCGATGCCGTCTTAGCAGGTCCCCATACGCTCATGTGAACATAATCAAGAAGACCTTCATTGTGGTGAGTACTGGTGCTGAATCTCACCGTCTTCTTGTCCAGAACGCTGTGTCCACCTTCCAAATTGCAGGTAGCAGCACCTTCCATGGATTCCTTCTTTGCAGGAGCTTGCAAAGACCTTCCATCTTCGTGTCCGACCTTTCCCTGCCAGTCCTTCGGGACACCTTTATCTGAAGAACTCGAAGTCTCCACCGATCTGTCATCATACTACCCTTCAAGTAGTAAAGATTTCCTCGGCGGACGCCCTTCATCACCACCATCGAGCCTCTGATCATCTTGAGAATACCATCTCGAACAGATATCACCATGCCCGATGCTTCCAAAATGCCAACTGAAATAAGATTCCTTTGAGCTGAGGTACATACCTCACCTCCTTCAACTCTCGAACTATCCCATCATCCAACTTGATGCGGACTGTACCCATCCCTTCTATATTACACGGATGGTCATTCCCATGACCGTGTAACATCCATCCAGCTTCTCAAAGCTAGAAAACCAGGCCCTGTTCGGGCATACATGATAGGTGGCTCCGCTATCCAAGATCCACTCAGCCCTATCTGAGTTACAAGCAGTAGGGGTAGTAACTGAGAGAGAGAACACCGATGAGTCATCATCCGATCCATCCGCCTGTGCGAGATTCGCCTCGGTCTTTGCTCCACCTTCTTATCTTTGGCCTTAGGGCATTCTGCTTTCCAGTGTCCTAGTTCCTTGCACAAGGCACACTGATTCCTCTTCAGATTTCTGAAACCCGGCCTGGATTTCGATCTTCCTCTAATCTCCTTTCCCTTCCTTGATGAACCTCTGCCTCTTACTTCCAATGCCTCCGCCGATGACCCTGACTGAGAAGGATGCCTCTCCTTCTTCCTTGTCTCATAACTCATCAGTGCAGACGACACCTCATCATAATCCAAGCTCTGCCTTCCATTAATGAAGGTCAGTGTGAATGTCTCGTACTCCTCTGCAGGAAGTGAATTCAGAAAGATGACCGCCTTATCTTCCTCATCTACCGTGACATCCACATTTAGCAGATCTGTAAGAAGCTTCGTATATCGGTTGATGTGCTCATTTACTGTGCTCCCCTTCTTCATCCGAAACTGATACAGCTTACTCTTAAGCTGCAACCTGGACTCTACACTCTTCGTCAGGTACTTCTTTTCAAGGGTTTCCCACAGTTTCTTCGCTGACGTCTCATGTTGCACAAGGTATTTTATGTCTTGTGACAAGCATGAACGTATCAAGCCACATGCCGACCTGTTCATCTTCGCCCACTCTTCATCAGTGGTAGTGTTCTTCTTCTTCGCCAATAGGAGAGTGTCTTCGAGGTTTGATGCATTCAGCGCATCCATAACCTCGCATCTCCACATACCAAATTGTTAGTCCCATTAAACTTAACAACTTCAATCCTTGGGTGATTGTTCATTGTCTTAACAGATGCAGTTTCTTCTGCCATTGAGATTTCTTTCTGATTCTCTATTTATGCGGAAGAACAACCAACTTGAAATAGATCTCTACTCAGATAAAAATAGGATTTTTACCTGTCCCTTGAAACCTAGATCGAGTTTCTCACTGGATCTACTTCAACACAGATTCAACGAGCCCTCCTTGCGTCCTTCTGAGATCGACACACGATCTCCTCGAACCCCCAATACCTCCGATCTGAGATCGACACACGATCTCCACCAGATCAGATCTCGAGCCCTTCGAATCCTCAGAAATCCCAAGTGCAACCCGGAAGCTCTGATACCACTTGTTGTGCGCGCAATCCCAATCACAACAACCAAACAATAGAGAATCCCAAGATCTCCAGTACAAAGAACAAACAACAATCACACAAAGAACACACAAATCACAAAGACGAGATTTAACGAGGTTCGGCCTCAATGCCTACGTCCTCGGGGCAATCAATGGAGAGATTTATATTAGGAAGATGATTACAATAGCTCTTCTTCTCTTTGAATGCAAGAGAACTCAGAGCCAATCCTTTTTTCGCAGAGATCCTTCAAGATTCTCAACCCTAGAAATAACATTAGGCTTAAATACCCAAATTTGTGGAGCAGCAGATTTTTGCCCAAACCCGACTGTCGGTCGACCCGGCCGGTCGACCGACCTCCACCTCGGTCGACCCGCCCGGTCGACCGAATTTAACCGAGAGTTCGGGTCTCACAGTTAGGGAATTGCGGTCGACCGGCCGGGTCGACCGCCTAAGCCCTGTGCATGCTGTGCATGTCGGTCGACCGACCCTGCCTGATTCTGCTGCTGCTGCTATTTCCAGCTGTTGTTCCCTTCGTCTTCATCGTCAACTTCCTCAGCGATCACTAGACGACCCCTCGACGAACCTTATCAACTTCCCCTCAGTAAACTCTCTCTTTCCAACATATATTACTCTTGTAAGATGTAATCAAATAAATATAATGGAATGATATTCGGGATGAAAATATTTTGGAACGAAAATGACTTTTGGAATGAAAATAGTTAATGCTTAGATCTTGTCTGTCTTGTTTTTATCATTGACTTTTAGAATTGATATGATCATGCCTCTTCAAAATGCTAATATCTATCACTAGTATGTTTGGTTGGATATGAATGATATGAAAAGTTTGCGTTTTTTCCAAGTGAGGGAGATCTCATCAGCGGTACCTACAAACTTTTGGCTTCCGAGTAAGAGAAATCCCAGCAATGAAGTTGGATTCGTTGTTGTCTCCAAGCGGGAAAAATCCCATCAACAAAGCGGTAAATTTTAGTTAGATTCCAAATGGGAAAATCCCACATCGGAGGATTTTAACTGCTCGTAGGCTACTCGAGAGGGGCTCGTAAGCTGGCACTTACGTTGCTGTCTCCGAGTAGGAGAAATCTCAACGGGACGTGCAAGTTTTTGGCTTCAGAGTGGGGAAAATCTCAGAACGGAATGAGGACTCCGAGTGTGAGAAACTGATTAGTACTCAATATTGCATATTTTACATCATAACTCCCATGCATAATACAAATAAATAAGTGATTTTATTCCTCTTCTCTACTTATTTGCAGGTACACCATTTAATGGAGAGATATTCAAATAATCACTTAATTAACACTAATAAGTGATTAATTAAAAGATAAAGGATAAAGCCAAATCTCAATCCAGATCTAGAGAGATCCGCGCAACAAACAGAGAATCCAAGTGGTCCACGTGGATAACCACTTCCCAACTGATCTCCACCAGAAAGATCCGATCCAACGGCCACGAGATTGCCGCGGGGCGCGACTTGGGCGCGGCCGTACAGTGGCCGTTGAGATCCGAATTTTGTGGCAACAAACATCTCTCTGGAAGCTTCCCATTTCTCCTATAAATACCCCATGAAGACCTGCGAGCTGAAACTGATCAGAGAAGAGAGGAGATTAGTTTTAGGTGTTGTAATTTTCATTTTTCTCTAGGTTTTGTTCTTTAGTTCCCTCTTCTTCTCTATCCTAGATTTCATTACAAAAGAGAGTGATTGTGAGGGAGAGAGCTTGTGTAATCAAGGGTGACAACTTGAAGCTATGCAAGGATTGATCCATCCTCCATTCCTCTACTTGAGTTTGATTCTAGTTTCTTGTGCTTTCTTTACTTGCTTTATTACTTGCTTTGTTTAGTTCTTGCAATCTAATTCAAGCTTTGTTTTAGTTCTTTAATGGCTTCTTGTAGCTAGATTTTCATTCCATGTACTAGTTTACCACTAGTTTAGCCTACTTCACTACTCATGGGTGATTGCTTTTGTTAATCTTGCAAGTGTATGATCTTCTCTTCTCCGATGGTTAAACCACCATCTTGCAAATGAGAAAGTAATTAGGTCAACACGTGAGAGGAATTCTAAGCCTATGGAGTGACAACATTAGGCAAAGCTTTCATTATCAAGGAGATTGGTAAGCTTTGGCAAGCTAGCAAGGTAATCTAGTCTTGGATCGCTTTCTTTAAGTTTCTTATTCTTTTCTTGTGAATACCACAACCAATTCTTGATTTCTTTTCCAACGACTTCCACATGAACATATCCATCTTCTTTTAGTTTCTTTTGCATCACTAAGTTTATAATCAAGAGAAGACTACTAGTTTTTATCACTTCACAACCTAACGTTTAAAGCTTCTATCGCGAGCTCTCCCTGAGATCCGACTCGGTATAGCCTTGTGCTATAACGGAGACAAGAAAGGGTACATCAAATACATTCTATACACATAATAAGTACACCCCTTTCCAGTCCTTAATCAAATTTTGGCGTCGTTGCCGGGGAGAGCGACGTATTTTTTGGTTTAAAGTGAAGTACTAAACTATTATTCTTCTCTGTTGCAGGTTTCAGGAGAAGAAAAACAGGAAATTCTTTACTGCAGTAACATCTAAGTGAACCTGGCTCTCTGCTCAAGAAAACAGAGACCAGGCTTCCACTGAAGTGCCGCGGACCCGCGGCATATTCAGTGGAAACGCGGCACTTTGAGAGAATTTCTCACCAAATTTCTGCAGGGCCTCTGGTTCTGAAAAATACTGCTGTTTCTATACTTGAAATCCTGTGTTGTTCACTGTATTCCTGCTTAATTAAAAAACAGTAAAAGTTGGGTGATAATTGTTAAAAATTGTTTAGACACTTGCATTTTAGGCACGTGTCTCTTCAATTCTTTACTTTTACTGTTGAAGAGTGCTGGAGGCAAGGTACGTGTTTGCATTGCATGTAGATTAGGACTCACTCTTGCTTGATTTTCTTGCTTTGAGTGAATTCTTGTTATTTTCTTGTACACTTGCACAATTCAAAGTTAAGGGCATACCCGTAAATAAGATAAGGTGGGGGAGGTCATTACCCTTTCCTTAGCCCGAAAATCATTTACCCAAGCACTCACTAACCCAAGCCCTAATTTAATAAAAAAAAAAAAATAGACGTTGGCCCTAGGGACATCTCGGACTCAATTAGGAGATTATCCTAAGGGGGAAAAGTGTTGGAATTTAACTCTTGCAAAATCAGTGTCTAGGAAAGGGGTTGAGGCCGAAAGCCCGAAGGTTGCTGGTTACTTAATTAAGGAACGTCTCCGGACGGAAAACCTCCCACCAACCTTACCCTTCCCTGGCTGATTAGCTTGTGGTTAGAGTCTACATTGAACCTCCCGTGGACGATCTATTTGTTAGGAGTCGTCTAGGTCTAAGTCTACCCTAACTTAGGTTAGAATTTTTTCTTTTTTTTCTTCTTTTGTTTGTTTGTTTTGTTTGTTTGTTTGTTTGTTTTTGTTTGTGATTGTGTGATATGGCTTATAATTACAATTCTTTCCATCATAATCCTTATGTCACACACACACCATATTCGGATAATTCCAACCCGGTGTTTTATAATATGCACCAACCACATACACCGGGTTGGCCTTATCCAAATCACTACGACCCATACCCCCCATCTAATAATTATAATGTCCAAAATAATTTCAACTCTTTACCGAGTAATTGGGGATTCCAGTACCCCGAGTCAAATTATCAAAATCCTTGTCCACCATATTCACCTTGTCCACCATATTCATTTCCTGAGTCCACTTCATATACTCCTTTTTCTGAACCTCCATTTGAAGAAAAATCTGAGTTGCAAAGGAGTTTAGAAGCCAATTTACAGAGAGTCGAACAACAACTTCAAAAATCATTTGTCTCTCCAATTCCACCGTATTATCAAGAGTCTTACTCAGTTCCACCGCTTCATAATGAACAACCATTTTCCATAGAAACGAGTAATGATTTCTTGTGTGAGTCCACTTTTCCATCATCACACATTTCTGACTCACAATTTCAACACTTCCAAGACAACACTTCCTCTTTCCATCAAAACAATGAAATCATCGATTATGGAAAGATGCTTGAAGACATGACCAATGCTCAAAATGCTAGGAATCGTGACATAGAATTGATGATCCAAACTCTTCATTCTCATCCTCTTTCTAATGTCACTAGCCACTCTAAATCCAAAGAGTCATGTAGTCTTGGAAGTCCAGATTCAATTTCAGCACACTTACCTGAACTTGTCCACACTTCTGATCCAATTGATAATTTGGCAAGTTTTCCTTTTCCTGAAATTGAACTGGAACATGAATTTGATCCTGAACTTTCACTTGATGATTTCAATCTACTTCCAGATTCAATCATGACTTCCATATCCTTACCTGATTTCAATTCATTTCCCAAGTCAAAATTGGATCCATTTCCTATCCATTGTGAAATTGAATTACCAATCTTTTATGATGATCACATAGAACTTGGCCAATTCCATACTTCTGAAAATTCCATTGATAAATTGGCAAGTTCTCCACATTTAATTGAACTACATGAGGAATGTGATCTTGAACCTCAACTTAGTGATTCAATCCTTCTTCCTGATTCCATAATGACTCCGGTATCTTTACCTCACTTTAATTCTTTCCCGGAGTCAACCTTGGATCCTTTCCCAATTCACAATGAAGTGAATCACCCATCTTTGAGGATCATATTGCACTTGCCCAATTTTACACCTCTGAAGATTCCATTGACATTCTGGCAAGTTCTCCATTTTGTGGAATTGAACTCAAATGTGACCTTGATTTTCTCGATCTCTTTACTTCTGAAACTGATTGTACAATTCTTAAGAAAGATGTTGACTTAACTTTTGAAGAATTGTACGGTGATGAGCTTGAATTTCTTAATATTGGAAGTAAAGAGATTTCACCTTTAGAAAGTCACATTCCATCATTAGAAAATGATTGTGGACTTGAGTTTTCATTTCTTGACTTGGACCCAATTTTTGAACTCACTTCGACTCCTGAACCATCACTTGACTTAAGTCACATTTCTGAGTCAGTAGTAGTTCCTGTCCTTTCTGAGTCCAAGTCAACTGTTCTATCATTTCATCTTCCATTTTTGGACAAGGATCTTGACAAATTTGATTCTGAAATTATTAGGAAAATCTTGAAATTAGATGGGGTGGTCATGTATATAATTAAGAGCACACACGCATGCATCATTTTTATGGGTCATATTTCTGTGATTTTTGGTGGGTTCCTGAAAACCCAAAGAAAAGATGATTGGGCCATGTTCCGTGGACCAATCCGACCACCACCGGAACCACCACCTTGAGGTAATTTTTGTTCCTTCCCCTTCCATTTTGTTTCATGCATACATATATCATGATGCATTGAGGACAATGCATGAAATAAGTGTGGGGGAGGGTTTACTAACATAGAGTTTTTAGATTTTCTTTCTTTTACACTTTCTTTTAGAAAAATAAAAAAATAAAAAAAAATAAAAAAAAACTTTTTGTAATAAAAGACAAAGTTTTGTTCTATTTTTAATAAAATGAAGATGTATCTTAGGAATTAAGAAAGCCTTAATTATGACATCTTAAACATAGTTGAAGTAATAGATCTTGTTTAAGATTATAGGCTAAGTAAGTAAAATTGGTGAGATATTCTTATCTTGAATTTTTTGCCTTAGATAATATGCACTTCACACTTACACATTTCTTGGGATGGAAACAAAGACCAAAAATGCCATATATATATAAAAAAAAGAAAAAAGAAAAAAAAAAGAGAAAAATATATATAAATAAAGCATCACCTATTAAGCTGGGAAATTGTGCCTCAAGAAGCATGATTACTCACGCCTAACGGTGATCTCACTTATTAAGCTGGATAATTGTGCCTCAAGAAGCATGATCATTCACGCCTAACGGTGATAAAAAATAATCCCCTTTAGTTTTGTGGCCTTTTTCACTCGAGACCTTAAACCCGAGGGATGTTTTCTCATCTGGTGCCCTAAAACCATCTGGTTTGGGAGTCATCGGTTAAAGGCTCGCTACATGGGTGAACTAGAAAGCCTAAGAAAACTAAGGGAAGAAAAAAGCAGAAAAAGAAAAAAATATATATATATAGATAAATAAATGGCTTGATGGTTGGAGTTGAAATCCCAGGAAATCTTCACTTACACGGTGTGCATATTATCTAGGTTTTATGAAAGATAAAAGTATTCAATCCAATTTTGAATTCTTACCTTAATTAAAAACAAGATCTTGCATGGATACTAAGTTTAAGAAAGAATGATTATAGGTGGACTTATGACCTAGGATCACTTATATTTTTGCAAAAATAGTTCATAAACATGTCTCTTATTCAAAATGCGTTTTTCGAAAATACTAACATTTGTCTTCTTTCTTTATGGATTTTGTGGGTGTAATCCGCTGAAAACCCTCAGGAGACAACACTCCTCCTCTAGGGTAACCTAGAGGTTTAACGGCTTGTTGCACACGCTCAGTGCAATCGCGTCACCTGCGAAAGTGGTGTAATAAATTGTTAGTCTAGATTTTCTTTTTCTTTGTTTTTGCTCGGGACGAGCAAAAGAATAAGTGTGGGGGTGTGATTAGTACTCAATATTGCATATTTTACATCATAACTCCCATGCATAATACAAATAAATAAATAAGTGATTTTTATTCCTCTTCTCTACTTATTTGCAGGTACACCATTTAATGGAGAGATATTCAAATAATCACTTAATTAACACTAATTAAGTGATTAATTAAAAGATAAAGGATAAAGCCAAATCTCAATCCAGATCTAGAGAGATCCGCGCAACAAACAGAGAATCCAAGTGGTCCACGTGGATAACCACTTCCCAACTGATCTCCACCAGAAAGATCCGATCCAACGGCCACGAGATTGCCGCGGGGCGCGACTTGGGCGCGGCCGTACAGTGGCCGTTGAGATCCGAATTTTGTGGCAACAAACATCTCTCTGGAAGCTTCCCATTTCTCCTATAAATACCCCATGAAGACCTGCGAGCTGAAACTGATCAGAGAAGAGAGGAGATTAGTTTTAGGTGTTGTAATTTTCATTTTTCTCTAGGTTTTGTTCTTTAGTTCCCTCTTCTTCTCTATCCCTAGATTTCATTACAAAAGAGAGTGATTGTGAGGGAGAGAGCTTGTGTAATCAAGGGTGACAACTTGAAGCTATGCAAGGATTGATCCATCCTCCATTCCTCTACTTGAGTTTGATTCTAGTTTCTTGTGCTTTCTTTACTTGCTTTATTACTTGCTTTGTTTAGTTCTTGCAATCTAATTCAAGCTTTGTTTTAGTTCTTTAATGGCTTCTTGTAGCTAGATTTTCATTCCATGTACTAGTTTACCACTAGTTTAGCCTACTTCACTACTCATGGGTGATTGCTTTTGTTAATCTTGCAAGTGTATGATCTTCTCTTCTCCGATGGTTAAACCACCATCTTGCAAATGAGAAAGTAATTAGGTCAACACGTGAGAGGAATTCTAAGCCTATGGAGTGACAACATTAGGCAAAGCTTTCATTATCAAGGAGATGGTAAGCTTTGGCAAGCTAGCAAGGTAATCTAGTCTTGGATCGCTTTCTTTAAGTTTCTTGTTCTTTTCTTGTGAATACCACAACCAATTCTTGATTTCTTTTCCAACGACTTCCACATGAACATATCCATCTTCTTTTAGTTTCTTTTGCATCACTAAGTTTATAATCAAGAGAAGACTACTAGTTTTATCACTTCACAACCTAACGTTTAAAGCTTCTATCGCGAGCTCTCCCTGAGATCCGACTCGGTATAGCCTTGTGCTATAACGGAGACAAGAAAGGGTACATCAAATACATTCTATACACATAATAAGTACACCCCTTTCCAGTCCTTAATCAGAAACCCCAGCAGCGGAACGTTTCGACTGCTCGTAAGTTAATCGAGAGGGAGCTCGTAGGCAGGCGCTTGCGTTGCCATCCCCGAGTGGGGGAAATCCCATCAGCGGGATGTACAAGTAAGGGACTCTCAGTAGGGAAAATCCCAGCAGCAGAGGGTTTCAACTGCCCATAGGCCAATCGAGAGGGAGCTCATAGGCTAGCGCTTGCATTGTCGTCTCCGAGTAGGGGAAAATCCATCAACGCGACATGCAAGCTTTTGGTTTCCGAGTGGGAAAAATCCTAGCAAGTGGGGAAAATTCTAGCAGCGGAGGGTTTTGACTGCCCGTAGGCTAACCTATAGGGGGCCCGTAGGCTGGTGCTTGCATTGCCATCTCCTAGTGGGGAAAATCTCATCAGCGAGACGTGCAGCTTTTGGCTTCCGAGTGGGAAAAATCCCAGAAGCAGACAAAGGACTTTGAGCGGGAGAAATCCCAGCAATGGAGTTGGGTTCTCAGTCATCTCCGAGTGGGAGAATTCCCATCAGCGGAGCAACGAACTTGGTAAGGCTGCAATGGTTAGGGCAAAAATATAATTTTATTTGATAAAAAATAAATCACATGAAATATATTGAAATACAGGAGGGACCGTGTGGTGGAGGTACTGCCATGTTTTTATTGAAGATGCGGAATCACTCAATCGCTTTGTATTGGGTGATCATGTGTTGAGGTTGGGCAAACGACGGTGTGTTTGACTCTCTGATATGGATACTGCTTCGTAGATAAGGACATATTCTTTGAGGAAGCCCTGGCGAACAAGCTCTTTCAGGTATTTCGGGGGCTCCAATAGTGGGTGGTCTTGTGTCATTTACTGTCGTGATAAGAGCAATACTCTTCAACTCCGGGAGATGTAAGATCATACCAGATTGGTCTCGAAAGCCTGACCCAGATTGGTCCTTGATGGCGTTGAAAACCTATAAAGTACGGACGCAGACACAAGTGTCGGGCACAGATACTAACATAGACACGGGATATGACAAAATAAAAAAAAGGATACGGGGACAGGAAAAGAAATTATTATTATTATTATATATAAATAAATTTATAAAATCTCAATCAAGTGATTAACAAACTGAAATACCAATCAAGACGCGCACAAACTATAAAATATCATAAGTTTATAACAAAATTACAATCGAAAATCATAAGTTCACAAGTTATCAATCAAGTTAACAATTTAACGTCACAAATTCAAAACAAAATTACAACCGGCATCATATGTCTCAATATGAAGTCGAAGCTAGTCCAATGACTTCTTTATTATCTCATTCCCCATAAGCAACACAGCCTCCATCATGGGTTCATCAAGAGAAAGAGTAGCTAAAATCTTGAATATCGACACCCTGAAATGAGTCAAAGCCATCCCCGTCAATATCCCACATTTGTTTCCTCTTCATTATATTCTTCTAAATTTCGAGAAAACAAACAGAGATTGTTATACACATACACTAAATCTTTCACCCGTGTCAGGGTCAATTTGTAAGGAATAAAAGAGTATGAACTCTAATTCCTTCTACAATAAGAGGAGGAACGTGGTTAGCCTAAAGGTCAACACTTGTAAATTTGAAGTTGATGAACCATAAAAAACTCACCAACACTTCAGATCCATAAATCATCTAACATGAAGAGAATCTGGATGGCAAAACCACCCAAAGTGCCTGAAAATCTAGCATACTCCATGCTCACCACCCATCTTTCTTCAGGGTTAGTATAGTATCTTTTCAAACACTTGCTTTTTTCCAAAGAGATCTCTTCATCTTGATGGGAAGCTTGTCGATTTATATTCTCATTAAGCCAAACATCATGATAATACTTATTAACATAAAGAATAATCGCATTAAAACCATATTAATGACAATGAATTAGAACATTAACTTAAATATTACTTTGGATTCAAAGAGTATGCTAAACATTGAAGTGGCGTGTTACTCTTATTCCATCATCCTCCAAGATTAGATGTACATCATAAAAAGGTGATTGATCATTTTTTTCTTTTTTCTTCATGCCGATAAATAACACTTTTAACCTTCTCGATTGTTGTATTCCGCATGTCATACACCAAATAAAGTGATTGCTTGTTGGTGTCGGTAACCCTTCATGTTATAAATTGGCTCCGTGAAAGCAATGATGTAGTATATCTTGTCCCACTTTAAATCATTTAGGATTTTCTCTTTAAAAAATTGTGTTTGTCCCTATACATATTCATCGATCACTTAGGACCAAATCTTGGAGATTTCTTTGATGACTTTAAACTTCTTCAACATGATATTCCAAGAAGCAAATCAAATTTTGGCCACCGCAAGAAGCTTCATCTTAGAATAGGTATTGAACATGGCAAGCCTCATGGAATGATTCATATAAAATTATTTATAATCAAGACATCACTCGAGACATCCGTGATCCAACTACATTGACTATAAGCTACAATATTTGCCTCCGTATTTTTAGCCGCAAAAATATTCTTAAGTGTAAGATTCAGAGTGTGCATTGCACAAGGAGTTCAAAAGTAAAAGTACACCTAGAGGGGGGTGGATAGGTGTACGGCTAATCTAATGAACTAAATGCGGAAATTAAAAACTAAATTATAACTACACTTAATGCAACCAACGAATGTAGCCGAATTCCCGGTGAAGGGCTCTGGACCAACTCCTCTTGATTCCTCTGAATAAGAGTTGAGGCGCTATATGAAGCTCTCGTGGTTAAGCACAAGTGAGGCACACACAAACAAGCCAAGCATATAATGAATGTATGACAATATGAATGATGCAAGACACAATATAAAGAGAGAGTTAGAGAGACAATGGATCAAACGCTAACACACGGATATGTTCCGAGGTTCCGCCGCCTTCACACAGAAGGATTTCCAATCCACTTGTCCACACAGGACTCCCACACAGGGAACCTCCACTGAGGATTTTGGGGCAATTACAATATGGAGTACACAACTCCTCTCTCAACCAAAATAACCTCTACACTTAGAGGTTAGGCACAAAGCCACACAAATCAACCTCACAAATGAGAGATAGGCACAAAGCCAATACAATCAATCAACCTCTCACTAGAGGGATAGGGCACAAAGCCACCACTCCAAAATCAACCTCTACCCAAGAGGGATAACACAAAGTAGGAGGGTTTACAATTTAGTGATCAAAAGACCACAACCAATTCTTTTTCACAAAAATAAAGATCCTATAGAGAGGATAGAATGATAAGGCTCAAGAGTGGAAAATCAAGATGTTGGAAAACAAAACACAAGGAAAAATACTTGGGAAAAACAACTTAGTATTTGATAGAAATGAAGAACAAAGCAAATATCCCAAATCTATAATTTTCTTTGATTTTTCCAACTCTTGAAAACAAGTAAAGAATGATCTTTAAAACCAATAAACCCTTTTGAAAACTTGCTTTTAAAACACTAGAGAATAGGAGAATTTTTGCTCTTAGAAGTCTTAGAGAAAACCTCTCTCAAATGGGGTTTATAAACCCCAAGAGGAATCTGCCCGTTGGCAGCAGACTAGGCCAGAATTGGCCTTCCGGTCGACATGCCGGTCGACTGGCCAACGGTCAAATTTCTGACCGTTGAGCCTTCCAGTCGACCGCCCGGTCGACCAGGCCCTGAACCAGAGAGCAACGGCTCTCTGGCCGGTCGACCGCCCGGTCGACCGGGGCAACCCGAGAGTGGGTTGCCTTCAGTCGGTCGACCGTGCGGTCGACCGGCCAACTGAAACAGCCAAGTGCACATCCTTGTGCACGTCCGGTCGACTGCTCCGGTCGTCCGGCTCCTGGTCCGGTCGACCGGCTCCTGGTCCGGTCGACCGCCAGAGCCTGGCAGAAATGGGATTAGGACTGAAAAACTTGATTTTTAAATACAAAATAAATCCCATAAATTCTCTAAAAATTCACAAAAATAAGTTCAGTATAATACATTGATATACAAACTGTGTGAAAAATTTCAACACAAATTTCAAACTTTTTGAACCATTTTTGTGACTTACAAATTTTGCCGAAAACCAAAAACTGTATTTTCTAAAACTTGAATTTTTCAAATGGAAATCCGATTTTTCCAAAAACTCATCCAAATACAAAAACATGATATTTAAACAACTTTTAGGCATGTAGTATATGGATATACTCCAATATACATATAAAGATATATATCAATGTTTTTGACACATAAATCTAAAAATATGTTTTGTTAAAACATAAAACTCCAAACACATGAATAGGCATATCAAAATAAGTTTGTCTAAGATATGAAGCATACATGTATATAGAACACATCTAATATACATAAACAATGTAAACTTGTTTTGATACCATCTATCCATGAAAACGAAGATCGGTTAAACTAAAGACCGAAAACCAATAAACATGAAAACTTAAACAAGTGTGTGTGTGTTGTGAACTTGAGCATATCACACTATCTAGTCTTTACAAATGGATCTTAAAACATAATCTAAACTATGTACCGAAGTCTTCTTGTAGAGCGTCGTCTCCAAGTCGACTCGATCCAAACCGTGATCCAACGAGCTTGACTCCAATGAGTGCTAGATATGACTTTGACGCTCGGACTCTTGAATTACCATGTGAGAAGCTCCAATACACTTTTGTTGAAGCTAATCACCTACTAATATCTTGGTTAAATATCTGAAACTAAATATCACAAGATTATTAGTAAACATAACTACATGAGTTAATTATCATCAAAACTAGAGTGGAAGGCCTCTGGGCCAACAATCTCCCCCATTTTGATGATGACAAAACTCATGGAGTTATATATGCATGGATTAAAGTTAAGCTTCAAAGAAGCTCCCTCTTAACTCATGCATAGCAATAAACAAACAATATATGCAATGAATACTAAGCATGAATATGCATCAATATGCACAAAACAATGAAATGAACATACTCTTGATACCAAACATGAAATAAACATGCTCTTGATACCAAACTTTTAAAATAAATTCCTTTTCCTTTTTTAAAATAAACATGTTCTTAAGCTCTTAATACCAATAAAAATTTCAATAAAAAAAACTTAAGCTCTTGATAACGATCAATTCAATAAAAAAAACTTAAGCTCTTGATACCAATCAAGGCCTCTTGATACCAATCAATAAAGCAAAATTTTTAATACCAATTGGAAAGACAATAGAACAAAATTCTTAATACCAATTGGAAAGATAATCACTAAACAATAAACATGCATATAAACTCAAATACTTCTCCCCCTTTTTGTCAATCATCAACAAAGGGGTCAAAGAAAAACAATATTCTCCCCTTTTTGTCTTAAACGAAAAATAAAAAAAATATATCAATAAGGGGTGAACTCAAAACAAAACTTTCTTGATACCAATTGTAAAAAAAATATATCAATTTAGTACATCATGATATCAATGAAACAAAACATACCAATTGAAAGTACATAATTGAAAGTACATAATGTGGTATATAAAACAAACATGGATTTAAATACCAATTGATATCAATTGTAAGTAAATACCAATTAAATACTAATTGAAAGTAAATAAATCATTTCAACCAAAAAAATTTGATATCAATAAAACATACTAATTTTAAGTAAACTTATAGATAATCTTGATACCAATTGTAAAGATTAGTACCAATTAGAAGTAATTTTTCATTAAAGCATATGATATCAAAAATAATCAATATCATTTTTTTAATCATTTTTAACATAAAGTGTGGGAGTAGAATAACAAAACCAATTGAAAGGTGAAATATAAATTTTCTCCCCCTTTATGAAATACCAATAAAACGATGTATAAGCTTGTATAAGAAACCAATTGAAATATAATCAATTGAAATATAATAGTCATTTGAAATCAAGCTTAGCATAACCAAAATTTGTGCTCAAAGATATAGAGATATAATAAGCACAAATAAAACATATATATGAGTATACAAAAAGAATGTCAATAGTGATACCAATTGAAAGGATCCAATGATACCAATTGAAACACAATAAGATTAAGCGTATAACTCATATTATCTTTCCACCCATTTCATGCACATGTTTAAAAGGATTTTCAATAAGAAGCATACAAGGCATGGTCGCCCAACCAACCGCCCTTAAATGGAAAGGGTTTTCAAAAATAGGTTTGAAAATAGTTTAACATAATTGAAAACTCTTCCAAAATAAAGAATACGAACTAGTTATATGAAAAATTTATAAACTAGTACGAAATCCTTCAAGTAAGGAATAAAACAAAAATATATTTCATGAAAAATATGTAAATCACATGATCACTAAACACTCAATGGTAGATAAAACATATCTAGTCTCATGAAAACAAAACATGAGTAAACATCTAATTGAGTGAACAAGTATAATGTGAAATACGAAGTCATGAAAATAGTCAATTTAGCTCAATGTAAAATTCCTTAAAACATGAAAATCATCAAAACGATTTAATCTTCAAGGTATATGTATGTCATGTTCAAACTAAAGTATACATACATATCCAAATATAACGAGTCCACAAAAGTATATGCATGAACGCAAGTGGCTCAAGGATGTATATGTATATCTAATAGTTTAGGCAAAATAGACATATACATGAAATTAAACATAAACACGAAAAACATGTAAAATGGGGGATACAAGTCAAATGCATGAATTATCAAAACTAGACTATACTAGTACATCTAATGGGTACAAATAAGCGTTCAAGTACAAACATATAATGGTCTATTTGTGGCTCGCTAGTTGTACAAGTATATATCTTAATTTTAATGAAAACATCTAATCATATATTCAAAACATGAAGCATCAAAACAAAAACTCATAAACATCCATATGATCAATATGTATATGCACATGCATTAGATCTAGGACATACACTTTAGTTAAAAATAAAGTGAGAACACTAATATAAATCCATATAAAACATGGGTGTCTCAAATAACTAAACATGTATATCACTAATCTAATAAACATGGCATATGACATAATGAACATATAAATATGACATGCTAGAAATCAACAATAAGATAAGCATGTAAATATAAATGGGAGTAAGGGATTGTTACCAAAACCTATGAGGGCAACTTTTCATATCTCCAAAACAAGGTTGTCCTCCCACCAAACTCCCCTTGAAAGTGATGCATCCAAAAAGTCCTCTTTTAAGCTCGGAACGCATCTACCTCAAGGCACCATTACTTTCACGTCATGCGAGAGCCCCACACCTACATCAAATACAATAGGGGTGGTCTTTGGTACCCATACTCTTTTGGGTCCATGGGGGTTAGTTCCTTTCCTAACCCAAACAAACTTAGTTGCTAAATTTGAATCATGTAAACGATCATAGCAAAACTTAGTAAGGTGGCCCTTACGTCCACAATGTGTACAAGTGTACACATGAGCACACATCGTGTTATGAGTGTGTAAGTGAGGAGCATGTGTATGCCGTGATTTGTGTGCATGCAAAGATGGAACTTGTTTCTTTCGAAACAATGAATCCAAACGTGTATGATTCAAGGCACATTGGCTCAAAGTGGAGCCCAAACAATCAACACTCTTCTTAAACATAGATATATCATTTTCAATTATAGAAGAGGTGCATGCAATAAGTGAGTTAGATGAAGAAGCTACATTAGCATGACAAACATGTGTATCTATATCATTTTTCAAAGAAACATTTTTCTTTAAACAATCTTCCAATTCTTATGAAATCAAATCAATTTTGTTTTTCAAAGAAACATTTTCTTTTACAACAAAATCAACTTTTGAAGATAAAGCCTCATTTTTCTTTAAAACATTTTCACAATCATTTTTTATTTTCAAAATTTTGTTTTCATTAAGGGCGAGTTCAAGTTGGGATTTAAGTGAGTCAAGTTCACTTGAAATCTCATCCCTCTCTTGCAAAGCAATCTCAATTCTAGAAGATAAATTTTTATTTTCTTCTTTTAAAATAAGACTATCCTTTTTCAAAAATTTATATTTTGAAATCAAATTTTCACAATTTTTAGCAAGTTCATCATTCATGGCTTGTGCCTCTAAACACTCATTGCAATATGAACTAGAGTTAGCATCTAGTTGAGTTTCCGATTGTACCTCAAGGGAGTCATTCCCTTGGACCATGAAGCAACGTTCATCGGACTCGTCTCTCCTAGATCTCCTCATTTTATCGATAATCTTTGGTAGCTCAGGAGAAGTAAAAATGCTCCATACTGTAAAAGCCGAATCATAGTGAGAAAACACATGTAAATAATCTTTATGAAAAGATGCTCTAAGTGCCTTTAGGGCTAGTGCATTGGCCTCTATATGCTTGCTATCTTTAGGGTAGGATTCCTTAGTGATGGCAAGGTAAACATGCAAGCCTAGGGCTTTTAAATGACAACTCATAAGAACCTTCCATATGTCTAGTCTAGAGAAATCAAACATGGGAGAGCTATCCATGAGTGCAAACTATATGTGTGCAAAAGCAAATGCAAATGTAGATTAGCTAACCAAGATCACACTCCTAGGTGGTTAAACCAAATATCAGGAGCATAGGCACTGATACCAATTGAAAGTACACCTAGAAGGGGGTGAATAGGTGTACAGCTAATCTAATGAACTAAATGCGAAAATTAAAACTAAATTGCAATTACACTTAATGCAACCAACGAGTGTAGCCGAATTCCCGGTGAAGGGCTCTGGACCAACTCCTCTTGATTCCTCTGAATAAGAGTTGAGGCGCTATATGAAGCTCTCGTGATTAAGCACAAGTAAGACACACACAAACAAGCCAAGCATATAATGAATGTATGACAATATGAATGATGCAAGGCACAATATAAAAAGAGAGAGTTAGAGAGATAATGGATCAAACGCTAACACACATATATGTTTCAAAGTTCGAGCACACAACTCTACGTCCCAGCCTTCACACAGAAGGATTTCCAATCCACTTATCCACACAGGACTCCCACACAGGGAACCTCCACTGAGGATTTTGGGGCAATTACAATATGGAGTACAAAACTCCTCTCTCAACCAAAATAACCTCTACACTTAGAGGTTAGGCACAAAGCCACAAAAATCAACCTCACAAATGAGAGATAGGCACAAAGCCAATACAACCAATCAACCTCTCACTAGAGGGATAGGGCACAAAGCTACCACTCCAAAATCAACCTCTACCCAAGAGGGATACAACAAAGTAGGAGGGTTTACAATTTAGTGATCAAAAGACCACAAACCAATTCTTTTTCACAAAAATAAAGATCCTATAGAGAGGATAGAATGATAAGGCTCAAGTGTGGAAAATCAAGATGTTGGAAAACAAAACACAAGGAAAAATACTTGGGAAAATAACTTAGTATTTGATAGAAATGAAGAACAAAGCAAATATCCCAAATCTATAATTTTCTTTGCTTTTTTCAACTCTTGAAAACAAGTAAAGAATGATCTTTAAAACTAATAAACCCTTTTGAAAACTTGCTTTAAAAACACTAGAGAATAGGAGAATTTTTGCTCTTGGAAGTCTTAGAGAAAATCTCTCTCAAATGGGGTGTTTATAAACCCCAAGAGGAATCTGCCCGTTGGCAGCAGACTAGGCCAGAATTGGCCTTCCGGTCGACATGCCGGTCGACTGGCTAACGGTCAAATTTCTGACCGTTGAGCCTTCCAGTCGACCGCCCGGTCGACCAGGCCCTGAACCAGAGAGCAACGGCTCTCTGGCCGGTCGACCGCCCGGTCGACTGGGCAACCCGAGAGTGGGTTGCCTTCAGTCGGTCGACCGTGCGGTCGACCGGCCAACTGAAACAGCCAAGTGCACTTCCTTGTGCACGTCCGGTCGACTGCTCCGGTCGTCCGGCTCCTGGTCCGGTCGACCGGCTCCTGGTCCGGTCGACCGCTAGAGCCTGGCAGAAATGGGATTGGGACTGAAAAACTTGATTTTTAAATACAAAATAAATCCCATAAATTCTCTAAAAATTCACAAAAATAAGTTCAGTATAATACATTGATATACAAACTTGTGTGAAAAATTTCAACACAAATTGCAAACTTTTTGAACCATTTTTGTGACTTACAAATTTTACCGAAAACCAAAAACTGTATTTTCTAAAACTTGAATTTTTCAAATGGAAATCCGATTTTTCCAAAAACTCATCCAAATACAAAAACATGATATTTAAATAACTTTTAGGCATGTAGTATATGAATATACTCCAATATACGTATAAAGATATATATCAATGTTTTTGACACATAAATCCAAAAATATTTTTGTTAAACACAAAACTCCAAACACATGAATAGGCATATTAAAATAAGTTTGTTTAAGATATGAAGCATACATGTATATAGAACACATCTAATATACATAAAACAATGTAAACTTGTTTTGATACCATTTATTCATGAAAACCAAGATCGGTTAAACCAAAGACCGCAAACCAATAAACATGAAAACTTAAACAAGTGTGTGTGTGTGTGTGTGTGTGTGAACTTGAGCATATCACACTATCTAGTCTTTACAAATGGATCTAAAAACATAATCTAAACTATGTACCGAAGTCTTCTTGTAGAGCGCCGTCTCCAAGTCGACTCGATCCAAACCGTGATCCAACGAGCTTGACTCCAACGAGTGCTAGATATGACTTTGACGCTCGGGCTCTTGAATTACCATGTGAGAAGCTCCAATACACCTTTGTTGAAGCTAATCACCTACTAATATCTTGGTTAAGTATCTGAAAATAAATATCACAAGATTATTAGTAAACATAACTACATGAGTTAATCATCATCAAAACTAGAGTGGAAGGCCTCTGGGCCAACAAAAAGATGCAAGGATACTTGCTCTCCACAATAGCACCCGCAGCCTTACATGCAGAAGCGTTATCAGTTATGATTTGGAAGACATTTTGAGGACCAACCTCTTTAATGCAATCTTCAAGCTTCTCCACATGTAATGCCAGTTTTCACTTCTCCCTCAGTATTTACGGACTTCAAGAATATCAAGCCACTTTCAGTAACCGTCATGAAATTAATGAAAGATCTCCTTTGCGCATATGCCCACCATCACTATAAATGGAAACCACATTTTGCTTCCATGTGGCCCTGATGGGCTCCATCAACCCCTCTATGTGAGATTTTTCACGCTGTAAGAGAGTGGTCTTCAAAGAGTTGTAACCAGGAGGTTTGTATCCAGCAATTGGATTATTTGTGGTAAATTTAAATGTCTTGGCATATCATGAATTCCTTGTCAAATTAAATGACAACCCACCGGTATAGAACATCCTCACAATAATGCAATCTAATTCATCCTTTTACTATTTACTGAATGCTTAATCCACGGTGTTGACCCCCCTCCTCTTTTTTGGTGCACTTGGACCACTTACACTTTCACCGGCCGCACTTAACATTGCAGATATTTTCAATATTACATACCTACGCATAGAAGCCTTCAATCTCAATTTTTCTTGCTCCATCTCCTTTGTCATATCCCTTATATTGTGGGGTACAACTGTTGCACTCATTTTTATTTCTTGTCCGCTTATCCGCATGAGATGTGCCTTGACTCTTGAAAATGATCCATTGAATGATTCAAGACAATAACTACATTTTCACTTTCAATTCCCTCTTCCCCTTTTAATTTTTTTCACTTTAATTATAAACTTCTAAAGAGGTGCATGATAATCTACCAGACCACTTGAAGAATCTTCTATTAAAGTCATATTGCTCTAATTTTTAAAAACAACACCACAATAATATTATGTCAAAGAAAAGCATTCAACAATTTATTGAGATAAGATAATGACACAATATTTCATACATAATTCTATCATCAATCCTACATTCTGTATTAATTTCACACCTCTATTAAACTCAAATTCCCACACAATCATACATCACTTACTATCAAAATCCTACATAAATTAAACTCAAAATCATACAAAATTACTATCTCAGTCCTACATCAATTAAATTCACAATCTGACAAATTATTTTCAAAATCCTACACATAATTCAACATCAGTTAATTAAATAACAAAATCATGCAATCTAATTAAATTCTCTTCTACTTTCTCTCTCTGCTCCTCTCTCTCAGTCTCTCTGATCCTCTCTCTGTCTCTCTCTCCTCTTCTCTCTGCTCCTCTCTCTCAATATCTCTGATCCTCGCTCTCAGTCTCACTGCCTCTCTGCTCCTCTCTCTTAGTCTCTCCAGTCCTTTATCTGTCTCACTGCTGAGAGGGGCAGAGAGAAGGGCATAAAGCAGAGAGAAGGGCAGAGAGTAGAGTAAGAGAAAGTGAAGGGGTAGAGAAACGAAGAGCAGAGAAAGGAGCAGAAAGCAATGTGAGAGAGAGTAAGAGGCAGAGACAGATGGGGAGGGGCAGAGAGAGATCGCGGAGACATCATGCAGAGAGAGAGAGATGCAAAGATATCACACAGAGAGAAATGGAGAAAGAGGGGTAATTACCTCAGACGAGATCTACCACGAACTCCACCACGACGACGAACTCCACCATGAGCTCCACCACCATGATCTCCACCAGATCCACCTCCACGAGCTCCACAACAATGCCGAGCTCCACCATCACGACCTCAATCCGATCCACCATCACCATGAGATCTACCACCACCATGATCTTCCTCTTAGCAAATGAGAGAGAGAGAGACAGGGAGATGGAGTCAACGATGATCGGAATTAGGGGGAGAGAGGAGAGGGGGGAGATGGTTTTGAGATCGAAATGGGGGATTTAGGGTTTTTATTTTTATTGGTCAGGTTATTGGGTTTCGGCCATTTCTAGCGCGTCTGCTTGTGTCCATGCCGCGCCCGACCTGTGTCAGGTCCGTGTCCAAATTCGAAGCACAACGATTTGTTTCGGACACGGCCAGAACTGTGTCCGACATGTATCAGGCACGAAGCCGTGTCCGATACGTGCCTGACATAGACATGATGAGCAGGGGTCCATGTTTGTGCTTCATAGTTGAAAACCTCATTAATGGGGAACTTGAGCAGAGTGAAGTGCTTTGTTGGCTTGAAGGCATGGAGCAGACTAGGTAAAAGAATCAAAAGTGTTTGTCTCTTATAGGTGGGTTGCCCCCATTCAGGTTTCTAGCTCTGGTGATTGCTTCATAATTCGGCTTGGACTTTTTTCTATCATCATCACGTTTAGCAGAGTGATTGGTGGAGCTCTTCATTGCTTCCTCCAACTGGATGTATGGTTGAGCTTGGGACAGGACCTCACTCATCCGAGTGACATCGTACTTCAGTAGATGCTTGTAGAGGGGTAAAAGACCTACTGCCCATGGATGAACGCGAGTGCAGAGACATTCTCACCGCTCTGGAAATAACCGATATAGAACTTGAAGTTGTCGCCCTGTGTCATTTTGACAGTGAGGAGGTGGTTGTTCTTCTTGGCTTTCTAGCGAGAGGCCTAGTGAGTAAGGAACACTTCGGTTACCTGCTTGAAATTGTTAAGAGAATGTGGGGACAGGGAGTAAAACCAATCCGAGGCTATGCCTATTAGACTGGATGGAAAGGCTAGGCACATGAGCGGATCATTGTGAGAGTAGACCACCATCTTGTCCCGAAAGTGTCTGATGTGTTAAAGTGGGTCACTCGTTTCGGAGTAGTATTCAAAAGTTAGAGTTGCAAACTTTCTCGGAAACTCACACTCGAGGATCTCTTCAGAAAGAGGGGAGTCGGAGACTCTGGCAGTAGCTTGTTTCGGTCCTCTTTGGAGTTCCAGTTTAGCCTCCTCGATTTGTTTTTGAATCAACTCGTTAAGGGCTCAAATGTAGGGAGATTCTTCAATTCTTCTCCGAGTTAGCGTGATAAGCTTATGTTCAGAAATGAGGTGAATCAGCCTCTTTAACAGACTCGTTACGGAGTAGTCTTCGTGGAGGGGATGTCAGTCTGGACCACCTTAGATTTGTGATAGGCCTATCGGTCTGAGCTGTTGACACTCCAAAAAGACAAACTCTCAGACAACTTTTCAACCGGTCCAAATAGTATCTAACTTATCGACATTTACAAAAGACAAGTCATAGACAAGCTGACGATCAGTTCTACCCACCCCAAGGGACAAAGCAGAAACTTAGACCCAATTGATCTAGTGAAGCAGATAGCAGGTCAAGTACTGCTTTTAAAGAGGCCTAAGCAGATCTATGAGGTTAAGTCAGCTCAATACTTAATCTCGCATGAGCCCAAAGGAGCCAGCTTCTCATGAATCTATGTATCCTCGCCAAAAGGCTAAGTTTATAGATTCACATGAAGCCTTACGGTGGCTAACTCTTAGCCTCGCTTGAGGCTAATACATGCCTCGCTTGAGGCTTTTCTTGCGAGCTTCATTTGGAGCTCTTCATAGCTCTGCAAAGAGTTAGTCTTTAGCTTCACTTGAAGCTAACTACAGCTTCGCTTGAAGCTAATTTATAGCTTTGCTTGAAGCTTCCTTGTAGCTTCACCTGAGAAGTTGTACTAGCCTCACGCGAAGCTAATCCCAACTTTGCTTGAAGCTTCCCACGCCCTTGTTCCAGGTCAATGTTTGACCTAGTATTTAGTGGGCTAACCCCACTACATTAGTGGGGTTAATGCCACTTTAAGTGAGTGGTTATACCCGCCCACTTCGCCCCACGTTAAGTGAAAAAGGCCGGGTCAAAAGGCCAGTTTTAGGCTCGCGCGAGCCTACCTAATCTCGCAGAAGGCTTATACCTAGCTTCGCATGAGGCTTTATAGCCTCGAACGAAGCTCGAAATAGCATCTGGCATGAGGCTAACTGACTATTATCAGTCTTTACTGAATTGTAGGGGCAGTTACATCCCTAAAGAGCATATAAATAGCTCATTCTTGGGGTGAGCTCGGCAGAGACTTTTTGTCAGAGAGTTTTGAGCTGATTGGGTTGTTTGGCTGACAAGCTAAAAGAGAGAAAAGAAGAGTTCTCTCCTCACTTCCAAGAAATTTAGAGAATTACTTTTCTAAATTTCAGGGTGCTAAGACCCTAAGATCTTCCTCTCTTAAAGAATCACCGGAACCAGGGGAGAAGGAATTCCTTAAGACTCCTTCGATCGCATCATCAACGGAAATGAGTAGTCGCACGCTGATCAGACTTCCACCGGCACACTTTCCCAGAATCTCAAAAGAGACGAGCCTCTATAATTTCAGGCTCACTTTCTGGCTGCGTCTGCTCCTAGGCTCTCTGTAGCGATCTGCGTTTGGATCTAGTCGTTGAACTATTTTACTGTTTCCTGCTCATAGGCGGCTCTCTCGCAGTGGAGGTCCGCTTGCTCCTAGTCGTGATCTGATTAAGCTTGCTACTCCTTCATATGCTCCTTCATGTCATCAAGCATTTGAAGAATTTAGCCTTCAAATAATGGCGTCGGTCGGACACTGATGACTACCCCTTAAGGTGAGAAGGAGCAGTGTCTTTAGTAGCAGACTGTTGATCGATGACATGCGAGGGGACATGCCCTGACGACACTATTGGTCTTGCCCTTTGATAGGACGTCATTGTGGGTGATGGTTTGCTTTCTCGGGGCCACCGACACTAGGGAAGGGACTTTTTTTAGGAAGGTTTTAGGTTGGATGGGAAGGAGATCCTGAGTGTGGATTCAGATCTCAATAAAAGCAACAGTTTGTGGTGAATAAAAAATCAGCTTACTATGGATCACACCCACCGCAAGCGATTTAGGGCGCTCCCCGAATTGTATCTGTCAGAGCACAAATAGGAGAAACACCTTTTAGGTTATGAGTACGGTGTGATGCCGGCCTAAGACCATCGGGCGTAAGAATTAGTAGGTGGAATGGATAGGTAAAACTGGCAGAAGATAATTTTCAGAGAAATGAATGAAAGTGTCGCGCAGAGGACAACTGCGGGCGTGGTAAGGGTAACCGGCGGAGGATAACTGCCGGTGTTATGGTAGGAAGGACCGAATAGAGGACAACTGCGGGCATGCTTCTGTGTTAGCAGAGGATAAATTCCTGGTATGGGGGTGTGTGTGTGTGAAGAGGATTAGGGAAGTGATCCCCTTCTCCTATGAGAAGAAGGATTATATATACCTGACGTGGAAGCTGGCATGGAGATGAAATTGAAGGATTGTTGTTACTGCACGATCTGCATGTGTCATATTTGTTGTAACAACCATAATTATTGGTGCTGGTCGGTTAAGATTACATGCCGGGAAATCTTTCCTCTTCATAACTGTTCGCAGTGATAGGGGCGTTACATGTTATGAACGTGGATGAAGGAATTGCATAAGTATCGATGGAGATCATGGACGATTTAATGTTGGAGCTTCATGTTCGGAGTTGGGACCTTCGGGACAGGAAAGACGGAGACCTCGAAGTGGTAAAGATCTCGGAGAGGTAGAGGTCTCAGAATGGTGGAATGCGGCTCTGGACCGAGGACGTCTTCGGGACGGGTAGCTCCATGATGGTCAAGAATGGCGGAGGCTCTGGGATGAACTTTGAGAGTTGTGGATTTCTCAGGGGAAGAACATGGTAGGTAGGACACGTGTCATCATCCTGATGAGGGTTAAATTTTGACCACTACAGTCACCAATGATTAATGCAGCACCAGCAGAAGCACAGCCTTTGTACTGCCAACCAAATATTGCTCTATCTAATTTTCACTCTTTTGACATCTAATTTTCACTCTTTTGACATTAAAATTGACAGTCATAGGGGAATGATAAAGACTCTGCATATGATATATTAGGTAAGAGCAAACATGAAAATTTGCTGAACTTTGACACGACAAAGTAAGAAATTCCATGAAGTGGCTCCCAGCATCATGTCAACTCCGTCACAAAACATCATATGAGAGTACCAATAACTACATCCACTGAGGAACATGGATCAAAGAAAAAAGAAGAAGATAGAGCTATATTGACGTCTTTGACTGAACATAACATGAGAATACCGATAACTGCATCCACGGAATTATCACCTAGAGGCAAAGCTTCCGCAACCTATAAAAGAACAGTGCATTACTAATCCCAAGTCAAACCAAATGTAAAAAAGTTAGATATGACACTTCATCATTATAGTCCTCAATTAGCAAACTAAAGAATTGATGTTTACACACTTTCCCCATCAATGAAGTGTGATCATAAGATATTGGTGATTCAATTTCACGGTGTACTGGTACAGGATTCAATGTTGACTCCGAAATAGAGAAAAAAATCTGGTAAACATACCAGAGTCATTATTGAATCAAAAAGTAAAATGGAATTACCAACTTGAAGTTCACGATCACTTTCAAGCTCAAATTCAATTTCGAGAAAAGGATAACTTGCCAAAATTTCAAGGTGGTTTTCAAAATTTTAGGCAAATTCAAATGGATGTAATGAAATTGAATCTTGATTTTCGTCCACAAAAGAAATGTGAATGGGTGAAATGATCGATTCAAGTTCAGAAAGTATGGTAATTAAAACTGGCTCAAGAACGTCACTTAGTTCAGGAAACACTACAGGAGTCGATATTGATTCAAGGATTGGACTCGAATCGCTAACTTGAAGCTCAGATTCACATTCATCTTCAAGTTCAATTTCAAAAAATGGATAACTTGCCAAACTATCAAAAGGTTGATGTTGGTCAAGTTCAGGTTGGTATGATAAAATTGAAGCAGGATTTCTAAAATGACATGATTCGTGAATCATATGAACATCTGATCGACATGGGAGCTCAACATATTTTGCATTATTCGCTCGGTCTCTTATACGAATTCCATAGTTTTTTTCACAATGATTTTTCTTTGAGTGAAAATTTTGTGGACATTATGAGGCCATCATGTTTTCAAATTATTTTTGGGCCTCTATCGCTTCTTTCAAAGTCCTTTGCAACGATGATTTTTCTTCAATTGATGGTTCAGAAAAAGGAGGATATGAAGTAGAATCGGAGAATGAATATTGTGAAAATTGTGAACAATGTGGTTGAAAATTTGACTCGGGGGAGGTGAATCCCCATGAATTTTGTGAAGAGTAGAAATTATTTTGAAAATTATAATTATAGGATTGGGGATATGGGTCATATTGAGTCGGATAATCCTAACCTGGCCTATATGATTGGTTCATATTGTACATATCCGGGTTGAAGTTATCTGAGTCAAATGAGGTTGGGGTGAAATATATATTCATATTAGGATTGAAAAAATTGTTGTTGTTGAAATTCATTCACAATTTATAAAAAACAAACAAACAAACAAACAAATAAAGAAAAAGAAAAAGAAAACAAGCCTATGCTAGGGTTGACTTAGACCTAGACGACTCCTAACTGGTTAGACTGTCCACGGGGTACATTGTCAGAATCTGACCACAACTTAATCAGCCAGGTAGGGGCAAGATCAGTGGGAGGTACCCGTGTTGGAGCAACGGGCCTAATTATGCCAAACCACTATTCTTTGAGGTTTCGCCTCTCAATCCCTAACCTTAGACACCGATTTGATAAGAGTCAAACTCTAATAACTTTCCCATTAGGTCAATCTCCTAAATAAGTCCGAGATGTCCCTAGGGGTCAACGTCTAGCAAGTTTTATTTAGGCTTGGGTTGTGTGAGTGGGGAGGTGATTTTTAAGTTAAGGGAGGGTAATAACTTCCCCACCTTATTTGTATTGGGTTTTACCCTTAAATTCAATTCGTGCAAGTATGCAATATAGATAAGAATGAACACACAAAGAGAGTAAATCACCCACGTGTTTGTCCTAACTATAAGCAATGCAATATGTACACCTCCGTCAAGATCACAACAACATAAGAATATAATACAGTATATTGGAATTGAAATCGACATGTGCTTAGATAAAAATGTCTAAATCATTTTAAAGCATCCAATTTCAGTATTTGATTTCTTAAAATTATTACAGTGCACAGGTAATATAAACAAAAACTAGCAGCAGAATATAAGAATATACAAGAATTTACCCAACCGCACAAAAGCAAGTGTAGACTTCTGCAATGCTAAAACTTTAACCTGCACACCAAAAAATAAAGAAGAAAAGTTAACAAAAACATGAAATCAAACCGTTCCCATTCTCCGACAACGGCGCAAAAATTTTATCGGGGGAAAACTTGCACAAAAGTGTATGTTTAAAATCACGAGTTAAAAGTGCGTGCTTTGGCTTCCTCGATACTTCCGTTTTAACATAGAGGCTAAACGGGTCAAATCTACAGGGACAGGAGCGATAGAAGCTTTACTGAAATGTTCACGTGTGTGTTAAAGTTTCTTCAACGTTTTAAAGAATCAAAAGAAAAGAAAACAAAGAATGAAAAGAGAAGAGTACGATGAAATACGAAGAAGTGGGAAACAAAGAAAATATGCTATTTATGATTTTTGAAATATATCTAAAATAAAGTAAAAAGAAAAAGAAAACTCATGACAACTAACTACTAATGGCTCCACTAACATGCTAACCTCTTAGCGATAGTTATCTCACATGTATCCTTAGCCATCACTAGTCCTTGATTCAAGAGCGTTTCACAGTATGACCCATAAGATAACTTTCACATCCAAACTCAATAATACAAGTACAAACTACACTTAAACCATCAAAACTAAATAAGAGCAAGCATGGAATAAAGTAATATTAGGTTGTTAGAGAGTTAGGATGTTAGAGTGTTAGAATCCATCATCATGAGTCATCAATGGCTCTTGCAAGAACAAGGCTAAGTAGAGGCTATTAGATTCATGTAGATTATCAAGTAAGAAGTTAGCAAGTTAGTGGTTAGTAGTTAGTTGTCATGAGAGAGAATTAGCTAAACATGTAAAAGGAGTTAGAAAGAATAAAACAAGAAGAGATAAAGAGAGAACCTTTCATAAATTGTCACCTTCCATTATAAGCACTCTTACTTTCCTCTCATGTACTACTCTCTTTCCAATTATAAGATTTACAAGAAATAAAAGATACAAAGAGAAAGAAGAAGAACAACTAACATAAACTACCCTGAAAAGAAAAAACTACACTAAAACTAAAGAAAAACTCCTCAAAACTTCTCCTTTTTTGCTCTGGAAATCTCAGGGTATTTATAGGCAAACTGGGGCATCAGAGTACAAGTACGGAGCCGCGCGTCAAATCTTGGCGCGCGGCTCCACACAAGACTATCACTTCGCCCCCCTATCTGCTGTACGTTCTGGTTTCTAGATATGGGCGCCTGGTTTGACAGATTCACCCTCTAAAGTCAATTGCTATCTTTGTAGGCTTTTTAATCACTAATTAAATGGTGATTTTCAGTCTTCTTCTTCATTTCATGCCATGGACCTAGAAACATGTGAGAGAGGTATTATTAACAGGATTTAATATTAAGTAAATATGAAGATGTGGTATGAAATATGCAATTTTAGAGACTAATCAGGCACCTGAACCTGATTGTATACCTGACTTGACATATACTCTATTGTGTGCTATTCACATTACTGTTTATTTATTTTATTCATGCTATTTCGTCTTCCAGTATATATTATCATTATATGCTCACACATGTTATAAGTACGTGCACCTTCCACTTTTATTTTACACACTCATTGGGTCACTTCCTGATGACCCTGGATTTGCACATCCAAATATTGGATGTTTTATTTTATTGATCAGGTATTCGATGAGACTGGACGTGTCACGAGGAGCTGGAGTTTCTCTCTACCTATGTTGGTATTCTTATCTTTCTTTTATTCATGTCTCTATAGTCTCCTTGATTCCATATATATCAGACTCATTGTTATTCCATTTTCGTACTTATTGTCACAATGTGTGAACATCTATATGTAGTATTGCAGTGATATCAATCTTATTTAGTAGATTTTTTTATAGGTTGCTCTGGTTACTTTAGGTTTAGCGGTATACATGGGGTATTCTCCTCGCGTATATACGTCTCCGATTCTCGTAACGACTCCGTTTCAACATATTTTGGGAAGCAGAGCATCACAGATTGACATTAGACTGGTAGTGAGACAAGATTGGCCGCTTAATACTAGTTTAGGAGATTTGAACCTAAGTGTTTGACTTGATTTTCTTAGATTAACACGTAGTTCAGATCAAAACTCCAAAAGTCTATTTGAGCAATTCGCCTAGAAGTGTTGAATCCAAAAGAACCACCTGTCCCTATGGATCGACTCTCAAGTGCTGCAATCGAATGACCGTGCACTGCGGTTAATTAAAATAGGAGGTCAAATCTCCCCATCAATAAGTAAGTTGTTGTGTTATAACTGATGGTGCAGATCTTTCTCGTGATTCATGATCTGCGGTTAAGATTCTTTCATATCCGTTTAGATTATCGTGCTTCATTGTTGGGAATGACATGTTATCCATAATTGTCCCTGCTAGAACAGGGGGTATTTAGAACGCGGGAATTTTGTTGTAGGCGTAATTGTCCTTGCGATTCAAAAAAACCTTGCTGTCGAGCTGTGTCCAGTAGGAGTCGGGGAGAAGTCTAGTAATTACGGATGTCAGGGTGAGAAGGAACTCGGGTCTTCTCCTCGGAGTTGGGATGTGTCTCGGGGTAGGGCTTGAGACTCTTTCTCCTCATGGTTGCATATGAGCCGCTTGACATTTTAGGTATGTTGTCTGCTTGCTGTACTTCTGGTGCGGTGGAACACGTGTCGCGATCTCTGGGGTTAACCAGATCTTGACCATTACACTTTTGAATGTAACTAGGGATCATTTCTTTCTATATAACCCTCAGCCCAGCGACGCTAGTGACGCTGTACTCCCCGTCCACCACCTTCCTGACCATGTTCCCACTGTGATAGGGCCACATCGTCGACACCGTGCTCCTACAGAAGTCGCCCATCATAAACTTTTGTTTAAAATTTAATTTAAACAAAATTCACCCAAAATCCAAAACTCCAAAATTCCTAAAATCATGCCCTAATTCACAAATTCCATCCAAAATCAACCAAAAGCAGCATCGATTTAAACAAAATTTAACAAAATGCAACACATGAACCTTCGATTTGTTCTCCTTTCGTCTGTCTCGACCCCTTCGAGATGAATCTCGCCATCTCTGGCCGCCAATGACAGCTGCTGCGACATCTCGACGATAGCGGCAACGGTGGAAGAGGGCAGCAGCGGTTTGGTTGTCTTCTTCGTCGCTCGTTGATGAGAGAAAGAGAGAGTGAGAGAGAGATGAGAGTAAGAGAGGACAACAATGACTTGCTCCTCTTCATCGCTCAGTGATAGAGAGAGTGAGAGTAAGAGGGAGTGAAATAATGAGAGTGAGAGTGTGCGAGAGTGACCGTGATTTGAGTGAAAAAAAAGAGGGGGTATTTTGTTAGATTTGAGAGTAGAAGTGTATTTTTACCTCTCTAACATTACAAAATAGACAGTAACAGGGGAGGGGTGTTTGTTTAAACTTATAAGATTTGGAGGGTCGGCATGAAAATATGAAGATATAATAGGTGTTTTAGACAGATGTCGGGTGTTGATATGAAAAAAGCCCAACAAAATTAATTTGCTAGTGGCTCTCGCGTCTTCAGCCTCGCTCAGTCTCATCCAGCCTCAATCCCATTCTCGCTCTCAAGCAAGTCACCCACAAAAAGGATAGGATAAAGTGAGTGCCTAGAGAGCAGATCACAGAGCAGAGAGAGCCACGCCCTTTCCTTTCCTTTCCTTTAACACAGTGGAGCAAAGTCTCTGTGGCTGCTGGCTTTATCTCCTCTACTCTCTCTCGACGTCCAAACCCCAAAAAGAGGGTTAGCTTCTCTTCTCTATACCTTTCCATTCTCTCGCATAACTTGCTTCCATTACTGGTTTGTTAGATAATATACAGCTGCAATGTTCCAATTGTTCATTGAATTCCTTTTTCTTAAATTGATTGGGTATTATTAGTTTGCTTGCTTGCTATGTCTCCTAAAAGTAGCCCTCCCTCCTTCCCTCTCATTGTCAGTTTTCGATTCTTGGGAGAAACGGGAAATATTCAAAATGGGTAATGGCAAAAACTGTTGATTTTACGGGGAAACTAGCATTTGTTGGACTTAACGGAGGCGCTCGACCAAAATTATCGAACAAAGTGTGGATTTAGGAGATTCTACTGTTAGTTACATTACCTGTTTGTAGAAATTCATAAAAAGGAAATTTGGAAGTGCCTGTTGGCAAAATTTTCATGTAAAATGGTGTATAGAGATAGTATATTGAATGTAGCTACTATATGTTTTGAGTCTCTTGCAGTTACCAAATGTGCTGTTCTTCTTTATGTTAGAAGATAAAAGGGAAAGGAAAGCAACCAGGTCTAAAATTTGACTTGGCTACGCGATCATAGTTGCAAATTTCACCCTGAAATCCAAGATATTCATTTGATTGGGATGTATTATTTTAATTTCTTGGTACATTTAGGATTAGTACAGTCAGTAGAATGCTTGACAATATTCCTTGGATTTATATTTGCAATTTGCATTCTACTGCGGGTGACTTGAGGACACTTGTCTCAGCGATGCATAAGAGTGCAAAACAAACTTTTTCTCCTACAACTCAAATTTGATAATCCATTTACATTGTTTCAGAGTCCAAATATCTCAATCCAATTGGTTGACAAATACACCATTATTAAATTTTCCTTTCCTACTTAATTTTTCATAAACATTATGAGTGGAAGTTAGAAAGAAAAGCAAGTGTAAGTTGCATCCCAAGCTCCAAGTGTGACCAAGTATGTCATTCATGTTTGATCATATTTTGTTGCAATGAAGAAATGACAAATAGCTGTGGTAGGGTATCAATTTTGGCTAACTTCCCCCCCATGGGAACACTTCCCCTTGAAATAAAAATTTGAGGAAATGTGATTGATTATGAATGCAATACACTGGCAATACAGCAAAAGATGAAATTGATGGGCTATTCAACCTACTCTTGCCATTTATTTTGTATGAGGCTGTCTATCTCTTATTCTTTTCTGAGTTTCTTTCTTTTCTTTTTCTTTTGAGGGGGTGGCAGCGGCGGTGGGTATTGCCTTGATTTTCTTTTGCACTTTATTTTGATTGAAATTTATTATGTCAATTTAAAACATCTAGAAGCACAAAATTATTGACTATATAATTTTTTTTTTTTTTGTTCTAAACTTTTGTATATAATGAGCTCTCAAAATTTGTCAAGTCCTCTAGTTGAACTTTACGAGCATAGGGGAAACTTGAAAGAAGATTATGATCAACTCTTTGTTGGTGGCATTCGATGTAATTCTGCTAAGCTGGCACAAAATGACATTATTTTGGGTCTAAATTTGAGGTTAATAACCAACCCAGGGTTAGGTATCAATTTTGCGTCAGATTACAACAGAATCAGGTTTAGGATCATTTTATTCTTCACCCAGTTTGATCTGTATTTGGCAAAACTTGCCATTTTCTACATTAAACTGTAGTAGTTTGCATGAGCATGAGGCAAAAGCTAGTTTCTATTCTTTGTCTCAAAAAATTTGTTATCATTGTTTATTTATTAAAATGTCTTCAGGTGTTTTGCTTTTCAAAATGTAAAGTCGTTATATCTCTGAATTCATAAAAATCCGAATTTAACCGATTTCTATTTGGTGTTATCTCTCTGATTTACTTTGATCTTCAGCTGAACATTTGCTCTAATCTTTGATTTTGATTTAATCTGAATTTATAATGGGCTTTTTGGCTCATTTTCTCTTCCATCTTCTTTAGTAAAGACCTGCATTAATTTAGACAAAAATACTATTAAAAAGCAGTGTTTATTATACCATAAATATGGGAATGCGATGATAAATATGCAATATCAGTAACCGATCACACCCCCACACTTATCTTTTGCTCGTTCTCGAGCAAAACAAATAAAACGTAAAACAAAGCTATCCTATTCTAACTCACTTTCGTAAGAATCATGGTTGCACTTAGTATGTACAACTAGCTGTTAAATCTCTAGGTTACCCTTAAAGGACGAGTTTTGTCCCGTGAGTGTTTTCAGTTGATTACACCTACAAAATCTATAAAAGAAAGAGAAACAAAGTGTTAGTATTTTTGAAAAAGCATTTTGAAAAAGAGAGAAAATATTTGAAGTATTATTGTAAGAGTTCAAGTAATCTATAAGCTATAGGAAAATCGAACTTTTTATTCCTAAACTTAGTCTCTATTCAAAAACTTGTTATCAATCAAGGTAAGGAGTCAAACTGTATTTCTCATCTAGTCTATTACTTTACCTTAAGTTATATGCACCTTTGTGACAGTGAAATTTTGACCCGGGATTCTTTAACTCTAACTCTTATGCCTTATTTTTCACATTTTTGGAGGATTATCTCTCAGTTCTATTAGGCTTTCTAATCTACCTATGAAACGAGCCTTTAGTCGGTGACTCCAAACCGGATGGTCTTTAGGATACTGGATGAGAAAACACCCCCAAGGACTTAAGGACTCGAGCAAACAAGGTCACAAAACTAAAATTTTTTATTTATAAGATGGACCGCTTTTAGGCGTGAATACTTATGCTTTCAACAACAACTAAGCCATTTGTCCCAAGTATTTGGGGGTAGGCTACATGAACCAAAAGAGAATTACGCCGAATTGAGCACATTGATCAGCTTTCTCTACTCGTTCCTATCGAGCAATATGCCTTCACTAAGGGCGTGTTTGGTAACTTGCAAAATGTTTGCAAAATGCAAAAACTTTTGCAACTTTACATTTTACACTTGTTTGGTTTCGTTTGCAAAATGCAAAATGTAAAAAACTTTTACAATTCTTTTTTTCCCACTTGCAGTTGCTACAGTTAAATTTGTGGTCATGTAAATCTCACTTTTACACTCATATTTTCCCACTTGCAGTTGCTACAGTTAATTTTGTGGTCATGTAACTCTCACTTGTAGTACACTTACAGTTCAAAACAGTTACTGGATAATCAATATATAATTTAATATTATTAAATACTTAATATTTTAAATAGTGTTCAATTTCTTATTTAATTATTTAATTATTTTATATTTTTAATCTTTAATTTTTTTATTGTTTTTAATATTGTTTTAATATTTAATATTTACTATTTTAATTTAATATTTTTATTTAATATTTTATTTAATACTTTATTATTTTATTAATACTTATTCCATTTTTTATTATTTTATTTAGAGTTAATATTTTATTAATATAACAATATTATACTTTACTATATATTTAATTATTTATTTTTTAATATATAATTAAATATTATTAAATATTTAATATTTTAATAGTGTTCAATTTCTTATTTAATTATTTAATTATTTTATATTTTTAATCTTTAACTTTTTTATTGTTTTAATATTTAATATTTTACTATTTTAATTTAATATTTTAATTTAATATTTTATTATTTTATTAATACTTATTTCATTTTTTATTATTTTATTTAGAGTTAATATTTTATTAATATAATAGTATTATAGTTTAATATAAAATTACTATATATTTAATTATTTATTTTTTAATATAAAAAATTACTTTATTAATATCAGAATATATTTTATTATTATATTAATATTTTATTATGTTAATATTGTAATAATAATTCAGTATAATAATACTATAATGATAATTTATTATTAAATTATAATTATATTTTACTTTATTAATTTTATATTTCTATAATATTACAATAATATCATAATAAAATTTATATTATAATAATTTTCAAGTATTTTTAATATTATAATATTATAACTATATTTTATTATTGTTGTAACATTTTTTAATATTTATATTTTATTAGTATTCTTAAAATTTTATTAACGTTCTTTAGATTTTCTTAAAATTTTATATTATTTATTTAGTTAATATTTTAGTAATATTTTACTATTTATACTAATATTTTATTAATATTATTGTTATAAATAAAATATTAAGATTATTAATTTTTTATCTTAAATTTATTAATACAATTTAATTTGCAATAGTAGATTTAATTTAATAATATTTATAATATTTAAATCACTGCTACAGTTAATTTTGTGGTCAACTTTTCCACTTACACTTTTACATTACCAACCAAACACCGTAAAACACAATATACTTTACCATTTACACTTTCACTTTATCAACCAAACATCGTAAAACACAATATACTTTTCCATTTACACTTCACTTTATCAACCAAACACCGTAAAACACAATATATTTTCTCTGCTACAGTTCATTTTTTCCATTCTCATTTTACGACTTACGACTTGCGAGGTTTTGCAACGAAACAAACAGGCCCTAAGACCTTTAACCTCCATATCTTGTCGTATTACCTCAATTCATGTTTTTTTTGGTCTCCCCTGCGCTCTTTTAACTTGTCCTAACTTGATATGCTCTACTCGCCGGACTGGCGCATCTGTAAGTCTATGTCACACATGACCAAATCATCGTAGACGATTTTCTCTCATCTTCTCTTCTATAGAGGCTATACCTATTTAGTACAAATATCCTCATTTCTCACCTTATCTCTCCGTGTGTTACGACGCATCCAACGAAGCATGCGCATTTCTGCTACACTCATCTTCTGGGCATGATGTCTCTTTATAGCCCAATATTCTGTGTCATATAATAAAGCTGGCTTAATAGCAGTCCGATAAAACTTTCCCTTCAGCCATAACGGAATATGATGATCACATAAAACTCCTGTTGCGCTCCTCTATTTCAACCAGCCGGCTTGGATCCTATGGCTGATATCACTATCGATCTCCCCATCCTTTTAGATAATAGAACCTAAGTACTTAAAATGACTGCTCATCAGTATTTCTTGTCCATCTAGTCTCACAATACTATGATCTCGGATTCCCTGTTTACTGAATTTACACTCTATATACTCTGTTTTGGCCCTACTTAATCTAAAAGCTTGAGATTTTAGAGTTTATCTCAATAACTTCAATTTGACATTTACCCCACCTCTCGTCTCATCGACTAGGACAATATCATCAGTAAATAGCATGCACCATGGTATCTCATCCTGAATAGCTCTAGTAAGCTCATCCATCACTATGACAAATAAGAATGGACTCAATGCAGATCCTTGATGCAATCCAATTGTGATAGAAAAATCACTTGTTATGCCTCCACAAGTTCTGACATTTGCCACTACTTCATCGTGCATATCCTTGATTATGTCAATATATTTGATAGGTACTCCGTTTTTCATCAATGTCCACCATAATCCTCTCTTGACACCTTATCATAAGCTTTTTCTAAATCAATCAAGACCATATACAAATTTCTCTTCCTCTCTCAAAATCGCTCTATAAGTTGACGAAGCAAATGAATAGCCTCTGTCGTCGATCGCCCTGGTATGAACCCAAACTGGTTTTCTGATATTATAACATTATGTCTTAACCTGTGTTCAATTACCCTTTCCCAAAGCTTCATGGTGTGACACATGAGTTTTTTTTCACGATAGTTTGAACAACTCTGGATATCACCATTGTTCCTATATAGAGGTACTAAGGTACTCTTCCTCCACTCATTTGGCATCTTTTTAGTTAGCCAGATCTTGTTAAAGAGGTTTGTCAGCCATCTCACGCCCACCTCTCCTAAGCATCTCCATACCTCAATAGGAATTTCATTCGGGCCAACAGCTTTCCTTTACTTCATCCTCTTCAAGGCCTCTTTAACTTCAGATGTGCTAATTATGCGCATATAATTATGGTTCATATCCTAACACTGAATGGTAAGGTCATCCAAATCTTGAGTAGAACTATTATTGAACAATTTGTCAAAATACTCTCTCCATCTTTCTTTGATTTCTTCATCTCGAACTAAAACCTTCTGATCCTTATCTTTGACACACCTCACAGTACATAAGTCTCTAGTCTTTCTCTCCCTTATTCGAGCATTTCTATATATACCCTTTTCAACCTTTTTGGTGTTCAATTTCTCATACACTTCTTTATACACTTTAGCATTTGCATTCTGAACAGCTTTCTTAGTCTCCTTCTTGGCTAGCTTATACCTCTCAAAATTCACTCCATCACAATTTTTCTTCAAATCTCTATAAGAGTCTCATTTGATCTTAATGACAGTTTTTACCTCTTCATTCCACCATGATATGTCCTTACAGAGTGGAGCACCACCCCGTGACTCATCAAGTACATCTTTAGCTACTCTTTTAATGCAGCTAGCAATTTTGTTCCATGTTGTATTGGGATCATCTTGGCCTTTCCAGTCTGCTTCATGTACTACTCGATCTACAAAAACTCTTTGGTTACCTTTGTTTAGCCGCCACCATTTAATCTTAAGATCTAACTTACGTTTAATCTTTCTAAATCTTCTTCTAATCTGGACATTTAAAATTAAGAGTCTATGTTGGGTTACTACACTCTCACCCGGTACTACCCTACAATCTATATAACAACCTCTATCTACTTTTCTAGTTAAGAAGAAATCTATTTGACTCGCACTTGATCCACTTCTGAAAGTGATCAAGTGAGACTCTCTCTTCCTAAACCAAGTATTCGCTAAGATCAAATCATATGACAAAACAAAATCTAGAATTGAGTTACCTGATTCATTTCTTTCCCCAAAACTAAATCCTCCATGTACACTATCAAACCCATAACGACTAGTTCCTACATGCCCATTGAGGTCACCGCCTGTGAAAAGCTTTTCTCTACTGGGTATGCCTTGCACAATCTCATCTAAATTCTCCCAAAATTGACGCTTACTTGACTCATCAAGTCCTACTTGTGGTACATAGACATTAATAACATTAAAAATCTCTCTACCTAAAATAAGTTTAATTAGTAAAATCCTATCACCCTTTCTCCTAACCTCCATTGCATCTTCAAGCAATTGTTTATCTATGATCACACCCACCCCATTACGATTTCTTTCTTTACCAGTATACCAAAGATTATAACCCCAAGGCTCTATAATTCTAACTCTTTTACCTACCCACTTAGTTTCCTGTACACACAAAATACTAATATTCCGTCTAATCATAACTCAACTAACTTTACTAATCTACCTGTAAGAGAACTTATGTTCCATGATGCTAACCTAATCCTATATTCATGAGCTACTTTTTTTACCCTCATCTGCTCATAAAAGTATGGGAACCCTTACTCATTTGACACCACATCCGGGTGCCGATGTGACACGTCATTTCTGGACGACGATCTAGCAACCCTTGCCCACTTTTCATTACACCCGGGCTCCGATGTAGCGCGTCGCTCAGTAAGGGACGCCCCAACGAAATTTAGTTCTTGGTTCATGTTCATAGTATGTGACAATATTTTACATTGGCTGTCACAGGCCTGCCACAACCCTCCTCCTTTATCCTATTTTGGGACAGGCAGTGAACGGGGCACTGGCGGAGTTGTGAATACTTATGCTTTATGAGACACAAATACCCAGCTTAATCAAAGAATTTTTGATATATATAATTTTTCTTTTCTTTCTCTTTCTTTTTTTATAAGGCATAAGAATCTTTGTTTTTGAACCCTAAGTATGCAAGTATATAAAGTGTACATATTTCATCAAGGTAAAAATCAAGACTAAATTACTTTTTCAATTTTTCTTTCTAACCCTAGAAATCAAACAAATAATTTTATTTTGACCAAATATAAGAAATCCTAATTATGATTCTCCTATTCCTTAAAATTAACTTAATTTCTTACAAAAAAATAGGCTAAAATATTGTTTCTTTTTTCAAAAAGTTTTTAAAAGCAAAGAAAATGTTAATTTCTTAAATAAAAAGAAAATCTATATTATGTTAGAACCTTCCCCCACACCTATCTCATACATTGTCCTCAATGTATGAATGAATGCATAAATGCATGAAAAAGAAGAAAGGGAAGAAAAATGTTACATCAAGGTGGTGGTTGGATTGGGCCAATCATATTGCCCAATCAAGATAATGTGGTGGTTCATGAAACACACCTTTATTGACTTTTTTCCATTTACATATTTACAATTCCCAATATGAATAGGATCATGCAAGATCCTATTATGAAAATTATTCTCTTCATATGACCAATCTTAAAAAATCATCACTGAGTCATTATGGTCTATACCTATGTCCAATAGAGAAATGTGATATGATGAATTGGATGATTTGAGTTCAAGAGTGATAGGCTCGGGAATCATTACTAACTCAGAAAAATCAAGTGTAGGTTCGAGAGTCGGTGTTAGTTCAATAGTTGGGTCCAAATTAAAGAAAGGAAATTCACATTTTTTCCATCGATGGAATAAGACTATCTAAACTTGGCGATTCAATTTCTAGATTTATGGTTATGGGAATAAATATTGGCTTGAGAAATTGGTCCAAATTGGGTAAATATACCGGAGTCAACATAGATTCGAAGATGGGAACTGAATCACAAGGTTGGGGATCAGGGGGACATTCACATTCAAGTTTAATCTCATTGAATGAAAAACTTGCCAATTTATTCATAGTTTGAAATTAGTTAAGTTCAAGTTTTTGTGATGAAATTGACTCTTGGTTAAAGTCTCCAAGACACCATGATTCTTCGTTCCTATCAATATGATTAGGGCAATCGGGAATGGTCGAAAATGTGTTAGATAGTGTTTTCTCATTCTTATCTTTCACTATATTGATCAAATGACTCATTTGTGCTTCTAGCCTATTGACAGATTGGAAAAAAATATTTTCGGACTGTATCGGCTTTTCATACTCCTATCTAAGTCCGTAGGTTCTTTTTCTTGTTATGAGACTTGAAAAATAGAGTAAGGATCTTGAATTTGAAAGTTTTGTGAGAATTGTGAGTCCATCATTTTCAATTTTTATTCTTGGGACGCAATCATGGTTTTATACTCTTAGTTACCTTAGATTTTTTATGGGTTGATTATGATTAGGAAAATTTGAAGCTGAATGTTGAAATAGTGGTTGATAATATGACTCAGGGGAGTTGTATCCCTACTAACTCTGTGAAGAGTGGTGATGATTGTTCCAGTCTTGTTCATAATATTGGGACTGGGGCATATATTGATTCAGATAAGACCAATCCGACAGACTTGGTTGGTTAAAGTTATGATATGTCGGGTTGGTAATATTTGATTCAAAAGAGGTCGGGATGAAGTATGATCACTATATGTATATGAATAATTGTGATTATAATCTATATCACCAAGATGTCAAAAACAAAAATAAAAACAAGCAAACTAACAAACAAACTAGCCTAAATTAGGGTAAACCTTAGATCTATACGACTCCTAATTGGTTAGACTGTCCACGGTGGTGTATTACAGAATCTGACTTCAAGTTAATCAGTCAGATCAGGGCAAGATTGGTGGGAGGTATCCGCGCTTAAAAAGCGATAGGCCTAATTAAGCCAAACCACCAGCCTTCGAGGTTTCGCCTTTCAATCTCCGACCTTTAACACCGATTTGACAAGTGTCAAATTCTAATTAACTTCACTCTTAGGTTAGTTTCTTATTAAGTCCAAGATGTCCTTATGGCTAACGCCTACTCAGTTTTAAGTTGAGCTTGAGTTAGTGAGTTAGGAAATTGTTTGTGGGCTAAGGGTGAGTAATAACTTGCGCACCTTATCTTATTTAAGGATGTGCCCTTAATCGTATTCGTGCAAGTGTACAAGTATATAGAAAAAGCAACACTTTAAGCAATATACATCACTCAAAATATGTTTCCTAAACTATATGCTATGCACACGTACCTTGGCTCCAGCACTTTTCAACAGTAAAATAGAAAATGTAACGAAATAGACACATGCCTAAATACAAATTCTAAACCGTTTTTAGTATTTACAAACACCAAGTTACTATTGACTTAATTCAGTGTGCAAAGTAAGTTAAATTTGGAAACTAAATACTGCAGAATACTAAAACTTTCAATTCAAGCGACCTGCAATCAAATAGAGTGAGTAGTTCACTCTGATTGTCGCGCCAACGTGGCTTTGGTCGAGTTTTCGCAGCAATGCAGAGAGCAACCATGCTCTACTTTCTAGAGTAGAGACAAGTTGCTACTATTTATGTCCTGCAACTGTTAAAATTCAGAAATTAGTATCTGCACATCAAAACAGAGAAGAAGCTTAACCAATAGAGTAAATTAAAAGTTACTTACCGTCCCTCTCCGACAACGGCACCAAAATTTGATTAAGGTTAACCTGCACACAAAAATACAGAGTTTAAAAATGTGCTAGGTTCTCAATGCTATCACTGTAGCAAGTGGCTATGCGGGTCATGATCCACAAAGAGAGATTTGCGATGGAAACGTCTTGTAAGTCTCTTGTAAGTTCACTAAAAATGGTTAAAAGTTCTTCTTTATTCTTTATAAAGAAAAGAAAAATAAGCTATGTTAATTTGTAAAAGTGGTAGATCGGAGGAGATGATTGTAGAAAATAGAAAATAAAGTTTATACAATGAACTAAAAAGAGTAAAGAGAGTTGGTGGTTGTAGGTGATCTAAACTAAGAAATCAAAAGAAAGAAGGAAAGAAAACTTACTTTCTTTAGCCGATAACTTACCTTTGATCTTTGACATGTTTACCTGGATTCAGAGGCGATCAGCGCATAGCCCATAAGATTGAACTCAATCTTCCATCCACATTACATCATCAAGAACTTCGACGAGTAAGCATGAAATGATACGAATTTTAAGAAGGAATCCATTGTCATGAGCTATCGGTGACACTGACAAAGGCAAGGCGATACCGATGCTATAAGACTCACTTGAATTGTTATTAAAACAAAAAAGAAGACAAGTAGAAGAAGAAGAAAAAGAACATAAACAAGTTACCTTTGATTACATAGAGAAACGATGAAAGAAAGGAGAAAAGTTATATCGGTGTCACTCTGAATATAATCTCTCTCTTACATGAATCTCACTCTGACCTATGTTTACAAAGAAATAAAAATTACATTAAAATAAAAATGAAAACCTACACTAAACTAGAATGAAAACTAGCCTAAGAATCTTTCTCTGCCTAATCATCCCATTTTGCCTTCAGAAAATACATTATTTATAGCAAAAACGAAGAGGAGGAGAGCGTCTGAAGATAGAGGGAGCAAACGCTCTCCCATACCTCAACAAATTGCCACGGATCCGCGGCTAGGATGTGGCCACACTGGGAACAGATCCCTTCAGATGCTTATTTCGTCCGTTTATCCAACTAATTTCTTGATTGAGATCTAGATTTGACGATATCACTGTTCATCTTCAGTTAACCGAAATGAATTCATAAAAATTTAAATTTAACCAGTTTTCATTTGTTGTTATCTCTATGATTTGCTCTGATCTTCAGCTGAACATTTGCTCTAATTTTTTATTTTGATTTAATTTGAATTTTAGTGAGCTTTTGGCTCATTTTCTCTTCCATCTCCTTTAGTAAAGGTCTGCATTAATTTAGACAAAAATACTATTAAAAAGTAGTGTTTATTATACCATAAATATGGGAATGCGACGATAAATATGCAATATCAGTAACGATCATAAATTAAACACAAAAGCAAAATCCTAATGAAACTCATAATTTAGCAGAAACTCAATAGGACTGTCGGCAGCTGAAAGATGTTGACAGCACTGTAAACCCCTGATTCTCTGTAAAAGTCCATCGACTGCAGCCTGTCGACACCCCGGTTTGGCTGTCGACAGCTGAAGATCAAAATCGACCGACTGTCTTGATTTTCCTCCTACATCAGACATATATTGGTAATAACATATCAGTTTTTAGGTACCCGATACGATATCAATCCTAAAATATTGGTCGACACTAGGACTAATTTTGCCAATATGATTGATATATCCAATATTGATACTAAAAATAATTAGCCGATACCGATGCCGAAACCGAAATTTTAAACCATGATATATAGTAATTTAGGCTATTACCATAAATATGCATATGGGGACTTTGTCATTTGAGCTTGCGTTTGATTGTTAGTTCTCTTGTTAAAATTTTATTCATGAATTTGTGATAAATGTCAAATAAGCTTGTGTCTTGATCCACTAATTCACTGCAACTCATATTAGTCATGCAATTATCTGGGAATTATGTTTTGGAATGTATTTTATTTGGCTCATAGGAAGGGGTACACGAATGCTGATTATATGCGAATATTCGCATCAGCATTCGCAAAACACGCGGATTATCTACGAATATTCGCATCTGCATTCGCAAAAATTGCGGATTTAAATATCTTATTTTCAGATATAGATGAACGCAAATTGGGATTCATATGGAGTTTTGCATTTACGGATCCACATTCAGATAGGGTTTTTAAATGCAGATACAGATAAAGAGATCCTCATATGGATGAATATCTTTGTTGGATCTGGATATTACAGTTATCATAGGGATTATGATTTCTTATTTTTTATTTTGAACTTGAGAAATTCTTTGAGATCCATGAATTGATTATTTTGTTGAAGGATTAAGAATTTATGATCGAGGAATAGGCAATCAATAAATTTCTTTCCTATTTCAATTTAATGTTGACTTAGTTATTTAATTTAATTAAGTAAAACTATTTGTTTCTCTCACTCTTTTCAATTTTATCATGATACTTTATTATTGCATTATATTTTATATATTTAGTTAAGATAAATTGTGATATAAGCATATACATTTAGCATTTTCGCAACGATATTCATTTCCCATATATCTTATTCGTATTTGATTCGCTAGTATCCGATCCGTATACAGATTTTGACAGATACAAATAACAATTTTCTATATTTGGCAACATTCGCCTTCGTATCTGATGTGAAAGTAGGAAGTGGATATGAATATGCTAAATGCTATATCTGATTCATATCCAATCTGTTTGCATCCCTACTCATCGGGCTTAAATGTTCTTTAGAATTAAGTGCAGTTCTCTATAAGAAAATCTTTGCCTTTGCCCACTTCTAGGCTCTTTCTTAGTCCCATACAATTTTGAATGCTTGCTCCTTTATTGTACAACTTAAACTACATGATCAATAAGGTAGATCCTACCTGCCAATTAGTCTTTTAGGAGGCAAGCCACTCTCATATCCATAGTGTCCATGCTTCTCTCCTGCAGTTAGGTTGATATACAATCATAAAATTTTGTGTAATCTCTAATAGAGCCTTGTGCTTCATACCCACCACATTTTATGGGAAAAATCTTAGATGACACCTACAAGATGATGTTGTTGATTGAATTTAAAGATGTGTATGTATGCCCAAGTATGAGGGGATTTGATGGATATATTCCTTGATATGGGTTCCATGTTTTTATTCTTGGACATTTTCGTATTTTGAATTATCGGAGGGAAGGCCAGGAGCAAAATATGTACAATTCAAAGAGAGACCTATGCTAAAGGTCTTAGGTGGCAATTACAATAATGAGGATGATGGTGATAATGATGCATATTCAAATTTAAAGATGCTTACACATTTTAAAGTATGAGGGAGTTGATAGATATACTGATGTGAAACGAAAAAGGGTCCACGGATTTTGAAAAAAGATTAGAGATGAAAGAAATAACTAATGATTACCTAATAGATAAATGAAAAGGCCTTCTACCTTCCCGTATCTCACGCCGATTCACGCCACATACTCCTTGATCTTAACCTCACATCGCTTCACACCACACACTCGATCTTAGCTTCACAGTTAGGGCTTTACATCCTGCCATAGGCGGCACACCTCTTAAGAAAAATCTCAAAACAATTTTCTTAAAATTCTAGTCAATTTTTATTGAAAGCAATATAGTCTTTAAATAAGCTTACAACTGCAGACTTTTCTCCACATACCCGATTTGAAACTAAAATAAAGCACAAGACTAAGAACAAGCACAAGACTGCTAAATAAAATAAAAGAAAATACAGACTCGAACTCAAAAATAAAAGGAAGTTGACTCGATATCTCCGTCAAGAACTCGACCCCGTCGAGTATATATGAGATGGTGGAGACTCGTTACTAAATCTGAATTTGAAGTTGTTGATGATCTTTCTGGAGGTGTCGCAAATAAGGTTGCTGGAGAGGTTGCTGAGATCTTTGACTGTTGAGGAGGTTGTTGTGAAGGAGATTGTTGAAATCTTTGACTGTTGAGAAGAGTGTTGCAGAGAGATTGTAGAGATTTTTAGCTGTTGAGAAGGTTATTGTGGAGGAGATTGTTTTGATCTTTGATACGTGAGAGGAGGTAAAAGAGCTTAGGATTTGAACTTTTTTTGGGAATTTTGACAAAAGATATGAAAAAAGTGAATGAAGTAACAAATTGCATCGGCTCCTCACCGGGATTACCAATTCATTTTAACACTTGCAATGAATGGTTCAAATAAAATTGTACCGATTTCACACCTGGAATATTTTCATAATAAACTTGTATTACAATTTAATTTTTTCACCCATTACTTTTTTCTACCCATGCTCTCAACCAAATTGATGTGAAAAGAAAGAAGGGGGGTCTACGGATTTTTAAAAAAATAGAGATGAAAGAAATAGCTAATGATTACCTAATAAATAAATGAAAGACCTTCCACCTTCCTGGATCTCACACCGCACGCTCCTTAATTTTGACCTCACGCTACACGCTCGATCTTAGTTTCACAGTTAGGACTTCACACCCTGTCATGGGTGGCATACCCCTCAAGGGAAAAAATCCCAAAATAATTTTCTTAAAATTCTAGTCTATTTTTATTGCAAGCAATATAGTTTTTAAATAGGCTTGCAACCATATACTTTTCTCCACTTATCCGATATGAGATTAAAATAAAGTACAAGACTAAGAATAAACACAAAACTACTAAATTAAATAAAGAAAATACAAACTCAGACTCAAAAATAAAAGAAAGCTGACTCATGTCCCCATCATATACTTCTTGATGCAGGGTTTCTAGTCTTGGGCATTCGTATTTTGAATTATGTGAGGGAATGCCAGTAATAGGTTCTCTAACCATTTAAAAACAGATCTGTGCTCCATGCTCAAAAAGAGACTTTGTGATCCATACCCTGCCTAGTTTTATGGGAAAAAAGGCTTAGACGACATGATTGTTGTCAAAATCCCACTAAAGCACCGTTTAAGCCCCTGCCTATCTACATTGGGAGACTTTAGCCCCTGCTTCAAGATTTAGAAGAACGTGCATTATATGTATCATCTTCTTCTGTTGATGCTTATTATTGCCATTAAGATTATAGCAATTAATGTCTTATTTGTTTTATTAGTTATGCAATTTCGTTGTTTTTTATTATTTTCTCAAATTTCTATTTTCTATTACTCTTTATTTTTTATTTTTCAAATATCCTTGACCTTTTGTTGCTAAACTCTGATAAAGCTTGCTAAAGCCTAAGCCTCCTTTGCTGCTTCGTGCCCACTTCCAGTTTCCACGACATTGGATGACACTTATGGTGATGATGCGTGTTCAAATTTAAAGATCCATACATTTGGCAAAGTATGAGGGGAGATGATAGATATACTCGTTGAAATGCAGGATGTCCAGGGTTTTTAGTGTTGGACACCTGCATTTCAAATTATGATAGATACACCTTGAAGTGCAGGAGGTCCAGATTTTTAGTCTTAGGCCTCCATACTTGGAATTACGGGAGGGAGGCATATCCGTTTAACATTTTAAATTCTTATCCTATGTTTGGAATGTTTAGTTTAAAAAGAACTGTTAACATAAATTATGTTCTCAGTTCTCACCAATCAACTCAAGAATCTTTTTTTTTGGCAGCCCTATGTGGAGCCTCTAACTAAAGACAGATCTCTTGATTCTGAAGGCAACATGACGCCAGTTATTCATTGTTCTGCAGGCAACATCCATTTTTTTCCTAGAACTATTTACATAGAACAGAAAGAGATCAAATTAGCAAAACATAATATCTCTGGAAATTGCACTCGATTGACATCATCTTCACAAAGGTTTCTGTTACCTCAGCCGTCATCACATCTATTTCAGATTTATAGAAGTGGTTTTCTTTCCAAAGATGGGTCAAGGATCCGAAGCATGACTGCTGTAGGGGCTGATGCAACAGTGGAGGAGACAAATCCCGCTGTTTCAGTTGAAGATACTGATAAAACAATGGAAGCTCCCACCAATTCCGTTGAAACAGGTGAAAGTTCTCCAACAAATCGTGCTGTTACTTCTGCCAAAACTAAACACTCAAGACCTGCAAGGAAGAGCGAAATGCCACCAGTAAAGGATGAGGACTTGCTTCCCGGTGCTTCCTTTACAGGGAAAGTGAGATCAATTCAGCCATTTGGTGCTTTTGTAGACTTTGGAGCATTTACTGATGGTCTGGTGCATGTTTCTAGGATGAGTGAAGGGTATGTCAAGGATGTGGGTTCACTTGTTTCTGTTGGGCAAGAGGTGAAAGTAAGGATTGTGGAAGCAAATATGGAAACTGGTCGTATATCTTTAACCATGCGCGACAATGATGATGCCCGTAGGATGCCGCAAAGAAAAGAAAGTACTGCTAGTAGAAGTGGTGATAGGCCAAGATTTGCCAGGAAAACTGATGCAAGATCTACTCAGAAGCGTGATGAGGAACAGAAGAAGTCAAAATTTGTGAAGGGACAGGTTTTGAATGGCACAGTAAAAAACATAATAAGATCTGGTTCCTTTGTGTCACTTCCTGATGGAGAAGAAGGATTTATCCCTGTCTCTGAGGAATCTGAAGGGTATGGCAACATTCCAGGGAACTCATCGCTGCAGGTTGGCCAAGAAGTGAGTGCACGAGTATTGCGCATTACAAGAGGGAATGTGACACTAACAATGAAAAAAGAAGAAGATGTTGACCAGTTGAATAGACAACTTAACAAGGGTGTATGGCATGTGGCAAGCAACCCATTTGAGTTGGCTTTCCGCAAGAACAAGGACATTGCTTCTTTTTTGGATGACCGGGAGAAAGCCCAGAGGTCTTCTGAAGATATAAGCTCACCAAAGGATCCAGATGAGATAGAGGACAAGCTCGATGATACCACAACCAAGCCTGACAGTGTCATAGTAGATGGATCAACCTCTTCTGGAGAGCTTCTCGAGGAAACCCCTTCTGCAGAGTCCAGTTCTACTGAATTGGTAACTGGTGATAAGGAACCTGTAACAAATTCACCTCAGAGTGTTGATGCTGTTCCTGAGACCTTGTCAGAGGACAGAGATAGCTCTGGAACTTTGACAAAGTCCTCATCAGATTCAGATTTAGCCGAGGTGCCTGTACTGAATGACACAAAGGACTCCACTACTGCAGTCGAGACCGTAGAGGAACAAATCAACGATTCAGAATCTTTGATTTCAGAGAAAAGCAGGTCTGATGCAAATTTGGCGACAGATGCAGATTCTGTGGCAACTGAAGGTAAGGAAGCAGATACTGATACTAAATCTGTTGAAGGAAATGAAAAAGATTCGGATGTGGAACCTCCAGTTGTTGACAAAGTTACTGTAACAGATGAAGTTGAAGGAACTGCTGTTGGAAATGCAATCGTCTTGGAAGATGAGGCAAGTTCTAAAAGTTTGAGTTCCCAAGAAAACAAGGACTTAGCCGATCCTATAACAGGTGAGGATTCTGTGGGAGAAATTGGAGACCGGACATTACCTTCACAACTTCAAGCTCCTGAGGGAGGTGATAGCACTCAAGCAGATGCGACACTGCTACAAGATAAATTGGAGCCCGAAACGCCTGTGCTGGTAGACACTAAAGTGGCTTCTGGTGATTCGAACGATGTTAAACCAGAAAGTCCTGAGACATCTGCAGTGACTGGTAAACCAGGCCAAGCAAGTGCTGTCAAAGGTCAGTAGTCATTCTCATTCATTTTGTTTATCAACTTACGAATAACTTTCAACTATAATAATTGGTACAAGTTTTGCAATTTTCATGTTTCATCGTATTAATGGAAAAGAAGCATGTTGGAGAATGGAGAACAAGTAAAGAAAATATCGAAATGAAATAAATGATCAATGCTCAATACACAAATCTAATACGTGTGTCCAACAATCCAAACCAGAGACAATGATGAATCATTGGAGAAGAATAATATATCAATTATGGTTGTTTTACCGACAACTTTGGTAGTTACTTTGGATATACTGTCTGAAGCTTGCAACCTAGACCAGTGTAGCGAAGTTTGGAAATGTGTAGCATTCAAAAATTAATTGGCTGCATCAATGAAAATCACTAGACTTCTCCTGAAAATTAAAGCAAAAGGAATGTGGTTCACTACTAGCTTTACCTGATGTGCATATATTGATTTTGAATCTGGAATATAGTCCACCACCTGCTTTACCTCTTATGTCAGAATATCTGTTATTTACCTCCCGGGAAAAATTGAACTAATGCTAGAACTTCCTTGAGATCTTAAGTCCGTAAGTTGACACAACTCTTGCATCATGCAGTGCATCTTGTTCATCGACATAATGCCGGCATGTTGCATTTTGCACCAACAATTGTTTCTGGTTTCTCAACAATATAATTGCCTTGGGATTGTACAGCCATGGTAGCTGCAAATCCATCAGGCTCTCTTGCCTTTCTCCTTTTTCTTTTTCCTTTTGCTCTCTTGTTTTAGATGCATTCATGCACATAACGAAAATGGATATGCTGAAATATTTGCTGATATTCTCTCAGACAATGATATTGGTTTGCATCTTCTGCTTCTTGTGCAGTTGCAATTTCCCCAGCTCTTGTAAAACAATTGCGTGAAGAGACTGGAGCTGGTATGATGGACTGCAAGAAGGCTCTATCAGAAACTGGGGGAGACATTGTTAAAGCCCAGGAATTCCTCAGGAAGAAAGGGCTAGCAAGTGCAGATAAGAAGGCCAGTAGGGCCACTGCAGAAGGAAGAATTGGATCTTACATCCATGATAGTAGAATCGGAGTCCTCATTGAGGTGAATTGTGAGACAGACTTTGTTTCTCGAGGTGAAATTTTCAAACAGTTAGTGGATGACCTGGCCATGCAAGTGGCTGCTTGTCCTCAAGTACGGTATCTAGTCACCGAAGATGTCCCTGAGGAAATTGTGAACAAGGAGAGAGAGATAGAGACTCAGAAGGAAGACCTCGTGTCAAAACCAGAGAATATCAGGTCAAAAATTGTAAATGGACGGATTAGGAAGAGACTTGAAGAATTTGCATTGCTTGAGCAGCCATACATTAAGAATGACAAAATGGTGGTTAAGGATATGGTGAAACAGACAATTGCAACCATTGGAGAGAATATAAAAGTGAGCAGGTTTGTTCGCTACAATCTTGGTGAAGGCTTGGAGAAGAAGAGCCAGGACTTTGCTTCTGAGGTGGCTGCCCAAACTGTTGCAAAAGAATCACCTGCAGCCCAAAAGATCAGCCTGTTGAAACCACAGAAACTGCTGAGAAGTAAGTTTCTCTTCCTCTTCAGCTACTAAGATTTATGTTTTGCTTTTTTTGAGTGTGTATGAGTAAACTGGTTGCACTTCGTAGCGGTAAAAAAATGACCCTCATCAGGATAGTGACACGTGTCCAAGTAACCGAGCACCCTCTTCAACACTTCCACATCATTCAAACCATCCAGCAGCTTTCGCCACCCCAGATCCTCTCGAAGTCCATCCTCCGTCCCGAAGTTAGATCATCCCGGAAGACTCCGCCACTCAGACATCCCGAATCTTCCTCCGTCCCGGAAACTCTGGAACCCTTCAACGCGAGCTCCATCGACAGCTCATCCCCAATCTCCACGTCGGTTACGCAGCCCAATTCTCTTCCACGTTCATAACGCATAACGCCCCTCAACACGAGCAGTTATGGACAGTGACGGATTTCTCGGCATGCGATTCCAACGAACTAGTAGCACCGATCGTTGTCGTTACAACGGACAAAACGTGCAAGATCTCATCCACGATCATCGACCTTCAGTCCAACAACTCAGTAGAGAATAAATAGATCTCTTCCCCCTGTGAAGGGGGAGAACCTGAAAAATTCGAGCTCTGTACACTCTTTTCAAATTCTTGTAATTCTTGTAACTTCAGAATTATAGTGAAGTACCTTCTCCTTTCTGTGATTTTCTCAGTTAAGGGTTTTCACGTAAAATTTTCTGTGTTTGCGTTGTGTTTTATTTACAACATTTCACCTTCATTTTTCAATTTCGCTTATGGTGAGGATTGACCATCCGATCGTTCGTGACAAAAATCTATACCACAATCTGGTACTTTCAGTGAGATTTGAGTCCCTACGCTCAAGATTTCCCTCCCAAAATCAAGAACTTTCCCCAAAACGCCTCTTCCACAGGGTCGATGGCTCTAAGAAAGCAAACTATCACCCTCAATGGCGTAACTTCCAAAGGTCATCATCACCAATGGGGGCACGATGCCTCCACCAGACATCGATCTGTCACATACCATCGAGGACACCAGCTTCTCCTCACCTTAGGAGGCAGCCGTTGTTGTCTAACCACCGCAGCAGCATGAAAACTAGTTCCATCAGATGCTCGTTAACATGAAAGAGCAAATGAATGAACAACAAGCTCATTCTGATTAGGTGGCTCTCGACCGCGAGAATGCTATTCGTAAGCAGGAGGCATTGAGGCAGTGCAACAACCAACTCCAAGCTCAAATTATTGCCCTCCAGAACAACTATCCTTCGACGCAGTCAGAAAGCGAGCTTGAAGTCGGTGAATCTCCTGACCTCCGAGCCTTGACGAGCTGATCCAAAGACGGATCGCGGAAGCCAAGCTGCAAGGTCACCCAACACCTTCAGCTGCCAAAATCTCTGACTCCCCCTCTCCGAAGATATCCTGGAGTGCGAGTTCCCGAGGAAATTCTTGATTCTGACCTTTGATTACTACTCCGGAGTGAGCGACCCCGTCCAGCACATCATACATTTCCGGGACAAGATACTAGTCTATTCCTGCAACAATCCATTCTTGTCCCTCCCTTTTCCCTCCAGTCTGAAAGGTGTGGCATTGGATTGGTTCTATTCTTAGCCGCCCCACTCTCTTCATAACTTCGAGGAGGTAACCAAAGTGTTCCTCATTCAGCACACTTCTCGTCGAGAGGCCAAGAGGAACAATCATCTTCTCTCCGTTAACATGAGGCAGAGCGACAACCTCAAATCAGACACTGGCTTCTTCCAAAGCCAGCTCGCCAAGATCCTCAACTGCGGTGAAAACGTTTCTGCACTCGCATTCATCAGCGGGCTGCAAGTCTCTCACCCCATGTACAAACACCTCCTAAAACATAATGTCACTCGGATGAGTGAGATCTTATCACGAGCTCATCCTTATATCCAGCTGGAGGAGGCAATGAAGACTTCCTCAACCATTTCGCGAAACATTGTGACGGCAGAGGAAAGTTAAAGTCTTCGCACAAAGCCTCTGCCCATGTCCAAGATCAGAATCGGGGACAAGCTGCCTTCAAGAGATAGACGCTCCCAATCCTCTCTCTAAGCCCACTCCGAGCTTTCTTGACAGAATAACATTTCACTCCGTTGAGATTCCCAGTCAACATGGTCTTCAACACCATCAAGGACCAGCTGTGGGTTAGGCGTCCAAGATCAATCCGGTACGATCTCACACTTCTCAGAGCAGAAGTATATTGCTCCTACCATGACAATAAAAGACAGAGCCATCCACTGCTGGGCTCTCCGAAAGTACCTTGAAGAGCACATCTAATAAAGCTTCCTCAAAGAGTACATCCTTACTATCGAAGCAGCTTCCAGATCCAGACAGCCAAGCGCTCAACTTATTTAGGCACAACACTTGATCACCCAATACAAAGCAATTGAGTGATCTCACATTTTCAAGGGACATGGCAGTACTCCTATCCATACCACTTCTTGTATACCAATTCCATGTATTTCATTTTAATATTGAATAAAATGATATTTCTGCTCCTAACCATTGCAGTCTTTCCAAGCTAGATGTTCCACTGATGGGATTTTCTCACTCGGAACTACTCCGCCGCTAGGATTTCTCCCATCGGAGTCGGTCCTTCCGCTGTTAGGATCCCCCCACTTGAAATCAATCCTTTCGCTGATGAAATTTTTCCCACTCGGAGGACTTTGTCTGTACGCTCCACTGATGGGACTTTTCTCACTTGGAGACAGCAATGTAGGCTTGCTTACGGGACCCTTCTCGATTAGCCTACGAGAATCAAAACCCTCCGCTGTGAGATTTCCCTCACTAAGAGCTCCTAATCTGTTGTAGGAATTTTCCTCACTTAGCGCCCCCGTTTGATATTCCGCTGATGAGATTTTTCCTACTCGAAAACACAAACACTAGCTTACGTGCTCCCCTCATCCGACCTATGAGCGGATGAACCCCCAGGCAGTTTCCCTCTGTTGGGTTCATATCGGATCGCCACTTCACTGCTGGGATTTCTCCCACTCGGAGTTGACGCATCCAATCTGTTGATGCGTGACATCCCCACTTTAGGACCCTTCTAAATTTGTAGATAAGCATCCTAGAGAGCCTATAGTTGCATGGAGCATATGGTATATACATGAGAGTTTTCTTTATTGAATTATCTCCTCGACGTGCTAGTTTCATGTGATTACAGACTGGAGAAATCAAACATGCCAAATAGGCACCGTCACCTTCTTATTATCCGAACACCACCTTTGTGAATGTTTGTATGTGTTACTCATCCTTGGCTAACGGGCATTTGTACCCTTGGTAGTTTACCATTACCGGGCACGAAACAAAAATGCTAGCCCACGGGTTCAACTCCGCTGCTGGGATTTTCCCCACTCGAAGGCCTAACTTTGCTGCTAGAGTTTTCCCCACTCCGAGGCCCAACTTTGCTGCAAGAATTTTCCCGCTCAGAGTCCCGAGTTCACAACTCCACTGATGGGTCAAACCCCCACTCAGAAATGCGCGTGAATTCAACTCCGTTACTGAGATTTTTTTTCCACTCGAAGGCCAAAAGTTTGGAAGATTGCTGATAGGATTACCTTCACTCGGGAACAATACTGCATGCTTATCAAACCACTTTCAGAACAAACCAACCACACTGATGATAGAGATCAGCACTCCGAAGAGGCGTGATTATATCAATTCTGAAAAGCCAACAGTAAAGTAAGCCAGACAAGATCTAAACAAATATTTTCATTCTAAAGACATTTATATATATTTTACTCCGAAACGCCTTTCCATTCCGAATACATTCCTTTAATACGTGTTTAATTACATCTAATAAGAGTAACACAAAACTCTATTACAGTTCCGTATTTACACTTTTTTAAAAAGAAATACAGATGATTCTGATCTAATCCATCCATCCTGCCGCTTTATCCCGCCTCACCTTTGAACTCTGAGAGCATGTTCTTCGGAGAACATCCGTCATATCCGTCAGAAGACACAGTTTTATTGCTCACACTACTGCCCATAAGACCCTAGAAAAAGCTCTGAGAGGTTGCTTCACAAAAGATAAAGATCCTTCAGATGATGAATCTTCTCCTCTTTGCCTAGAACACGCCTCTAAGGAAGCCAGGTGGACTTCGACAAGACACACAAGCCAGTGATGATATCACCACCGACCCTTTGTTCTGAGGAAGAGGTCGGAGTTCTGGAAGGAGTGCTTAACCGACGATGTCCCAAAGAAAACAGCCCTCATACTCCCTTCTTGTTGCTCACCACAAGAAAGGAGTCTCTGAGTGCGAGGCAACGATGTCCGATCAGAATGAAGACTCTAAGACAAGTAAGATTGCTCTGGAGTCGCATCTGCCTTCATAACCGTCCAGGACAACCCCTACTCCTACCTCGTACACGTTATCAGAAAAGAACTCCATGCCTCAAGATCGAAACTAGACCATGCAAGCCGGAGACCAGATGAACAAACCGAGTTGGAGCAGGAAGGTTCCCCATCTCCCTTGACAGCGGAGCCCTGTCACAACAACTGACGTATTGTGACAGGCTCATCACAATGACTGATATATTGCGCCGATCATTCCCACCGTCTCCATTCTCTCCCTTTCTTTCCTCCACCTGATGAAGAAAAAAGAAGACATGATAGCGAAGCAGAAAAGGAAGAACCTTGAAGCAAAACCTCTTGGAGAAGGAAACAAAATTGATTTCCATTATGAAGGTTTTATCTCATTTATAAATGGAGGAGAAGAAGCCGAACCGTTTTCAATTCAAATTCCTAATCCCTGAAAAGTTGATCCACATCCCAAGATTCTCGGTCAACCAAATCAGCAGGATACCAGCCGCCTCTGCCACATGATCCCCATCATCATGACGCTAGGATTCGAAGAGACGTCAATTACAAATTTCAAGGATGCTGATTGATTGACAGGCCAGCTGTCTACCATACGCGTGATCTCCAAGTACATTCAAAAGATTCACATTTATGATCCAAGATTCTCTCCTGCTCACAAACATCAAGAATAAATCAAGGCATTAAAAGATTTCATATTAACTCCACTCTTCCAACTTATCTTTCATAGGTTTCAGGTTTCGGCAAGTAAAAGAGCGGGGGGCATCTGTAGTGGTAAAAAATTGACCCTCATTAGGATGCTGACACATGTTCAAGTAACCGAGTACTCTCTTCAAGACTTCCACATCATTCAAACCATTCAACAACTTTTGCCACCCCAGATTCTCCCAAAGTCCGTCTTCTGTACCGAAGTTAGATCATCCTGAAAGACTCCGCCACTCGGACATCTCGAATCTTTTTCTGTCCCGAAAACTCTGGAACCCCTCAATCTAAGCTCCAGTGACAGATCATCCCCAATTTTCGCCGTCAATTACGCAGCATAATCCTCTTCCTCGTTCATAACGTGTAACGCCCCTCGACATGAACAGTGGCAGATTTCTCGGCATGCAATTCCAACAAGCCAGCACCACTGATTGCTGCCGTTACAATGGGCAAAACGTGCAAGATTTCACCCACGATCATCGACTTCCAGTTGAACAACTCAATGGAGAATAAATAGACCTCTTTCCCTAGCGAGAACGTGAAAAATTCAAACCCTGTGCGCTCCTTCCAAATTCCTATAATTCTTGTAACTTCAAAATTATAATAAAGTTCCTTCCCTCTGTGAATTTTCCTAGTTAAGGATTTTCCCAAAATTCTTTGTATTTGCGTTGTGTTTATATACAACATTTCTCCTCAAAATTTCAATCTCGCTTTCTGTGAGGATCGACTGCTCGTGGCGGAAAATCTCCACCACACACTTCCTAAAGTTATGATTTTATACTCTATCTTATGAACTGAAAGTTTCAAGAAAGGAAGGAATACTTGAAACATCAAGAATCTGATTAAGTATTTCCTTAAGTAGTTTCACTTAGGGGCTGTTTGGATGCATAGGAAAGTGAGGAAGTGGGAGGCCTCATTTTCTACTTCCATTGTCCATCCAGACACTAGAAAAGAAAAATGAGAAAACCCTTTCTTTTTTCCTTTTTCTTTTACACCTCTCTTTACAAAACTATTTCTCCACTTCCAAGATGCTACAGTTAATTTTGTGATCATGTAAATCTCATTTGTAATAAGTTGTAACTCAAAACAATTAATTTTGTGATCATGTAAATCTCACTTGCATTCTAATTACAGTTCAATTTTTTCATAATTAATTTTTATTTTAATATTATTTTGCGGTCAACTTTGTGGTCAACTTTTTCACTTTCACTTTCACATTATCATCCAAATACTAAAAAGACATAACATTTTTCAAACCACATTTTCAACAACATCCAAACACCAAAAACTTACTAACCAGTTTTGAAGTTTCAAAGGGAACTATTACTACTTCCTCACTTCCACCCCTAACCAAATAGCCCCTTAGCTGTCATCTTTAGATTGCCTCGTCAACTTCAGTAGACAATCACACAGATAACCGTTTCTTTTATTTCCAATGGAAGTGGAAAAGGAAATAAAATGTAGGAGAGAACCAAAAAATGCAGAGTTAGATTTTATTCTCTCGTATGTATTAGCCTCTTCTTTTTTCTTTTTCTTCTTTTTTTCTCCTTCTCTGTGTGCTGGTTGGTTTTTTTTTTTTTGGGTGGTTGGGTTGGGGTGGGTTTGTTGTGTGTGTGTGTGGGTGTTTTGGGGGGGAGGGGGGCGTTGGGAGTTAGTACTATTAGCATTGTTCTTACATTGACAAATGCGAGTTTATCTATTATAGCAAAAAAATTAATCTTCCTAACATGGTTAATCCACCCAACAAAAACTAAAAAAGGCTCCATATAGTTAATCTCCCTGACGACAGTTTCTTGATGTTTGAAATGTACTTTTTCAGGCTTCCGACCATTGCAGTATCAACTGCATTGATAAAGCAACTCAGGGAAGAAACAGGAGCCGGCATGATGGACTGCAAGAAAGCTCTGATAGAAACTGGTGGAGATCTTGGGAAAGCCCAGGAGTATCTCCGAAAAAAGGGTTTATCATCTGCTGACAAGAAATCCTCTCGTGTGGCAGCAGAAGGTCGGATATCTTCCTATATCCATGACGCGCGCATTGGTGTTCTTATTGAAGTCAACTCTGAGACCGACTTTGTGGCACGGAATGAGAAGTTCAAGGAGTTGGTGGATGATCTTGCGATGCAAGTGGTGGCATGCCCACAAGTAGAGTTTGTTTCTGTGGAGGATATTCCAGGGGATATAGTAAACAAAGAGAAGGAAATAGAGTTGCAAAGAGAGGATTTGAAGTCAAAGCCTGAAAATATAAGGGAGAAGATAGTAGAAGGCAGGATCTCAAAGAGGCTGGGAGAACTTGCACTTTTGGAGCAGCCCTTCATCAAACATGACAAGATGTTGGTAAAGGATTTGGTGAAGCAGACTGTTGCGGCCCTAGGGGAGAATATCAGAGTTAGAAGATTTGTTCGCTTCACCCTCGGGGAGACCAAGGATAGGCCTCGTATCAGTATTTTTTCCCCATGATATGAACAAAGTGTTTGTTTGTTTTTGGTGTCGCGGGGGTGGGCGCACTCGTGCGATTGGTGAGTTGACTTATTAGATCCTATTCTTGTATTCACTTTATTGTAAGTGTTGTATCATCTGCTCTTCCAGGCGATTTCTTGGCAACTGAAATGAGAACCCTGTGTTTGGATGAAAGCTTCATGGGAATAGCAGCAATTCTCTGCACAGACTGAGAAATGTTGATATATCCTGTTGGGACTTAAGAATTGCATATTCCTAGAAAAATAAAACTAAAAGCAAATGTTTCCATGTTATGCGTTGTTTGTGTCCCCTTTTTTATGCTCAGACCATGGTTGTCAGTGTTGTTTGTTAGAGTTTATATGCTAATAGCTATTTTGTAACAAAAGGAAAGTTTTATCAGATGGAAGGAAGAAAAATTCTTGCACAGTATTGATACCCGCTATTCAATCTGAAGAACTTATTCAGGCATTTCAGATTCGGAATTAATTCAGGCGTTCGTTTGGTTTCAAGTTGCAACTGTTTGAATCCATGTTTATTGTTTAATCACATAGTTCAAAGTGTCACTATTATTAACTGCAATTCTTTTTTCCTATATGAACTGAAGAGTCTAATTTAATGGTAAGGAATTAGTTTAACTGCTGATATGACGTGAATGCTCTAATTCAAGACAGAGCTTCAAGAGATTAGGGAGCTGATTAGCAAAAACAAAAACGTGGGAGAAAATTTATCGGGAAAAAAAATGAGGGAGAGAGAAGGCAAAAGAGCAAGCAAGCATTATCTTTAGTAGTTATAGTTTTTTTTTCTGATAATAAATTTCAATTATGTTAAGTAGTGGTTTTATTTTGATAATCATGTTAGATGCAGTGGAGAGCTGCTTGTTAATTGTATTTACTTGCATAAAGAAAAAGAAAAAGATGGATCCAATGGCTTGGAGAGCTTTAAGGAGCCTAAGCCCACTCCACGTGGCTTGAATCTTTTTTATCCTCTTCAAAAACAAGGGAAGCGGGGTTTTTTCTCGTGGACTATTCATAAAAGTTGTCCGTCCGTCTGTCTGTCCGGCATCAGCCTCCCTTGTCTTTCTCTCGCTCTCTGCCTCAGAGCAGCACCTGCAACCCCCCAAAATCTGTCTCCTTCTCTCCTCTTCTAATTCTTCTTCTTTCCCTCTCCTTATCACACACACTCTCTCTCTCTCTCTCTCTCTCTCTCTCTCACACCCGCCTCCATCCTTCTTCTTCCTCCTCCTCCTCCAAGCAAACCCCAGCTCTCCTCCTCCTCCTTCCATGGATCCTCCCCTCCTCCTCCTCCTCCCTCCTCTCTTTCTCTCTCCTCTTATGCTCGGTGTACACCGCTATGTGGTAGACTAGTTGAGAGAGTGAGAGAGAGGGCGAACGGGTCCATTCAATTTCTAGGGTTGGGCTTGCTTCTTTCGTTCCTTCTCAAATAGTTGTCAAGGATTAGGATCAAGCGAAAAATGGAAAAAAAAATAGAGGGAAAAAACCCAAAAAAACAGAGAAGAGAGATCATCGGACGTACCTTACTTATTTCTACGGTTTACTACTCTTCTTCTTGTTCTTCTTAAAATGAATCTCAAGAAATATCTTGCGATACGATCTGTTTCCGTGTTTGTTCTTAAAATAATTTTGATTCGTTTCGTCTCGTCCTGATTTTCTCCTCCCTAATTAGAATTATAATTGGAATTAGAATTAGAATTAGAATTAGAATGCAGCGAGGCAGTTTGCATAATACAATACATAATATTTCTTACTACATTTGTATTTATTTTTTGGCTGTTATAGTCTATTCCATCCTGTAACCACATCTTTATCAAGCTGTTGCTTTTGTGCAAGTCAAAGAACTCCTGTGATTAATGCTATTTTCTTTTTCAAATCTCATCATAGTTAATTTGCATTATGTTGATCAATCCATACCACATTGCCTCGCCCCTTTCACTTCCATTTCAAAGAGGTTCTTTCCATTCAGAACACTCAAGAGTTCTCTTTCATTAATGATTCAGGTGCTTGCTGCTGTTGTAGGAATTATTTGTTCACATGGAAAAACAAGATCTTTTCTTTTTTGTCTTCTTATGGTAGATGTTGGCTGATGATGATGATGATGGCGGAAACCCTAGTTTTTCCTGTTGAACCTAATTTTGGTCCTTTAAAATATATGTTCCTTTCATTCTGACAATGTTCAGATTTTTATTTCTGTTTTTTTGTTTTCAAGCGGTAGACAGCATGTTGCTCAACTCATCCATGTGATATCAGAAAGGAACAGATTGAAACTGCAGTTATTTCTCTTTCCGAGTTGTCATCAACAAAGTCCCATTGTGTCTGATACACAAAATGATGATTTTTCTAAACCCATTACATTGCCATGGTAGATTGAGTATTCTAAATATGAGATTTTATTTATACGTGGTCATATGTCTTAAAGCAACTATGTTTTTTTTTCTTCTTTAAATTACAATTTCTCGTTACTGCACATCTGAATGTCAAAACTTTCACTTGTCTTCCCTTTTCTTCCCCTTAGATTTTACTGATTCCCTGGCACAATTTCTTTCTTGCTTTCTTCACCTCTTTAACAAAGGAACGAAAAGGAAAACAATAACATTCACTATATATGCAACATTTTTTGCTTTTCATCACTTGGTGAATCATTAGTCCAATACTACGCCAACTGGTTTATGCAGCAGAGGTTAATTGTTGAAGTCTAATACTATGTTAAACAACTCCATTCCGATGAAGACTGTGTGTCTGAGGATAAATCTGGTGATAAGAGATCTCCTTATGCACTGTGGACAAAAGAGATTGTCTACTGTTACTTGCGTCCCTGGGAGAAAAGTAGGAAGAATTATAGGAAGAGGTGGTGAGATTGTGAGGCAGTTGATGGCTTATAGTGAAGCAAGGATTATAATTGGTGAAAGCATAACAGGTTGCGAAGAGTGACTCGTGACAATATGTAGCTGAAGCAATGAGTCAAATGCTTCTGAAGGGTCCTTATGTTTGCTCTGCGCAAGATGCCTTCTTCCAGGGTGCATGAGAGAGTTGTTGAAAGTGAGACACCTGGTTATGAAGACTGATGCTGATTCACCCAGAGGTTTCTGTTCGTATTTGCGGAGTCCTTAGTACAGACATCTCATCCAATTTTTGTTGCCTACAGATAAATAACAAGAAACTTGTTACCATATGTGGGATGCTATTTTTGTCGAGTCTTGAGTCTAGACATCTCATAAGCACAAGGGATTACGTACTTGTCGGTTAGGTATTGCATCGGAATTCAAGATTTCTTTTCTTTGTTTCATCACTTAATTATAAGCTATTGATTTAAATCATCAAGGTTTCATTTTATTTTTCTTGTTAATTGTAATAAAACATAATCCTAATTGCTAGGGGTATTTGATGTTTATTATATATAGGCACACACCAACATTCATGGCATGTTATTCTGTACCCGTTTCCGCTCTTTGAGGACAGCTATATTGTCATGTCCATCTCTTGTTGTGTATGTATTTGTGTTCATAACCACGCTTGATGCTTCCTAGGGATAATTGTCTATAGGTCCATGTGCTGAAACTATCATGTGAAAAACTCATCAGCTTGAGACAGAATGAAAAAGCCCCTGTATATCACTTTAAATGCTTCCTAGATCACTCTTCTTCAATTTCTCAAAAATCGCCCATTTTTTTTTTTGAATCTTTTAAAATTCTTTCTAATATCTAAAACTATGACAGAACTGAATCTTTCTTCGTCGTTTCTTTTAGAATCGACCGACTCCCCCCGATCTCAACGGCCAAAGACCCCAGTTGGGAAGAGGAAATCTTCTGTCACTAGATCCGAGGAAGAGCTGAGGCATGTTCCTTTTTCCAGCGAGACGTTAGTACATCTCGGTTTCATGTCTACCCACTTTAATATTTTGTCCACCTATTTAAGAAAAAAGAGGCACAAAAAGCGGTTTAATATGTTTTTATGTTCTTTTCCCTTCTGCATTTCATTTGTTTTTATGTCCAGCTCTCTAACAATTATGTACCCATTACCCATTTTTGTCCACATTTTTAAAAATTGTTCTTATGTTTACCTCATTTGATTATCTGTTCATCTTTTTGATTATATATCTACTTAGTCATATTTTCTGTTCACCTTTTCTTATATTCTATCCACTTTATCTTATATTCTGTCTACCTTGTTATAAATTTGTTTAATTTTCATAGATGTACTCCTGCAAAAAGAAGACGAAGGATACTAAGATACTTCTCCGTGCTGTCTCCTGGATTCAACCTTATTCTCATTTTATGGAGGGTCTGTTACCTCGCATAAGGGATGCCCACCTGACAACCTTCGATGGTTCTCCATTTGTCCACTTCTTAGATCTGGGACCACTGCTAGCGGATCGAGCGACTCTTCATCAGGTCGTGACAGACTGGGATGAAACTACGCAAAGGTTCCGCTCACAAGGCATCCTTCTTTCTTTCACATCTTCATGGATTCACGGTGACACATTTTTGCCTGTCGTAGGTTGCTCTGTGAATAGGAGCATTGAGGAAACACCATTGTGGAATAAGTATTTCAAAGATAGACCTTGGGAGAAGAAAAAGAATAAGACAGGAGAGAAGAAGGAGGTCTTGCGCGGTAGAAAAGCTAAGGCTGTAAAAAAACAGAAGTTATTTTATCCACATTTATTATCATTTGTCCACATTTTTTTATTTTGTCCACTTTCAATCAAAAGTGTCCAATTAAGTAATATTTGCCCACCTACTATTAAAGGTATTATGTGGAGGAGTTTTTGGCAATGCTCGTGGAGAGTGATAGAGTTGGGGACATTGAAGATTTTATTTTGCTGCAAATACTCACCCAATTAAGTATGATTTGGCTCCCGAGCACAAAACAAACTACCTATAAGTATCTCTTCAAGTCTTGTCGCACCCTGAAAAGTGTCTAAGCCATGACGTGGGCTAGGCAATCCATGAGGAGACAATCAGAGGTGTTCGAGATGCCAAGAGAGCCATGGAGAAAGAGGCTGCGGATGTCTGATTGTGCCCTGGTTAACGTAAGTCTAATTTTGACCACATTATCAGTTATGTCCACTTTTTCCTTATTGTGTCCATTTTTTGTCGAGTTTTATCCACATTCGTATAATTTTGTCCATATTGTTGGCCCGAAGGCCCATCACTCTAGTTTTGATGATGATCAACTCATGTAGTTATAGTACTAATGATCTTGTGTTTAATTAGTGACAGATTTATGATCAAGATCTTAGTAGGTGCATAGCTTCAACAAAGGATTTAAAGTCAAGTTTTGGAGCTAGCATGGTTTGATTCAAGAGCCATTGGATCATGTTTGGACCAAGTCAAGAAGATGAGAAGGCTTCAAGTGAAGACTTCAAGAAGATGAAGACTTGTCTCTAGGTTTGTTTTTATAAGATTTGTTTTTAGATAAAATGTAAAGGATAGAATAGTTGGTGGATTGCTCAAGTATATATTACATACACACTCTTGATAGTTTTGTTTTTGCAAAAGATTTTCAATTTTAGAAAATACATGTTTGGTTTTTGGTATTTCTTATATACATGTTTTAACCAAAATCAAGTTTAAAGCTTAATGTAAAAAACATAGATATTTCACCATGTTTGTGTAGTGGATCACATCCATACACACTATGCTTTAAAAGTAGTTTAAATATCTTATTTTTGTATTTGGAGATGTTTTGGAAAAACAAAGTTTGAAAAAATTAAGTTTTGAAAAAAATACTGTTTTCATTTGAGCCAATATTTCCAACTTACAAAAATAGTCCAAATCTTTTATAACATGCCTTGATTTTGTGCAAGCATGTTTGTTTATCAAAGTATATTGGTAAAACTATTTTTGTAGATTTTTCAGTATTTTATGGGATTTTATTTCAATCAAAAAGACCATGTTTTAAATCCCTTACAGTTCTGTCCTGGCTATAGCCGGTCGACCGACCCGGTCGACCGACGTGCACAGACGTGCACGCCAGTTCTGCAGGAGGGCCGGCCGACCGACCCGGTCGACCGTCCAGAGAGCTCTGCTCTCTGGAAAGGCCTCGGCCGACCGTGCGGTCGACCGGACAGAGAGACCTGCTCTCTGTATCCTGGCTCGGTCGACCGACCGGTCGACCGATGGCTCAAACGGTTTGAAATATGATCGTTGGCCGGACGACCGGACAGTCGTCCGACAGGCCTGACAGTCCCCAACGGCTAGTTTTTCTAGCCCTATAAATTTGGGGGTTTGGGCATTGTTTTTCAACAAGATTTCTAGTGGACTTTGAGCCAGTTTTTCCCACTTGTTTAAAAGAGTTTTCTCCACTAAATTGAGAGCTAATACTTCCAATCAAAAGGGGAGTTTTATCAAGAGTGATTAAAAGAGATTTCTTTGAGTTTTCCTCCACCATTCTCTTCCTTGTTTTCTCACACAAACACTTGAGCTATCCATTGCTTTATCTATCCATAGGAGTTTTGTAGTGAGAGTTTTTATTGGTGATCAAAGTTTTTAGATCACCAAGAGATCATTTCTTGTTTCTTGAGGAGGCGGACGAGAGCGTTCGCGGTTGTTTAGAGTTCGTGTGTGAACTCTTGGTTTGAGGTGCGGCCTCGGCGAGCTTGTGGGGCTTGCGGTGTGTACGGACTAGAGAGAGTCCAAGGAGTTCTAGTGGGAACTCATTGTAGGTGTTGCGGCACCGAGGAGTGATCCGGTGGGATCGATTATAGTGGAAATCCTTCGTGTGTCGAAGGCGGGGATGTAGAGCAAGTGTGCTCGAACTTCGAAACAAATCCCTTGTATTTGCGATTGCTCACTCTCTCTCTCTCTTTGTCTCTTATTTATATCTTTCATGCTTCTATTGTGTTTTTCTTTACATGCTTGATATATATTGTGTGCTTATTTGATATACTTGCTTAAGATTGCTTGCTAACACTTGTATTTAACCAAGAGAGCCAACGCGGCACCTCAACCCTTATCAAGGGGAATCTAGAGGAGTTTGTCCAGAGCCCTTCACGGGGAATTCGGCAACACTCTTGTGTTATACGTAGTGTTTAGTGTAAAAGTTTAGTTTAGGTCATAATAGTTTTTACTTTCGCATTATTTGGCATTAAGTGACCATTAGATTAGCCATCACCTATTCAGCCCCCCTCTAGGTGATCTTACAATTGGTATCAGAGCCAAGTGCTCTGAATTTAGGTCTTACAACCTAGAGTTAAAGATCCTCATTTTTAGGCTAATCACAATATTTGTACACACACCATAGATTTCATGTCACCACCCACCTTTGACATTCTTAACATCCAAATTTGAAAGGTTAAGATGTCTTTGTATCTCAAGGCCCTAGGCATTCATGTTTATCTTGCCATCACTAATGATACATATTGTTTAAATGATAAGAATTTTGAGGCTAATGCAAAAGCCCTTCATGCTTTAAAGTCAACCCTAAATGATGATTATTTATCTAGGGTTTATAACATAGATTCGGCTTTTGTAGCATGGAACATCATCACCTCCCTTGGCGAAAAGGATCTATATTATGCCGGGAGCGATTCGGACGTTGGAAGCAACACCTCCAACTTATGCTATATGGTCCAAGGGGATAACCCCCTTGAGGTAAACACCGAACCCGAGTTAGATGATGAAGACATTTCATATGATGAGCTCACTTCATTTTGCCAATAATTACTTGAGAAATATGACATGTTAAGAAAAGAAAATAAAAATTTGAAAAAGAATTTTGATTGCATGCATAAGGAAAATGATTCATTTATAAATAAGATTGCATGTTTAGAAAAAGAAAAGGAAGATTTGAAAAATGAAAATGTTTCCTTGATGTCCAAATTAAATGATCTTTGTGAATGAAACACATCTTTGAAAAATAAAATTATTTTGGTGGAAAAACAAAAGGAAGTTGTTTTTCAAGAAAATAATGTTTTAAAAGGAAAAATGATTGAAAAAGAAAAAGAAAAAGAAAAGGTTTCTAAAAAGAAAAAGACTTTTGATCATGCTTTACATGCCACCACTTCCATTGATCATAATGAAGTTAAATTTTTGAAAAATAAAATAGATAGTTTGAGCTCCACTTTGAGCTCATGTGCATTTAATCATAAGAAATTGGAGTCTTTATTTTCAAAGAAACAAGCTCCACATGTTCATGTACATCATCCTCATCATGCATATGCTTATGGTGCACGCCACGATCATACACATACACATAAGCATCCTAAGGTGTACACTTGTACACATTATGGCCGCAAAGGCCATTTAGCAAAATTTTGTTTTGATAAGATAAATGTTTTAAATTTTGCTAATAAAATTTTTTTGGTGCCTTACAAAGCTAACCCTCAAGGACCCAAAAGAAAATAGGTACCAAAACCCCCACCTTGTGTTTTTGATGTAGGTGAGGGCTCTCACATGACGTGAGAGGAATAGTGCCTTGATGGTGGATGCACTTGGACTTGATGGACACATATATGGATGCATCACTATCAAGGAGGTTTGGTGGGACAACCACCATGTTTGGAGATTTGGAACATAGTTCCCTAGTTGGTAACTATTTCTAAACTCTTAATTTATGTACATGCTCTTATTTTCATGATATCATATTGCATGTTCATGTTTTATGTAGTTTTGTGCTTCATGTGGTAAATACTAGTTTAAATGTAGTTTTATCAAAACTTGTATTTATACATGTACAAATAGTGAGCAACAAATTGACTTATATATGGTTGCACTTCATGCTCATTTGTACCCACTATATGCACATGTATAGGCTAGTTTTGATGATTCCTTCATTTACACTTGTTTTGCCTATTTTCATGTTTTACTTCATGTATATGTAATTTTTATTCAAATCTAATAAATATACATGTATACCCGTGAGTCTCTTGCCTTCATGCAAATACTATTATTAGACTCGTTTTATGTTTGGGTTATGTATGCATATTGTTAGATTTAGATAAATCATACATATACCTAGAAGTTTATTGTTTTTAATGAAAAATAAATTTTCATGTTTTGTTTGATAAAATAAAATTAATAATTTGTTTTGATCATTTTGAACCTTAATGACTATTTTCATGAAAATGCTATATACATGATTCTTGTACACTCATACTTCATTTGTTTTGTCATGACTTTGATTCATGAACACTTTTATGAGCTTAATCGATTTTGAGTGTCATCTCTTGTGTATTTGGTATGACTCATGAAAAACTTATGATTTGGTTTCATGTTTTTGAAGGATCTTTAACTAGTTTTATTAATTTAACTAGTTATTTATTCTTCAATGGTTTATGAGATATACACATGATCCTATTATTGTTTCAATTGGTATCATTGAATCGTTTCAATTGGTATCAATTTGACTCTATTTTTGTATATACTCATATTTTGGTTTCTTATATATGTATGTATCAATTTCATTTGGTATACTCATTTTTCATACATATATATGAGTCATTTGTGCTTGAGTTAAAATCGTTTTACATATTTAAAGCACAAAGTTGTTTATGTTAAGAAAATAAAATTTTAAGAAAAATTCTCAAGATTTGTTTTATTGAGAAAATTCAAAATTTTGTTTTATAAAAAAAAAATTCAAAATTTTTGATTTGTATTGCCTATATGTGTTGACACTTAAAAAAGACAAGATTCTCATTGGTCCAAACGATGTCTAAACTTGTTGACATTTACAAAAGACAAGGGACAGACGAGCTGAAGACCAGTTTTTCACCCAACTCCAAGGGACGAGGAAGCGGTTTGGACTCCACTGATCCAGCAAGTAGAACAGTGAACCCGGATTGTTTCTAAACAGACCTCAGCAGGTCTAAAATGCTAGCATTTAGCATTACATTAGCCCAAAGAGATAGCCTCGTTTGAGAGGCTAACATCATCCAGAGCATCGCCAGGAAGCTAACTGACAGCTTCGCCGAAAAGCCTCTTTTCGGACTTCGCCAGGAATTGCCTCTAGCTCCGCTATGAGCTTCAAAGCGGGCAGCTCCGCCATCAGCCTGCTATGGTCAACCTTTGACCAATCAAATCTCCTGATAAGATCGGATTCAATCTAATCAAATCCAATCAGGATTCAAATATGGCAGGTGATTGCCACAATCTCTTGACTCTCTTGAAACGAGTAAGTGGATCCAGGAGAATCAATCAACGATATGGAAAGGATCATAACACATCGGAAAGATCAACCGACTTGCCATTTTCTAGCTCCGCGGAAGCTATTATAGCCTCGCAGCAAGGCTACTTTCCAGATTCAAACAGATTCGGTTCAATCTGTTTCTATATCTTCAAAGGGGACGATTATACCCTTACTTTCCCTATAAATAGCCCATCAGGGGCACAAGGGAGAGGGATCGCATCGCATCAGATCGAGGAGGATCATCAATTGATCATCGGCGAGATTGGCGTCTTCTCAAAGATCGGACTTCTTCATCAACGCACCGTGCAATCTCTAATTCAGAGACCTTTCAAGAGAAATACTTCTCTTCTCAGGGTGGCGATACCCTAACAACCTCTTTTCCTCAAGGAATCTCCGGAACCAGGCGAGAAGGAATTCCTCACAGAAGTGGTTTTGAGAAGTAGCCAGAGGATTCTACCAATCCTCTATTCTCTGATTCCCGGAACCAGGCGAGAAGGGAATCTCATCGCTCGCATCGTCAAAGGGACAAAGTGGTCGCGCGCTGACCAGACTCCTATCGGCACATTTTCCCAGAATCTCTGAGGAGATCTACTTGTAATCTTTTGAGAATACTTGTAATTTAGCTCCTCAAACCTTTTTTGTAAGTTTTCCCCCTTTGCAAACATAATGGAAAACAAGATGGCGACTCCGCTGGGGAATGTATTCTCCTCTGCTGAGAATCAAGTGTCGCAATGCGACGAACAGACCTTCGGGTCTATCTCTGAATTCAGAAAAGCCGGTGCAGCCAGATCTTCTCTGGCTAAATCTTCAAGCAAAGTCTCTGCGGAGACGGAAAAGGTTCTCTGCAAACCTGCCGCAGTTCTCTGGCGCAACAAGGAACATGCCCGCGGCCCAGATCCTGCACTTTTGAGAACCTTGTTATCCAGATCGATCAAGGAAGATTTAAAGAAGTCCTCTCTGGGGGTGGCCTGATGCTTCGAGCACGGAAGCACCGGAAGGTCTTCATGACCAAGGTTTCAAATCAGAAACCAGAGGCAGAATTTTGCCAACACCCCGCAGCCCCGCTTGTGGCTATTCAGGTTCCTTGCGAACCTATGCATCCTCTGCCAAAACGGATATGGAGGCCTAAACAGAGGTCCTCTGCTGAAACTTCAGGCGTAGCCACGCCAAATCCGCGCCTCTCTTATGAAGAAAAAGGCAAGATGCCCGCCTGCGCCAACAATGCTGCCAACCATAAAGTCAAGACGGCGATTATCCCGTCACCTAGAGCAGCAATGCCTACTGCTAGCCCTGTCCTCACAAGCAGGCTGATGTACCTCGGCGTACTCATCGGGTTTACAGCCACGAGGCTAAAACCAGAGCACTATACGGTGCTAATCCTTTCCGCAGGAATAAGGGGAACGATGCGTTGTCCCAAATACTAGATTGTTCAGGTCCCTACAGGGCCGACCTGCGAGAATTCTTGGCGGACAAGCGGAGATTGAAGCATTTCCAGGCCACTTCCTCCTGTCTTCGACGATGTGAATGCCAATTGGTGATGGTCCATTCTATGCAGTGTCGGTTACGACCGACCCTCGCCACTGCTCCATATCGGCGATCAGTCTTTGATCGACTGTCTGCGCGCGTCCCGATGAGGCATCCCAAAAGGAGCGGGCCACCTGATCCAGCCTCTGCATCCGTCAACATGACCGGAAGGGGGCGAGAGCTGCGCGGAAGAAGTCAAGCCTCTGACGACACCCCTTTCGGCTCCCCAGATCCAGATTATAGCCCGGGCTTAGGTGAAGTCTTGGTGCGCGAAGAAGGTGTTTTCCGAAGCACCAGATCCAGGGTGGCGATACCCTACAATTATGAGCAGCCTTCCTCCTCGACGGTCCCAACCGTGCCACAACTCAGGCGGTCACCCCAATCATCCGATGGAGAAGATGAAGACAGCGGGTATGCCTCTTCAGCAACAGTCAGTTCGGTGCGAACGGACAAAGCATCGGTCAATATGGCCGAGAACGCCAATGACGACCTTCGTCGGCGTTTGGAAGCTCAGGAGCAGACCTCTAGAACTCAGCAAGAGGCCCTGGACAATATTCAACAGATGCTCGCTCAGCTCCTCAGCAACCGGAATGATGATACCAGGAGTAATCATGACGAGGAGGGACATCTCAGCAATGATCCGCCCAAGGCGGAGAGAACTAAGGGAGGCTCTTCCCTGGATGCCGAAGTCCTTAAAGGCCTTCAAGCTCAAATTTCATCCCTGGCTCAGAAGGATGAATTGAAGAAAGTGGGGGTAGTCCGTCCTTACCCACTGGAATGGGATTCGGTGCCATATCCGCCAAAGTTCAAACCACCAACGTTGCATACGTATGATGGTAAGAGCTCGCCCAATCAGCACATCTACTATTTCCGGTCCCAGACCGGTAATGTTCTAAGCAACGACGCCATCATGGCTAGGTTGTTCATCGGCACCTTGAAAGGGGTGGCATTCGACTGGTTCCGAAGCCTTCCTCAGGGCTCTATCAATTCCTGGATCGACCTGGAAACTCGGTTCCTCTCTCGCTTCTATGAGGATGACACCGAAGTGACCATGGACAAGCTCCTTTCCACTGTGCAGAGGAAAGGCGAATCTGTCCGTGAATACATTGAGCGGTTCAGAAATCTATCTCTGATGTGCCCAGCAGGGATGCCTTTACCCATGCTTTTACAAACATGCAGACATAACTTCTCGGATCAAGTAGAAGTTCGCATGGGGGCTGTCAAGGCCCACACTTGGAAGGAACTGGTCGAACAAGCTGAGATAGCCGAAAAATCGGCTAAAAAGTTCTAGTCATCCGCCCCTAGAAGCAAATGGGGCGCGAACAACAAAGGGCGCAGCGATCTCCCGCAGTCTTCCCAAGCTAAAGGGAAGGAAATTATGTCCGTCGAGCTGACCGGGGACATGCAGTCAAAGGCCAAGAAGAGCAGCTTCAACAATCAGGAGCCCAAGTTCCCTCCTAAACAGTACTCCTTCAGAGACGACCAGGTGGTCACGATATTCCATCTGCTCCACAAAGGGAATAAGATGAAGTTGCCAGATGCTCGACGCCCTGATGAGATAGGGCGCACAAACGACCCTAAGTACTGCCTCTACCACAGGATGATCCACCATCCTACTGACAAGTGCTATGTTCTCAAAGATAGAATTCAAGCCTTGGTCGACGCCGGAGTCCTCACACTGAAGACGGAGCAGAAGAAAGTCACTGCCAATATGGTGACTATTGAGTTCGGCACTGCCCAGAAGGTCATGGTTCCCGAAGGGACCTATTCAGCCCCGGCGCCACGGCTAGAAGTCAAGCATCCTCCAGCCATGACTCAATACAACAAGGGTCTCGTCCCTTTGACATTAGAGACAGGGGAAGTTATGTGGATACACCCTGACCTCGTCCAAGACGTACAGCGGACGTCGAAGGACTCCAGCAAAAAGGGCAAGTCCTGCAATGTCATCTCTGTCCTGCCAGATGATGGTAATCTTACTTCGGCTTCCCTCAGCGATTCAGAAGAAGAGAAGCATGCCTGTACAGCGCAGGCAGATGCGCCTCAACAGATGGGCACCCGGTCTGGAAAGTCATACCTAAGGCAGTATGACAGAACTACTGACGAGGTACAGCAACAAACGGCGTCAGTACCAATGCCGACATCCACTCCAATTCCAGCCAAGGGAAAGGAAAAACCTAAGGAAGTGCGATTCGACCACGTGTTGAAGAAACCGCCAAGCCAAGGGCTAGCCACGCCCTTTCGCTTTGATATATTGGCCCACTTAGCCAATATCCCGGCTCGTATCACAATACACGAGCTTCTTCGTCTCTCTAAAGAGACAAGAGAGGCACTCAGAGATGCGCTAGCCAACTCAGAGTCCTTTCTGACATACATGCCTGAGATTCCTGGTGATGAGATGCGGCTTTCCTGCTCAGAGTGCCATCACGCACAGTCAAAGGTACCTGCCATTACCTTCACGGCGGAAGATATGCTTCTCAAAGATAACAAGCATGATCGACCTCTGTACTATACCGGGTATATCGGTTCAACCTGTATTGAAAGGATACAAGTCGATCCGGGGTCTGCGCTCAGCATCATCCCCAAAAGGCTCCTCTACTTCCTTGGCATACCACTGTACAGGTTGTCCGCAACCACCACTACAATATATGGTTTCAACGCCGGGAGCAGCCATCCGCTTGGAAAGATTCGGCTTCGCTGCAGAATCGGAAGCCTGAAGTCAGAAGTGACATGCTATGTCATTGACGCGGACACATCATACAACCTGCTACTGGGACGACCATGGATCCATGCCAACTGGATCGTTCCATCCACTCTCCATCAGTGCTTCAAGTATGTTGAGGATGATGCGACAGTACGAACTGTCTTCGCTGAGAAGCAGCCCTTCAAGGGGGTGGAAAACTATTTCACAGATGCTCTCCTATATCAAGAGGCTAGTGGAACGCCGGGAGAACCATTGCCAGACAGTGATGAAAGCGGCAATGAGGCGGATTCGGAATCTGAAACGGGCATGCCGGCCATTCTGATTGGCGAGCCAATTGTAGCATGCTTTAATGATCCCCGATGTAAGATCCCTTCTGATGAGGAAGGCGAATGGATAATTAATGATAATATTTCTTTTGATTATCCTGCGAGCATCGAGTCGATCAAATCCATTATGGATGGCTCTCTTCATATGCCCGTACATGAGTCGAGTGTGGCTAGTACATCCGTGGAAGCCATAAAAGGGGCCACGCTGGTAGTCCCTCCGTCCAAGCAAGGTCAGTCGCCGATAATCTTCGGCAAAGTCCGGCCAGGGGGATCCTCAACTACAGACTCAAGCTCAGAGTCGGATGCTCCACAGTTCTTTCATTACGCGCCATCAGCGCGCCATATCATGAAGAAGATGGGTTACAACCTGAAGCAGGGAGCGGGCCTAAACTTCGGAAAAGGAAGACGCAGCTTGATGCGTAACTCCGTCCCAAGAGGGAAACCTGCAAATTACTATGATAGTACGCGCAGGGGGTTGGGTTATGTTACACCCACATCATCAACAACGGTTCAGGACAAAAGCGATGGATCGATCCCATCACAGTCGGCCTCATCCTCCGAATGGGACTCTGATGTCAGCATAGGAAGAATATTCGAAAGCCTCATGACTTCAAGCAGTCAGTTGGAACCCGCAGAGGTTGCCAATGAGGAATCATGGGCCCAGCAATTAAGTCTCCAATGGGAAAAGCGGTTTGAGCTGCGCGAGCCGCCTACCGAAGACAAGGTGATCCAGGTCAACTTGGGTAGTCAAGATCACCCCAAGCCTATTTTCATAAGTGAAAGCTTATCACTCATCGAAAAGGAAGAACTGATAATACTCATAAAAGAGTATATAGATGTTTTCGCCTGGAGCTATGAAGACATGCCCGGACTTGATCCACAGGTCGCTATGCACCGTCTAAACATCAAGCCCGACGTTAAGCCAGTCAAGCAGCAACAACGTCGGTTCCGCCCAAGCATCATGGAGGCTATTGAAGCCGAAGTTCATAAGCTCATTGCTTGTGGCTTCATCCGGGAGGAACAACATCCAGATTGGGTGGCTAACATAGTCCCCGTCCTCAAGAAGAATGGGAAAATACGAATCTGCATCGACTACCGTGATCTCAATACGGCCTGTCCCAAAGATGAATTCCCGTTGCCGATCACCGATGTCATGATCGACAACACATGCGGATTCGAGAGGATGTCTTTCATGGACGGCTTCTCAGGGTACAACCAGGTCAAGATGTATCCTGATGACGAGAAGCATACTTCTTTCCGAACGCCATTGGGGGTATACTGCTACACTGTAATGCCTTCGGACTGAAGAACGCCGGAGCAACCTACCAGCGGGCAATGAGCATGATCTTCCGCGATCATCTCCGGAAGACGGTGGAGTGCTATGTTGACGACATTGCTGTCAAAAGTCGCCGCAAAGATGAACATCTTCGCGATCTAAGGACGATGTTCAATATAATGCGGGCTCATCAGTTGAAAATGAACCCGACAAAATCCTTTTTAGGAGTATCCAGCGGCAAATTCCTTGGGTTCATCATCACATCAAAAGGAATCCATCTAGACCCAGACAAAGTCAAAGCCATCCAGGACATGCATCCACCAAGGAATCTCAAAGAGCTCCGAGGCTTGCAAGGCAGATTAGCCTACATCAGAAGATTCATAGCAAATCTTTCGGGCCGTTGCCAGCCCTTTACCCGTCTCATGAAAAAGGGTACTGCCTTCATATGGGACCAAGCTTGTCAAGAAGCCTATGAAGACATTAAGAGGTATCTCACAAAACCTCCGGTCTTAGTGGCCCTACATCAGGGAAACCATTCTTGCTTTATGTAAAAGCTCTGGACTATTCCCTCGGTGCCCTCCTCGCTCAAAAGGACGACAATGGCCACGAGCAGGCCATTTACTATCTGAGTAGAACTCTCATAGGAGCGGAATCTCGGTACAATCCTATTGAGAAGGAGTGTTTAGCTCTCGTCTTCGCTGTCCAGAAGACTCGACATTATTTGGTTGGCCAAACCATACATGTCATCTCCAGGGTGAACCCTTTACGTCTTCTCATGACGAAGCCAGGGTCGCTGAATTCAAGATTAGCTAAATGGGCACTGCTATTGTCCCAATACGACATAACCTTTACCCCTCAAAAGGCGGTTAAAGGTCAAGCCCTTGCAGAGTTCTTGGCTGCGCATCCAGTTCCGGAACATTCAAAACTTCACGAAGACATCCCTGATGAGGTCTTCGAGTCTAATGCAACCTCAGCAGAGGAAGTGTGGCAGATGTTCTTCGACGGAGCATCACGGATGGGCCCCAAAGGAAAGATTATTGCCGGAGTGGGGGTTGTGTTCATCTCCCCACAGGATCATATCCTTCCCAGAGCATTCTCCTTGACAGAGTCATGCTCTAATAATGTAGCGGAATACAATGCTCTGCTCATTGGTCTCCAACTCGCCCACGGAATGGGGGTACGCTATCTTGAAGCTTATGGCGATTCAAAACTGATCATTAGCCAGGTAAAAGGTGAATATGAAGTCCGCCATGAGGACTTGGTACCTTACTATCATACAGCTATCGAACTGGCTAGCCTATTTGAAGGCTTCTACATCGGGCATGTGTCTCGATCTCAGAATACCAAGGCGGATGCTCTCGCTGCACTAGCGACGACGCTAGCCTTACCGGCCGACACAGAGTATCACCTCACAGTCGCAACCCGGCATCTCGTATGCTCCAAGCATATGCTAAGGATCCAAGAAGTCCATCATATCTCCGTGAATCTTGAGCCGAGGGATTGGCGCTTCCCCCTCATTGACTACGCTCTGCACGGTTTGCCTCCAGACGATCCCAAAGAAGCGGCGTCCATCAGACGAAGGTCGCTCCGTTTCCACTATGATCCTACTTTGAAGACACTCTACCGTCGTTCATACGACGGTGTCCTCCTCCGTTGTCTCTCCCATTCAGAGGCACAAGAAGTGCTTAAAGAAGCACATGATGGCATTTGCGGAGCTCACCAGCCGGGTCCAAAGCTTAAAGACAGGTTGCACAGACTTGGGTACTACTGGCCGACCATGATGGCCGATGCCACCCAATATGCACGAAGGTGTAAGGCGTGCCAGGTCCATGCAGACTTCATACACCAACCTTCGGAATTGCTCCACCCTACTGTTGCTTCATGGCCATTTGAAGCATGGGGAATCGATGTCGTAGGGCCAATCAGTCCCTCTTCGGCAAGAGGTCACCGGTTTATCCTGGCAATAACCGATTACTTCTCAAAATGGGCGGAGGCCACACCGTTGGCCGAAGTTAAAACCTCCCATCTGGTTAGCTTCATCAAACACCATGTCATCTATCGATTTGGTGTCCCCAGGCGGATCATCCATGACAATGGTCCCCAATTCGTAAGCCAGGGGTTCTATCGGTTCTGCGATAAATACCGAATTCAGAATGTGGCTTCAACCGCCTACAATCCTGCCGCCAACGGCTTGGCAGAGGCATTTAACAAGACAATCATCAAGCTGCTCAAGAAGTTTGTCTCCTCGAACAAGCGAGATTGGGACGAAAAGCTCGGTGAATGCCTTTGGGCCTACCGGACTACGGTTCGGACACCGACAGGCAATACGCCTTTCTCCCTGGTATATGGGTGCGAAGCGGTCATCCCATTGGAAATCCAGGTGCCATCATTACGGGTAGCCTTGACTACTAAGATGACATCAGAAGACAATGATCGCCTGCGTCTTCAAGAGCTCGAAGCCCTAGACGAGAAGCGGCTACAAGCTCAGCAACACATCGAGCTATATCAGGCTCGGATGTCAAAAGCCTTCAATAAAAAGGTCAAGCAGAGAATCTTCCATAAAGGAGACCTGGTCTTAGCCGTCAGACGACCGATGATTATGACGCACAAGACCAAAGGCAAATTTCAGCCTAAATGGGAAGGACCGTTTGTGATAGAGACAGTCTACTCAAACGGAGCATATCGCCTCATGACTGCAGATGGCGACCTCCTCATGATGCCAATCAATGGCAGATTCTTAAAGAAATACTATCCTTAATCAAGGATCTTGCTCTCGATCAAGTTAACATTACACCTCTGATCGAGATTCGCGCGTCCGGATGCGCACAAAGAGAGCCCCTCTCTTTCTCCAAGCATATCAAACCTGCTGGTAGCTGGGGGTTTGCTTAAAATCCCAAGAGACCTGCTCCCATTTGATTCCCTCTCCAAAATCACCTACCAATTCTCATCCATAGAATGGTAGGATCACATATATATTCCGCTGTTACGTTAACATTTAACCTATGACAGCAGCCCTCTCATTTCTCCTCGTGAGAACGAGATCTCCAGAATCACTTACCAATTCTCATCCATAGAATGGTAAGACCACACATATTCCGCTGTTACGTTAACATTAAACCTATGACAGCAGTCCCCTCATTTCTCCCCGAGATAATGAGACCTCCAAAATCACCTACCAATTCTCATCCATAGAATGGTAGGACCACATATATCTCGCTGTTACGTTAACATTAAACCTATGACAGTAATTCCCTCGTTTCTCCCCATGAAAACGAGACTTTTCCCAAACTCCATTGTTATTTTGAACTTAGCGGCATCTCAATTGGTTACGTCATCGCGACCTCTGAACCAGCAGACAGCTAAGTCTCAATCTTGAGCCCTGTTGACATTTACAAAAGACAGGTCTCGATACTTATTGACATTTACAAAAGATAAGTATCACCTATTTTGAGCTTGTTGACATTTACAAAAGACAAGTCTCAACTCCGAGCCCTGTTGACATTTACAAAAGACAGGTCTCGATACTCGTTGACATTTACAAAAGACGAGTATCACCTATTTTGAGGCTTGGTGGCTTCTCAACCAGTTATGTCATTGCGACCTCTGAACTGGCAGATAGCCAAGTCTCATCTACCATTGAGCTTAGTGGCGTCTCAATTGGTTACGTCATCGCGACCTCTGAACCAGCAGACAGCTAAGTCTCAATCCCGAGTCCTGTTGACATTTACAAAAGACAGGTCTCGATACTCGTTGACATTTACAAAAGACGAGTATCACTTATTGTTGAGCTTGGTGGCTTCTCAACCAGTTATGTCATTGCGACCTCTGAACTGGCAGATAGCCAAGTTTCATCCACCATTGAACTTAGCGGCGCCTCAATTGGTTATGTCATTGCGACCTCTGAACCAGCAGACAGCTAAGTCTCAATCTCGATGCTTGCTGACATTTACAAAAGGCAAGTATCTCCCCTTTTAGCCCCGCAATGGGCTAACCTCGAGACTGGCAACATCTCAATTGGTTATGTCATCGCGACCTCTGAACCAACAGACAGCCATGCCTCATTATCCAAACAAACAAAGACGATAAAAGAATGAATTTTTATTAAATTCCAAAAGGGATGGGATACATGGAGGAGCCTATAGGCGTACATGATAAGATCGGATCCGATCTCCGAGCGAAGCTAGCCTCGTCCTCCTGTCATCAGCAGCCTGGGCCAGCGCCTGTGATCTTAGCTCAGCCTCATCGAAGTCCACCGCTTGAGCCAGACGAGCCTCGACCTCCGCCAAAGTCGCCCTCTGTGACGACTTCTGCCGCGCCAGTTCCTCACTCCGAGCCCTGAGCTGCTCAAGCCGCGCAGCCTCTTCATGACGCATCTGTGTAGCCTTGGATAAGAGGAGATTTGCCTTCCGGATCATCTCTTCAGCCCTCTTAACCTTATCTTCAGCATCAAGAAGAGCACTGTTGGAAGCGTCAATTGCACTCCCAACCTCTGCCTCCTCTGTCTCCAAGGACCTCAAGTCAGAGGAGATAGCCTCAGCAGCCTCTTGAGCGGCGAGCTGAGCCTCGCGCCTCTGGGCGACAAGACGTGAGAGCCGTTCATCAGCCAAAGACGCTGCGTCTGAACTATAGAGGCGGCGCCATTCCTCCACGTCCTTCTCAAGGTCATCTACCAGGAGCTCTAAAGCAGCAGCTTGATGGTACCCCTCAAAGTCCCGGATACATGCAATGCCACGGGAGAGGACCATCTTCAGCTTCGAGAACGGCACAGGCGAGCCCTTCAAGACGAGACCGATAGTCTGCTCCAAGCTGTTATAGAAGCTGTCGACCAGATTACCGATGAAGTCATTCTCAGCTTCATCAACCCTCGAGACAACCTCGGAGCAATCTACCATCCCAGTCGACACCGCCGCAGAAGAAGAAGCGGGAACATCGACAGCAGCAGGGCAAGCCAAAGGTGACCTCAGCGGAGTCCTCAGCGACACCAGCACGCCAGCCACCGCGGAGGTAGGACTGGCAACCACCTCCTGAGCAACAGGCTCAACCACCAGCGTTGGAGAGGTAGGGCTCACAATCACCCTCAATGCCGTATTCGGCAAAACAGTCTGCACCTCACTCGTTGATGTAACTGGAAGTGAGGATACCTCCGGGACTGCCGCCCCTTCAACCTCAGGACCTTCCGCTGATTTGGGCTGATAAAAAGGCAGGTCGCCATACAGCGCATCCAACACAGCAGCGTCTGCCCCGGTCGAAGCGCTCATATCGCCCCTTGACCCTTCAGGGAAACCCGCCGCTTCTTTCGAAGCTGATGCACCTTGGGGATGAATACCTGCAACAAAACCAAGGTCAAAAAGGAGACGCAGCAAACAGGCGAGGACCAAGAGATCTTAGTCTTACCGAAGGCTGATGTCACCTCGTCAGCCGCATCAGAATCCAGGGGTCCCATCGGAAAGTTCTTACCAGACTCAACGCGGATAGCCGGCCCACTCGCCGATTCCTCCGCAGACCACCCGATAGAGCTGGAGGCCATAGGACTTCCTTTAGAAGTCCCAGCGCCCGACGGGCCAATGTCGGCCGCATCACCTCCAGATTCCTCCGAGCGAGTAAAGGAACCAGCTGCAGCTCCATAAGCAAATAGAGGATCATACGGGTCCCCTTGCTCCCCATGCTCCTCAGCTCCTGCAACAAAAAGCAAATGATGAGTTATTTAAAGTGCGCTGAAGGCATATTATATGGAGGCCAATCTTACCAGTAGTCGGTTCAGTAACCGACGGCTCAGCCACTAATGGAGCAGCAGAAGGAGGCGCAGCAGAGGGCTCACCCTCTACCACGATGGTAGGAGTCTGGCGACGGGGCCTCTTCGCCGACGACTTCCTACGGGATCCACTCCCACGCTTCCTTTTGAAGTGGACATCAGAGTCCTCTTCCTCCACTTCCTCCACATGTTGTGAGGGAGCTGTCCCCACTACACCAGATCCGGCTTCATGAGCATCAGCTTCATGGGCATCAACCCTCATCCCCGCCTCGAAGCAAGGGCTCCCCGCATCAGAAGCCCCGCTGTCATCTACAGCGATGAACTCCTCTATGCCAGGAACACGGACCCGTTTGCCCTCCATCCTATCGGAAGCCTTCTGCCTCATCCGATGAGAAATTAACTTCACACCCAAACGGTTGGCATTAAACCTAGCAGGTGTGGAGTTCGAAGCCGCATACCATTGGCAGAAACACAGGGTCGTCCAAAGGCCGGGATCCCTCAGCGGCGTGCGTAGCCACGCCCCAGTGCCATCCGCGGTAAAGAACCGCCAAGCACGAGCCCCATCAATGAGGCTCCCCATGAAAGCCAGGTCCGGATTGGGGTTGCCCACATACAACTGGTCATACCCAAATTGGCGGGCAAACCGGCTCGGGACGTAGGGCTCCAGGTAGCAGGTATCCCCACTCCTGTACAGCAAATGCGAGGGCCGGATACAGACCAGCCACTCGAAAACACCCCGACTCATGGGAGACCGACCTGATTCCACATCACGGAATTCCTCGTTGTATCCTGCACCCCGCAGGCGAGGAAAACAACGGAACAGGCTATAAGCGTCATAACGACGCACTAACTTACGGGCCTCGGCCACATAAGTTTTCTGCCACAAACGGCCTTCAAAGCGACGGAGAAGCGCCGTTTGAACACCCTGCGGAGGGTCTTCCCCAGCTCCAATCAAACTGGGACAGTGCAAGGCGAACCACGCCATCAAGTAGGTGTACGGTAAACCTACCCTAGGATTGGGCCCGTCACAAGGCAGGACGGCACCCTTCCCCCGCCTTGACGCCATCGGCCTGCAGAAAGCCTCCGTCAGAACACGAAGGCCCCTCTGAATACAACACACCATGGCCGGGAGAAGACCCAGACGGTGGCCATGGACCAAGCGAACGGCAGGCAGCAGCACATTCGGGTGAACAATGTCACCCGAAGAAGAAGGCACGACACACTTCTTTAACCAGATGGTCAAGAAGCCAGCCAGCAACGCCTTGCGAGACATAGGCCGACGGGCCTGATGGTGAAAGCTCCGAAGAACATCACCCTTCTCGAAAGGACCATCATCTTCTGTCACGACGATGTCCTTTTCAGCATGCACCTCCATCCTTGCCAAGATGTCCTCTTCAGCAACTCCGCAATGAGCTGCCTCGGGCGCACTAGTCATGACCGGGAACAAGTAGTTCCCCCAGCTCTTCAAGCTCTTCGAGCTACCCTTGCCACCAGTGTGGATGCTGGAACAAATGTGCAGGTGGCACATCAATTCCCGATATGTCTCAAGCAAAGAAGGCTCTTGCTTCTCCAAGAGAGCCAACTCCGTCTCACACGGAAAATACTCTTCATATGGAAGAGACCCGAAGGGCAAAGCAGAGATCTCTCGCATCTCATGCAGGGCCATGCCCAATTCACCAACCGGGGTGAAGAAAGTCCCCGAGGCTGGGCAGTACAACTCAAGGATGGCGTAGAAGCACGCCACCTTCATCTCAATACCGTAGCAGGTCGCCCTGACGGCCTCATAGAGGTTCAACCTCTCTAATTCCCCCTCAAAATGATTGAGGATATAATTGGTCAACTCCGCCCACCATGACCTAGGAGGGTGGACCCAACCAGGAGCCCTGAAATCTGTGGCGGGGTAGTTCCCCTCAGCTTCGCAGAACTGAGTACCGAAGGTCGGCGCCGCAGCTGGATTCTCTCCTACTGGAAGGTCCCGCGACACCTTCCCAGGGTATAGCCCTATTATGCTACGAGGAGGGCCCGCCCTCGAATAGCCGGTCTGGAATGTCAACCTCCCGACACTTATAGACTCGGCATTTAGGCTCACGCCCCACGCCATCTTCCGAGCCTGAGTCATGCTCGCGAAGGAAGACAAAGCGAAATGCCGCTTAGTAGACGGGAGATAGAATCTCTCGCCATCCAACTGGAAGATCCGCTGGCCTTCGCCGGCCTGCAGCTGGCGATCGGGATCAGGTGCAGCATCCCCGAACATGAAGTCAGGCTTTTTGTAAGCCTGACGGTCAATATCTTCAAACGAAGCCGTAGTCAAGATGCTCCGCATGGCCTGCGGGCCACCGCTCTGAATGAGCGTATCCCGTACAAGGGGGCTCGGCTCACTGAACAAGGAAGCCTGCCCGATGAACTGCAAGCTGATGCTCCCTGCTCGACTGGTTACGCCAAATAGACTGTTCTGAAGGCCGGAGGCGTAATGTACTGCAAAAACAAGAAAAAAAATGAACTATGATTAGTTCACCAATCAAATGGACGCGAAGACATAAAAATTCGCTAAGGCATAGCCTCGCCCAGTAAGCAGGAACAGCGGGATAATAGCTTTGATAAAAAGCTTCGCTTCACAGATAAGACTGCATCTTTGCAGGAACTGGCATAGCCCTAAGGGCTGACGTCATCAAAAGGACTTCATGACCAACAGTCGTCCTTCGTGGCCACAACTGAAGGCACAGGACCCATATCCTGTTCCTCAACAGGATGAAGACTGCCCCAAGCAATGGCTTCCTATGGAAGCCCAAGGGAAGAACTGTTCAGTTCTTACTTCCCTGGTGCAAGTAAAATAGGGAAGTTAAGGGAAACGAGTTCCCTGATAAGGACAGATCATATTCGATCGTCCTAATAGCCGAGTATTGACTCCAAAGGATGAAGACCACTCTCTAATCAAATTGGAGAGTCTCTTACCAGCGATTGGTCGCTCAATGAACGGAGGAGGAGGACCCTCCGCTGCAGAAGTCGCTGCTTCCTTTCCCGCTCATCTCTTGGGCGCCATTGAAGGAATGCAAGAGTGCTCAAAGTACTCTGAAGCAAAGGAGGAAGAAGAAGAGGAAGAGATAGAAAGTTCTCTAAAAATAAAGGGAGATCTTCCCATATTCAGCCCAATCGGGCTTTTATAGGCCAATCAGCGCCTAAATCAAGGCCTCGAAAAAGGGCACATGCCGCCGTTTCGAATTAATTCGAAACAGTGCCCGAAGCGCCTGAGGCGCTTTTCCCAAAGTGCGACGGTTCAACCCCACTAAAGGGTTAACTCCGCGCAGGAGCAAAGTGCGGGCTTCGCACAAACTTTCAAAGACTTCGCCAGGAGGTCTACCTTAGCCCGCCAAAGAGGCTGCTGTTTGCGGGACATGCCGGTCTCGCGAAGATCATTCGAAGAAAGGACAATGTCCTTAACTCCGCATGCAGTTTAGCCCAGCTATGGCCAGACTCTCAGTGAAAGCAAGCAAATCAGATGATCAGACAATGAACTTTCATTGATTCAAAAGTAAGGGTATATTGATATTACATCGAAGTTGCGTTTCATACAACACACTCAGTTGCCCAACAAAGATCTTTTGAGGCATACAAGCGGTTTTATCTGCTACCAAGCCAGATCAACGGGACAGGAAAGGCCTTCCTCCTGCACAAGGCCGTAATCCTTCGCACATGAGCAGATGGTGCCGCGAGGACACGGTCATTTTTCTTCACAAAATGGCAGATCTTACCAGGCCATTTTTGTTGAAGCCTGGCAATAAAAGCTTATCGCCGCCAACACGTCAGATCACCTATAATGGGAACTAGTTTTGATGCTAGTGATCTGACGGGTGTGAGGCCCACTCCCATGAAGTGGATCGTCCCCGACGAAGGCCACCAAAGTTGAAAGTCGGCAGCCAGCCTCACCTCAGATCGAATCATCTCGGATAAGAGGCTGCCAACAGCCCCTGGGACGCGCATCCGCTGCCCCGAATTGTTCCTCCTGCTTAAAAGTAAAGCTTCAACCGGGGAAGCATAAGGCAATTTTATGGCTTCTTCCATCAAGTCACCAGACTGGCAAGCATAGCTCGCTGCAAGGCAAATTGAAGCAAGTTAGCAGTTAAGCACAGAAAGAGCTGCAAAAACATTAAGTCAGATTCTTCAGCGGCAAAGCAATCCGACTTCAGCAGAGGACAAGTTCCACCTGCACAGCAACCATGGGCTGGCTCAGCAAACGCCAAGTCCTAGCCTCGCCTATACGGCAAAGTCAGACTGATCTTGTAAAGAACAGTCTCAACCTCGCCAATATGGCAAGACTGGCTCAACTATTGAAGAAGCCAAGTCCCAAGTCCTGCCTGCGCAGCGGACTTAACAAGCAATGGTCTTTCTGATCAAATCAAGATGATGGTTTCGCAGAAAGCCGTGATGAGATCCTTCTCTGCAGCAGCCAATTGCAAGATGAAGAACAAGGGAAGTTAATCTCTGAAGCGAGCTGCCAAAGCTAAATCAAGGGAGATGAGTTCCCTAAAAAGCGGTGAAGTCTTTGAATGATCAAGACTTACTGGTCCTTGGCCGGTTAGACAACCAGGGTGGGCTTTCCCACTAATTCTGAGATCTGAGTATCTCTCACAACCAAGAGAAGGGAAGAAGAAAGGCAAGGCACTTCTCTTCAGAGGACCTCAAGTGTCCTATTTATAGGCCCCATGGCCTGAGCACAACCACCTCAAGCGTGGAAGCACGAGCGCACTTAAGGCATTGATTGCGCCTTGATGACAGGGACGGTTCCCATTGGAACCGTACAAGGGAAGAAAACGTCTCCCTCATAAAAGGCACTTATGGCGCCTTGAATAAAGGGAATATCCTCCCTTGGAAACGTGCAAATCGGAGAACATCTCTCTCGATTGGCGCGAAAGAAGGAATGATCCTCCTCGTAACCGCCCCACGGCAGTTGGCCTTGAAAAAGCAACAGGAGTTCCAAAGCGAACTTATTTCTTGAAAGCCCAGATGCGGAGCTACCCCGACGCGAAGAGACTCGCGAACCAGTGCAAACTCTTTGGCAAATCCATCCCAAAGCAGGATTGAAGGCGAAGCTGAACTCGACCATCATGGAGATGTTCATACTCCACACCACCATCACAGCAGTTCAAAGTATTTCGAAGTCTGGGCTATTGCAGACTTTCGAAAACTTTGAAGGGGGTCTTGTTGACACTTAAAAAAGACAAGATTCTCATTGGTCCAAACGATGTCTAAACTTGTTGACATTTACAAAAGACAAGGGACAGACGAGCTGAAGACCAGTTTTTCACCCAACTCCAAGGGACGAGGAAGCGGTTTGGACTCCACTGATCCAGCAAGCAGAACAGTGAACCCGGATTGTTTCTAAACAGACCTCAGCAGGTCTAAAATGCTAGCATTTAGCATTACATTAGCCCAAAGAGATAGCCTCGTTTGAGAGGCTAACATCATCCAGAGCATCGCCAGGAAGCTAACTGACAGCTTCGCCGAAAAGCCTCTTTTCGGACTTCGCCAGGAATTGCCTCTAGCTCCGCTATGAGCTTCAAAGCGGGCAGCTCCGCCATCAGCCTGCTATGGTCAACCTTTGACCAATCAAATCTCCTGATAAGATCGGATTCAATCTAATCAAATCCAATCAGGATTCAAATATGGCAGGTGATTGCCACAATCTCTTGACTCTCTTGAAACGAGTAAGTGGATCAAGGAGAATCAATCAACGATATGGAAAGGATCATAACACATCGGAAAGATCAACCGACTTGCCATTTTCTAGCTCCGCGGAAGCTATTATAGCCTCGCAGCAAGGCTACTTTCCAGATTCAAACAGATTCGGTTCAATCTGTTTCTATATCTTCAAAGGGGACGATTATACCCTTACTTTCCCTATAAATAGCCCATCAGGGGCACAAGGGAGAGGGATCGCATCGCATCAGATCGAGGAGGATCATCAATTGATCATCGGCGAGATTGGCGTCTTCTCAAAGATCGGACTTCTTCATCAACGCACCGTGCAATCTCTAATTCAGAGACCTTTCAAGAGAAATACTTCTCTTCTCAGGGTGGCGATACCCTAACAACCTCTTTTCCTCAAGGAATCTCCGGAACCAGGCGAGAAGGAATTCCTCACAGAAGTGGTTTTGAGAAGTAGCCAGAGGATTCTACCAATCCTCTATTCTCTGATTCCCGGAACCAGGCGAGAAGGGAATCTCATCGCTCGCATCGTCAAAGGGACAAAGTGGTCGCGCGCTGACCAGACTCCTATCGGCACATTTTCCAGAATCTCTGAGGAGATCTACTTGTAATCTTTTGAGAATACTTGTAATTTAGCTCCTCAAACCTTTTTGTAAGTTTTCCCCCTTTGCAAACATAATGGAAAACAATATGCAAGGAGAGCTTAACATCTCTTCTACATATAGATTCATGTTGAGTGTATTGTATATTGAGGAGCTTGACAACTCTTCTTTATGTGGTACACGTGTGTAGGGGGAGCTTCACATCTCCTCTTATGCATTACATAATATGTGTTATGTGAATTGGGGCTTGTCATCCCTTCTTCATGTAATACATATGTGTAGGGAAGCTAGCTTAACGTCTTCCTCTTCATGAATGTATATCGCATATAATCTTTATTGATTGATTTATGTTTACCCCTTCATTGGTTCCTTGTTTCGAACAAAAAGGGGGAGAAAAATTTATTTGATTTTGTTTTTACTTTAACCCCTTTGTTGATGATTGACAAAAAGGGAGAGAAGTATTTGAGATATATGCATGTTTTTATAAAAGAATTTATGTTTATGCATATATGTTTTGTTTTGCAAATAGGAGAAAAAGAATTTGATTTGTTTTATGCTTGATTGGCATGTTTATCTCCTAGATTTGCATACATGTTTATGAGCATACATTGCATATTTATTATTTGTTTGTTATGCATGAGTTAAGGGGGAGCTTCTTTGGAGCTTTACTTTAATCCATGCATATATAACTTCATGAGTTTTGTCATCATCAAAAAGGGGGAGATTATTGGCCCGAAGGCCCATCACTCTAGTTTTGATGATGATCAACTCATGTAGTTATAGTACCAATGATCTTGTGTTTAATTAGTGACAGATTTATGATCAAGATCTTAGTAGGCGCATAGCTTCAACAAAGGATTTAAAGTCAAGTTTTGGAGCTAGTACGGTTTGATCCAAGAGCCATTGGATCATGTTTGGACCAAGTCAAGAAGATGAGAAGGCTTCAAGTGAAGACTTCAAGAAGATGAAGACTTGTGTCTAGGTTTGTTTTTATAAGATTTGTTTTTAGATAAAATGTAAAAGATAGAATAGTTGGTGGATTGCTCAAGTATATATTACACACACACTCTTGATAGTTTTGTTTTTGCAAAAGATTTTCAATTTTAGAAAATACATGTTTGGTTTTTGGTATTTCTTATATACATGTTTTAACCAAAGCCAATTTTAAAGCTTAATGTTAAAAACATAGATATTTCACCATGTTTGTGTAGTGGATCACATCCATACACACTATGCTTTAAAAGTAGTTTAAATATCTTGTTTTTGTATTTGGAGATGTTTTGGAAAAACAAAGTTTGGAAAAATTAAGTTTTGAAAAAAATACTGTTTTCATTTGAGCCAATATTTCCAACTTACAAAAATAGTCCAAATCTTTTATAACATGCCTTGATTTTGTGCAAGCATGTTTGTTTATCAAAGTATATTGGTAAAACTATTTTTGTAGATTTTTCAGTATTTTATGGGATTTTATTTTAATCAAAAAGACCATGTTTTAAATCCCTTACAGTTCTGTCCTGGCTATAGCCGGTCGACCGACCCGGTCGACCGACGTGCACAGACGTGCACGCCAGTTCTGTAGGAGGGCCGGCCGACCGACCCGGTCGACCGTCCAGAGAGCTCTGCTCTCTGGAAAGGCCTCGGCCGACCGTGCGGTCGACCGGACAGAGAGACCTGCTCTCTGTATCCTGGCTCGGTCGACCAACCGGTCGACCGATGGCTCAAATGGTCTGAAATATGACCGTTGGCCGGACGACCGGACGGTCGTCCGACAGGCCTGACAGACCCCAACGGCTAGTTTTTCTAGCCCTATAAATTTCAGGGTTTGGGCATTGTTTTTCAACAAGATTTCTAGTGGACTTTGAGTCAATTTTTCCCACTTGTTTAAAAGAGTTTTCTCCACTAAATTGAGAGCTAATACTTCCAATCAAAAGGGGAGTTTTATCAAGAGTGATTAAAAGAGATTTCTTTGAGTTTTCCTCCACCATTCTCTTCCTTATTTTCTCACACAAACACTTGAGCTATCCATTGCTTTATCTATCCATAGGAGTGTTGTAGTGAGAGTTTTTATTGGTGATCAAAGTGTTTAGATCACCAAGAGATCATTTCTTGTTTCTTGAGGAGGCGGACGAGTGCGTTCGCGGTTGTTTAGAGTTCGTGTGTGAACTCTTGGTTTGAGGTGAGGCCTCGGCGAGCTTGTGGGCCTTGCGGTGTGTACGGACTAGAGAGAGTACAAGGAGTTCTAGTGGGAACTCATTGTAGGTGTTGCGGCACCGAGGAGTGATCCGGTGGGATCGATTATTGTGGAAATCCTTCGTGTGTCGAAGGCGGGGATGTAGAGCAAGTGTGCTCGAACCTCGAAACAAATCCCTTGTGTTTGCGATTGGTCACTCTCTCTCTCTCTCTCTCTCTCTCTCTCTCTTTGTCTCTTATTTATATCTTGCATGCTTCTATTGTGTTTATCTTTACATGCTTGATATATATTGTGTGCTTATTTGATATACTTGCTTGGGATTGCTTGCTAACACTTGTATTTAACCAAGAGAGCCAACGCGGCACCTCAACCCTTATCAAGGGGAATCTAGAGGAGTTTGTCCAGAGCCCTTCACGGGGAATTCGGCAACACTCTTGTGTTATACGTGGTGTTTAGTGTAAAAGTTTAGTTTAGGTCATAATAGTTTTTACTTCCGCATTATTTGCATTAAGTGACCATTAGATTAGCCATCACCTATTCACCCCCCCTCTAGGTGATCTTACACATATTATCTGTAATCTTGTCCACTTGGTTACAACTCTGGTACTTCTCGATCACCAACTTCCAGAAACCATACAGACATATTGATGGGGTTCCACCTATGTGCAGTTGGGTTGATATGGGGCATGCAATTAATTCTCTTCATCATAAAGCATTGCAGCAGAAGGCAAAAGATATTTTCATCCACGTCCTCGACGAAGATCAGATGACTTATGAGAAATTAAGAATTGGGTCAGAAAAGAAAGATGAGAAAGAAGAAGGGACAGAACAGAACAGAACAAGGAAAGCGAGAAGAAAGGAAAAAGAAGAATTGAGAGGAGAGCAGAGAATAAACCAAAGAAGAGGAGAGTGATCGGTCACTAATATTGCATATATATTGTCACATTCTCATATTTATTGTATAATAAACTCTGCTTTTTAATATTATTTTTTGGCTAAATGATGTGCAGTCCTTTACTAACGAAGGAGAAAAAAGCAGCCCAGCCGAATTAAATTCAGAATTAAATCAAATAAAGGATTGGGTCAAATATTCAGAAGATAAGTTAGAGATCAGAACAAATCAGAGAGATAACATCAAATGAAAACCGTTAAATTCAAATTTCTATAGATCCATTTGGTTAACAGAAGATCAACGAAGATATGATCAAAATTCAGAGGTCAGAGAAGAAATCTATTTGGAGACGGAAGATAATCAGCAAGCAAACAGTCCAAGGCCCTCGGATCTGGCCAAGTGGCCAGATTTAGGTCGTGGATCCGCGACTTTGTGGTTGGATCTACGCTCCTTCTCCTTCCATTTATCCTATAAATGCCTAAAAATTTAGAGGTAGAATGGTAGAATGGTACTATAGGTACACCTAGAGGAGTGTGAATGGGTGTACAAGCGAATCTAGTACAAATGATGCAAAATTTAAAATTTAATAGCAAACACACTATGTGTAATCAAGAGTGAGTCTGAATTCCCGTGAAGGGCTTTGGAGCTACTCCTCGAGATTCCTCTAAAGTAAAAGTTGAGGTGCTATTAGAAGCTTTCTTGGTTCAACACAAGTGTGGACACACAATCAATACCAACCATATATATAATATGAGCAATGCATGATATAAGAGAGAGAGAGAGAGAGAGAGAGAGAGGAAGAGATAGCGGATCAAATGCAAACACAAAGATATGTTTCGAGGTTCGAGCCACTGCTCTACGTCCCCGCCTTCACATAGAAAGATTTTCACTATGTCCACACAGGACCTTCCACAAAGGGACCTCCTCGAGGAATTACAACTCAACACTTAGAGTATACAACTCCTCTCTCAAATACAATCACCTCTACACAAGAGGGAAGGCACAAAGCTAAAGCAAAAAAAAAGTTTACAACTTAGTGATCCTATGATCACAAACTCTCTTGGTGCTCTCGAAGGATCATAAACAATTTTCTCACAAAACAAAGATCGTAAAGATAGGATTAGAATTGATTGGCTCAAGTATATGAGAAATCAAAGTGTTTGAGAATAAAACAACAAAGAAAATACTGAAAAAAACTTCTTGATGGATATATAAAATGAAGAACAAAATAGAATTCCCAAAGACTCGATTTTCTTTGATTTTCTAAAACTTTGAAAACAAATAAAGATAGAGAATTTAGGCACAAAACTCTTTTGAAAATTTTATTAAAAACACTTGAGAAGGTAAAAAAAATTGCACTTTAAATCTTAGGAGAAATAGCCCCCAAAGACCCATTTTTTATAGGGGTCTGAAAAAGAGCCGTTGGGGTCCAGAACATGTCAGAAATGACCTATCGGTTGACTGCCTAGTCGACCGACCGACGGTCAGATTTCTGACTGTTGGGTTTTCGGTTGACCGCTCATGCCCCAAGGCAATTTGTCTAACGGTCGAACGACCGGTCGACCGAGGCCAGAACCAGAGAGTAAACTCTCTGGTCGGTCGATCGACCTATTGACCTGGGCCAGATTTAGAGAGCAAGCTCTCTGAATCGATGACCGTCCGATCGAACGGCCCATGGCCAAGGCTGTTGTGCACGTTTTGTGCACATCGGTCGACCGTCTGGTCGACCGAGCTCTGGTCCGGTCGACCGATCGGTTGACCGCCAGTGGGCTCATGCTGCAATTATATATTGAAATACTTGGTCTTTTAAATACCCATAAAATCCCATATAATCACATATTCACAAAAATAAGTTCATGTAAGCACTTGAAATACAAATATGTTTGATCAAAAATCAACTCATATAAAAACTATTTGAACTATTTCTGAGACATATAAATTAAGTTTGAAACTAAAAACTGTATTTTCAAAAACTCATTTTATTTTCATCTTCAAGAGTTTTTGAGAAGACTTCAAAATTAAAAACTATTTCTCAAAAATTTGTTCAAATACAAAAATAAGATATTGAAACACCTTTGAAGCATGATGTGCATGGATAAAATCCAATATACATGGTAAATGATATATCTATATTTTTGACATTAAATCTAAAAATAAGTTTTGTTAAAAATAAAACTTGAAACACATGAACTAGGATCATCAAAATAAGTTTTTAGACAATAAAAACTTATCAATGGATATGGATGAAATCTAATACACATATAAACATATAAAAGTTATTTTGATTCTATCTATTCATGAAAACATAAAGATGTATATCTTCTTGAAAATTCAAAACGGTTAAACTGAAAATCAAAACTATTGAACTTTTATGTGTGTATACTTGAGCATATCAAGACTAATCAATCTTACACAAGATCTAAATAAAAACTAAACAAACTTAAATGCAAATCTTCTCGCCGTTCTTCTTTTTCAAGACGACTCGATCCAAATGAGCTAGATGCGATCGTTGCAATGTGAGCTCTTGAATCAACTCTTGTTTGCTTCAACACTTTGACTGTGAATCTCTCGTTGAAGTCAAATCTCTACTAAGATCTGTTGATACTTAAAAAAGACAAGATTCTTACTGGCCCGAACAATGTCTAAACTTATTGACATTTACAAAAGATGAGTGACAGACAAGCTGACGACCAATTTTCACCCATCTCCAAGGGACAAGGAAGCAACTTGGACTCCACTGATCCAGTCAAGCAGACAGTGAGCCCGGATTGTCTCTAAACAGACCTCAGCAGGTCTAAAATGCTAGCACTTAGCATCACGTGAGCCCGAAGGGATACCATCGCCTGAGAGGCTAAGATCATCGAACTTCGCCTTGAAGCCATTCAAAGCTCTGCCAGGAAGCTAACTTATAGCTTCGCCTGAACTGCTGAAGCCAACTCCGCAGAGAGAGTTAGCTCCGCCTGAAGCCACACGCAACTGCGCAGAAAGGGTATGCGGTAGCTCCGCCACAGACGACATCTAGCTCCGCCGAAGAGCTTTCTTCTGACTTTGCCAGATACTGCCTCCAGCTCCGCTGTGAGTTCAAAGCGGGCAGCACCGCTGCGGGTCTGCTATGGTCAACCTTTGACCAATCAAATCTCCAGATGAGATCAGATCTAATCGGGATCAAGATTAAATCCAATCAAGATCAAATCTGAGATCAAATTTGGCAGTTGATTGCTATAATCTCTTGACTCTCCTAAAACGAGTAAGAGGATCAGGGGAAATCTTCCAATTATATGAAAAGAATCAAAACGGATCAGGAGGATCAACCGACTTGCCATTTCTAGCTTCGCAGAAGCTGATCCTAGCCTCGCAGCAAGGCTACTTTTCAGATTTAAACAGATTTGATTCAATCTGTTTCTATACTTTCAAGGGACAATTATACCCTTGCTCTCCTTATAAATAGCCCACCAGGGGCACAAGGAGGGGAGACGAAGGGACATGCGCAAGAGACCCCCGGCAAAAAGAGAGAGGACTCCACAAGCAGAGACTTCTTCACGACGCACCGCGCGCACAAGAATTCAGAGACTTTTAGAGAATTGCTTCTCTATTCAGGGTGCTGATACCCTAATACTTTCTTCTCAAAGAATCTCCAGAATCAGGCGAGAAGGAATTCCTAAGTGAATGCGGTTTTGAGAAGTAGCAAGAGGGTTCTACCAACCTTCTGTTCTCTGATTCCCCGAACCAGGCGAGAAGGGAATCTCATCGCTCACATCGTCAAAGAGATAAAGTGATCGCGCGCTGATCAGACTCCTATGGCACACTTCTCTAGAATCTCTGAGGAGATCTACTTGTAATTTTTTAGAATACTTGTAATTTAGCTCCTCAACTTTTTATTGTAAAGTTTTCCCCTTTGCAAATCGATGGAAAACAAGGTGGCGACTCCGCTGGGGAATCTATTCTCTACTGCTAAGAATCAAGTGTTGCAATGCGACCAATATACCTTCGGGTCTATCTCTGAATTCAGGAAAATTGGTGCAGCCAGAGCCTCTCTGGCTATATCTTCAATGCAAGTCTCTGCGGAGACAGATAGGGCTCCCTGTGAGCCTACTGCGGTTCTCTGGCGCAACAAGGAAGCATGCCCGCAGTCCAAGTCCTTCACTTTCGAGAACCTGGTCATTCACTTCGACCAAGAAAAATTTGAAGAAGTCATCTCTGGGGGTGGTCTAATGCTTCATGCACGGAAGCATAGAAAGGTCTCCACGGCTAAGGTTTCAGAACAGAAATCAGAAGCAGAATTCTGCCAACACCCTTCAGCCTCGCGTGTCGCTTGTCAGGTTCCTTGCGAACCTAAGTATCCTCTGTCAAAGCAGATGTGGAGGCCAAAACAGAAGGCTCTGGGCAAAGCCTTAGGCGTAGCAACGCTAGAGGTGCGTCTCTCGCACGAAGAAAAAGGCAAGATGCCTGCCTGCTCCAACAATGCTGCTAGCCTCGAAGATACAAGGGCGACAATACCTTTGCCCAATTCAAGATCCGTAGCGCCTCGCGCCAGCCTCGTTCTCACGAGCGAAGCTACTGTACCACGGCGTACGAGCGGCGTCCATAGCCGCGAAGCCCAAGTCAAAGCGCAACAGCGTGCTTCGTTCGCTCTTCGCAACGGAGTTAAGGGATTGTCCCTAAGTGCTGATAGCGTTACTTATGCAGCTTCAACGCCCAAGGGCGTTTCCAAAGCTTTTAGCCGCGAGGTTAAAACTGAAGCATTAGCTAAGGTCAATCGCCTTCGCAGCAGCGCAGCGGATAAAGCACCACAGCGTGCTCCGCCCTCCGGTTCGTCAAGCGCTAAGCTCATGCCTTGTGGCGGAGCTAAGGGATTGTCCCTAAGTGCTGATAGCGTTGCTTATGCAGCTTCAACACCCAAGGGCGTTTCCAAGGTTCTTAGCCGCGAAGTTAGAACTGAAGCACTACTCTGTGCTAATCCCCTCTGCGGTGATAAAAGGAGTAGGACATCGTCCTACGCACGATCCAAAGAAGCTTTTGCGCTGGATCGTTTAGGCCCAACTGGGTCTGACTTGCGGGAATTCTTGACGAACAAATGGAAGTCGGAACCTTTTCAAACTACTTCCCCCTGTTGTCAACAAGTAGGATGTCAGCTGGTGACACTCCACTCAGTCCATTGTCGGCTAGGACCAAGCCTCGCCACTTCTCCAGGCCGACGATCAGCTTTTGATCGGCTGTCGGTACAAGCCCCGGTGAAATATCATAAAAGAAGCGTCTCACGAGACCTACCCTCTGCATCTGTCAACATGACCGGAAGGGAACGAGAGCTGCGCAGGGACAGACAAGCGTCTGACGACACTCCCTACAGCTCCCCAGATCCAGATTACAGCCCAGGCTTAGGCGAAGTCTTAGTGCATGAAAGGGTGTTTTCTGAAACACCAGATCTAGTGTGGCGATACCCTACAGATATGAACAGCCTTCTTCCTCAATGGCAGTAGCCTCGCCAGAACCAAGAAGAAGATCAGTCCAGTCATCTGATGAAGAAGATGAAGACAGCGGGTATGCTTCTTCGGCGACAGTCAGCTCGGTGCGAACAGACAGAGCATCAGTAAACATGGCTGATAATGGCAATGACGACCTTCGTCGACGTTTGGAGGCTCAGGAACAAACTTCCAAAACCCAGCAAGAAGCTCTGGACAACATTCAACAGATGCTCGCTCAACTCCTTAATAACCAGAATAACAATGAGACCAGGAGTAACCATGACGAGGAAGAACATCTTAGCAATGACCAGCCGAAGATGGAGAAGTTCAAGGAGGGATCTTCCTTAGACGCTGAAGTCCTTAAGGGCCTTCAAGCTCAAATCGCCTCCCTAGCTCAGAGGGATGAATTAAAGAAAGTGGGGACAGTCCGTCCTTACCCGCTAGAGTGGGATTCAGTACCATACCCACCGAAGTTCAAACCACCAACATTGCATACCTATGATGGAAAGAGCTCACCAAATCAGCACATCTATTATTTCTGATCTCAGACCGGTAATGTTATAGGCAATGACGCTATCATGGCTAGACTGTTCATTGGCACCTTAAAGGGGGTGGCATTTGACTTGTTCTGAAGTCTCTCCGGGCTCTGTCAATTCCTGGATCGACCTGGAAACCCGATTCCTTTCTCGTTTCTATGAGGACGATACCGAGGTAACCATGGACAAGCTCCTCTCCACCGTGCAGAAGAAGGGCGAATCTGTCCGTGACTACATTGAGCGGTTCAGAAACCTGTCTTTGATGTGCCCAGCAGGGATGCCATTACCCATGCTATTACAGACGTGCAGGCACAACTTCTTGGACCAGGTAGAAGTTCGCATGGGGGCTGTCAAAGCCCACACCTGGAAAGAATTGGTCGAACAAGCTGAGATAGCCGAAAAGTCGGCTAAAAAGTTCGAACCATCTACCCCCAAAGGCAAATGGGGTATGAGCAATAAAGGACGTAGCGACGTACCGCAGTCTCCTCAAGCCAAAGAGAAAGAGACTATGTCCGTAGAATTGTCCGGGGACGTGCAGTCGAAAGCCAAGAAAAGCGGCTCCACAATCAAGAGTCTAACTTCCCTCCAAAACAGTATTCCTTCAGAGACGATCAGGTGGTCACAATATTCCATTTACTCTAAAAATGGAATAAAATGAAGCTGCCAGAGGCTCGGCGTCCCAATGAAATAGGACGCACAAATGACCCCAAATACTATCTCTACCATATGATTCACCATCCTACCGACAAGTGCTATGTCCTCAAGGACAGAATTCAAGCCTTGATCGACGCAGGGGTCCTGACACTGAAGTCAGAGCAGAAGAAAGTCACTGCCAATATGGTGACCCTCGAGTTCGGCAAAACCTCAAAGGTCACAGTTCCTGACGGGACTTATCCAGTCCCTGCGCTACGACTGGAAGTCAAGCATCCTGCGGCTAAAGCTCAGGATAATAAAGGTCTTGTTCCCTTGACATTGGAGACAGGGGAAGTCATGTGGATACACCCAGGCCTTGCCCAAGATGAACAATGGGATTCAAAGAAGTCCAAGTCGAAGGGCAAATCTTGCAATGTCATCTCCATCATGCCGGATGATGGCAATCTCTCTCAGCGACTCTGATAGGAGCGGAATCTCGCTATAAACCCTATTGAGAAGGAGTGTTTAGCCCTTGTATTTGCCGTTCAGAAGACACGACATTATTTGGTCGGCCAAACCATACATGTCATCTCCAGAGTGAATTCTTTGCGTCTTCTCATGACGAAGCCAGGATCATTGAATTCAAGATTAGCTAAATGGGCGCTTCTTGTAATATCCCTAGTTAGTAATACTGTATCTTTATTTTTCTAAAGTATTTAATTTAATTTTCAGATCATTATTAGTATTAATTAACTTGATTGATAGTTATTATTCTTAAATCTGCAAATTTATTTTTTTAGATAGTAAATGACATTTTGGCTTTAAGATTATTATTATTAGTGTTACTAGTATTTTATTTAATTACTTTAATATTAGTATGAGTATTAGTGGTAGTAGTTATTGTTAATTATTATTTGTGTTAGTATTACTTATTTATTTTGATATTAGTGTTAATATTAGTATTGTTCATTAATGTTATGTTTTCTTTGGTTAGCCCCTTTATCCTATACCCGTTATCACTTATCCAAACCCATTAGTCAAGCCCAAACCTCGAACCCATTATCTATTGAGAACCTATACCTATTTTCTACCCAAACCCACAACCCGAAACTTATTACCCATTTACCTATTTGGATCCAACCCAAAACCCATTGCCTATACCTATTATACCCACAAACCCAGAACCCATCACAACCCACCTAAAGCATGGACAATGTCTCTTCTATTAGTTTCAATAACTTAGGACCCTGATTGACACGTGTAGTAGGCGTAGTATGGGATGCGTCTATTACAGGTGGCAATTGGTGTTCACTGACATAATAAATGATAATGAACTGTTATAATGTATGGTGACTGACCGTGATCACCTGATTGTACATATATATAACTATGATAGACATATGACCATACACATGACCAGATGATATACCAGACTAGTGACATACGTTAGGTTACACATTTAGACATCAGTTGCTTGTTTATCATATTATTTAGTTATCTTATGTCTGCAGTTATTCTTGTTATTATTTCATGCACATTGTTTATATACACGAGTTCTTCTCTTTACACACACACTCACCAGGTCGCTTTCTGACGACCTTGGATTTGTACGTCCAGATATTGGACGCTTGTTTCTATTGTGCAGGTGTTCGATGTGACTGTACGCCTTGCGAGGGACTGGACGCTCTCTCTTTTGATTCTGGTATTCTTCCATTTCTTTATTCCTGCTATAATTTTCATTTATAAATTTCACACTTGGCTTCTATTCTATTTTCTTATTTCATTTGAGATCATGTGTAGCCTTTATATGTATTATTGCAGTGATCACTGATTATTATGGTTCAGATTTATAGCTTGTTCAGGTTACTTTAGGCTTAGCGTATATATGTGGGGTATTTTTCTCATGTATATACGTCGCCGACTCTCGTCGCGACTCCGTTTCTACGTATTTTGGGAAGCGGGGCGTGACACTTCTTTTGTCTCAATACGACATGATTTTTTATCCCTCAAAAGGCGGTTAAAGGCCAGGCCCTTGCAGAGTTCTTGGCTGCTCATCCAGTCCCGGAAAACTCAAAACTTCACGAAGATATTCCAGATGAAGTCTTCGAGTCCAATGTAACTTCAGAGGATGAAGTGTGACAGATATTCTTCGATGGAGCATCACGAATAGGTCCTAAGGGCAGGATCATAGCCGGCGTGGGGTTGTGTTTATCTCTCCACAGAATCACGTCCTTCCTAGAGCATTCTCTCTGACGGAATCAGGCTCCAACAATGTAGCAGAATATAATGCTCTGCTTATTGGTCTTCAGCTCGCCCACGGAATGGGGGTACGCTACCTTGAAGCCTATGGCGATTCAAAACTGATTATCAATCAGGTTAAAGGCGAATATGAGGTCCGCTACGAAGACTTGGTGCCCTATTACCACGCGGTCATCGAATTGGCTAATCTGTTTGAAGGCTTCTACATCGGGCACGTGTCTCGATCTCAAAACACCAAGGCGAACGCTCTTGCTGCATTAGCAACAACATTAGCCCTGCCGGCCGACACGGAGTATCACCTCACAGTGGCAACTCGACACCTTGTATGCTCTAAGCACATGTTAAAAACCCGAGAAGCCTACAATGTCTCCACAGATCTTGACCCGAGAGATTGGCGATTTCCTCTCATCGACTATGCTTTACATGGTCTGCTACCAGACGATCCTAAAGAGGCGGCATCTATCAGATGAAGGTCTCTCCGTTTCTAATACGATCCAACTTTGAAGACACTTTACCGTCGTTCATATGACGGTGTTATCCTCCGTTGCCTTTCCAATTCAGAGGCGCAGGAAGTGCTTAAAGAAGCACACGACGGCATTTGCGGAGCTCATCAGCCAAGTCCAAAACTTAAAGACAGATTGCATAGGCTTGGATACTATTGGCCAACCATGATAGCCGATGCCATCCAATATGCACGGAGGTGTAAAGCGTGCCAGATTCATGCGGACTTCATACACCAGCCCTCAGAGTTGCTCCACCCAACTGTTGCTCAATGACCATTTGAAGCATGGGGAATCGATATCGTAGGGCCAATCAGCCCCTCTTCGACAAAAGGACACCGTTTATCCTGGCAATAACCGATTACTTTTCAAAATGGGCGGAAGGTATACCACTGGTTGAAGTCAAAACCTCTAATGTGGTTAATTTCATCAAACACCATGTAATCCATCGATTTGGTGTCCCTAGGCGGATCATCCATGATAACGGTCCCCAATTCATAAGCCAGGTATTCTATCGGTTCTGCGATAAATACCGAATTCAGAATGTGGCTTCAACTGCCTATAATCCCGCCGCTAATGGCTTGGCTGAAGCATTCAACAAAACAATCATCAAGTTACTCAAGAAGTTCGACTCCTCAAATAAGCGAGATTGGGACGAAAAGCTTGGTGAATGTCTTTGGACCTACCGAACCACGGTTCGGACCCCGACAGGCAATACGCCTTTTTCTCTGGTGTACGGGTGCGAGGCAGTCATCCCGTTAGAAATCCAAATGCCGTCGTTGCGAGTCGCTTTAACGACTAAAATCACATCAGAAGACAATGATCGGTTGCGTCTCCAAGAGCTCGAAGCCCTAGATGAGAAGCAACTACAAGCTCAGCAACACATCGAGCTGTATCAAGCTCGAATCTCAAAAGCCTTCAATAAGAAGGTCAAACAAAGAGTCTTCCAGAAAAGAGATTTGGTTTTAGCCGTCAGACGACCGATGATTATGACGCACAAGACCAAAGGCAAATTTCAGCCTAAATGGGAAGGACCGTTTGTAATAGAAACAGTCTATTCAAACGGAGCATACCGTCTTATGACTTCAGACGGAGACTTACTCATGATGCCGATCAATGGCAAGTTCTTAAAAATGTATTATCCTTGATTAAGGATCCTTCTTATGATCAAGTTAACACCTTACCTCTGATCAAGACCTTCATATCCAAGGTACATAAAAAGAGAGCCTTTCTCTTCCTCCAAGCGAGATCATACAACCATAAACCAGTGGGAACCTGGTCATACACTGGTTCTCCCAAAGGAGAATCAAGCTTACGCATGAGCTAACCAAATGATTTAATATCCTTAATGATTAAGGGTAGAGGAAAATGTTGGCCTTTAAGTCCAACATAAGTCCTCGATAACTCATCATGCTGAGGGGAATAGCATGGCTAACCCGACTCAAACGGTAGTTGGTAAAGGCATATCAAACCCGTTGATAGCTGAGGATTTGCTAAAACTCCTAAGGGACCTGTTCCCATTTGATTCCCTCTCTAAAATTACTTACCAATTCTCATCCATAGAATGGTAAGACCACATATACATTCCCTATTATGTTAACATTAAACCTATGACAGTAATTTCCTTGTTTCTCCCCGTGAAAACGAGACCTTTTCCCAAATTCCTTTCCAACTTTGAGCTTGGTGGCGTCTCAACCAGTTATGTCATTGCGACCTCTGAACTGGCAGATAGCCAAGTCTCAATTTCGAGCATGTTGACATTTACAAAAGACAGGTCTCGATACTTGTTGACATTTACAAAAGACAAGTATCAACCCTTCAGTCCATCAAGGACTAACCTTGAGCTTGGTGGCGTCTCAAACAGTTATGTCATTGTGACCTCTGAACTGGCAGAAAGCCAAGTCTTAACCTTGAGCTTGTTGACATTTACAAAAGACAAGTCTCAACCCTGAGCCTGTTGACATTTACAAAAGACAGGTCTCACCCATACTTGTTGACATTTACAAAAGACAAGTATTACCCTTTTAGCCCCATAAAGGCTAATCTTGAGCTTGGTGGCTTCCCAACCAGTTATGTCATTGCGACCTCTGAACTGGCAGATAGCCAAGTCTCAACCTTGAGCTTGTTGACATTTATAAAAGACAAGTCTCAACCTTGAGCCTGTTGACATTTACAAAAGACAGGTTTCGATACTTGTTGACATTTACAAAAGACAAGTATCAACCCTTCAGTCCGTCAAGGACAAACTTTGAGCTTGGTAGCATCTCAACCAGTTATGTCATTGCGACCTCTGAACTGGCAGATAGCCAAGTCTCAACCTTGAGCCTGTTGACATTTACAAAAGATAGGTCTCGATACTTGTTGACATTTACAAAAGACAAGTACCAACCCTTCAGTCCGTCAAGGACTAACCTTGAGCTTGGTGGCGTCTCAATCAGTTATGTCATTGCGACCTCTGAACTGGCAGATAGCCAAGTCTCAACCTTGAGCTTGTTGACATTTACGAAAGACAAGTCTTAACGCTGAGCCTGTTGACATTTACAAAAGACAGGTCTCACCCATACTTGTTGACATTTACAAAAGACAAGTATTACCCTTTTAGCCCCACAAAGGCTAATCTTGAGCTTGGTGGCTTCTCAATCAGTTATGTCATTGTGACCTCTGAACTGGCAGATAGCCAAGTCTCAACCTTGAGCCTGTTGACATTTACAAAAGACAGGTCTCGATACTTGTTGACATTTTCAAAAGATAAGTATCAACCCTTCAGTCCGTCAAGGACTAACCTTGAGCTTGGTGGCGTCTCAACCAGTTATGTCATTGCGACCTCTGAACTGGCAGAAAGCCAAGTCTTAACCTTGAGCTTGTTGACATTTACAAAAGACAAGTCTCAACCTTGAGCCTGTTGACATTTACAAAAGACAGGTCTCACCCATACTTGTTGACATTTACAAAAGACAAGTATTACGCTTTTAGCCCCATAAAGGCTAATCTTGAGCTTGGTGGCTTCTCAACCAGTTATGTCATTGCGACCTCTGAACTGGCAGATAGCCAAGTCTCAATTTTGAGCTTGTTGACATTTACAAAAGACAAGTCTCAACCTTGAGCCTGTTGACATTTACAAAAGACAGGTCTCAATACTTGTTGACATTTACAAAAGACAAGTATTACCCTTTTAGCCCCATAAAGACAAGCCTTGAGCTTGGTGGCTTCTCAACCAGTCATGTCATTGCGACCTCTGAACTGGCCGATAGCTAAGTCTCACTTTTTAATCCATCAAGGACTACTTCGAGCTTGGTGGCTTCTCAATCGGTTACGTCATTGCGACCTCTGAACTGGCAGATAGTTAAGTCTCACCATTTTTAGTCCAACAGGGACTACTTTCGAGATTGGTGGCTTCTCAACAGGTTACGTCATTGCGACCTCTGAACCGGCAGATAGCCAAGTCTCTTTATTCAGTCCAGTAAGGACTATTTTCTCAAACGACTGCAAGATAACTCGGAAGCGACAATTCAAAAGATAAAACAAGTTGGAAACACGACAGGGGAGTCAAAACAAAATTATTTTTATTGAGTCCGAGAAGAAGGGATACATGAAGGCACATATATTACAAGTTATGAGCGTGCGTCACAAGATCTGATCCGTTCTTCAAGAAAGGCCAGCCTTGTCTTCCTGTCATTAGCAGCCCTGACGAGCGTCTACGACCTTAGCTCAGCCTCATTAAAACTCGCCGTCTGGGCCAAGCGAGCTTCAACTTCAACTAAGGTTGCCCTCTGAGCTAACTCCTGCCGCGAGAGTTCGTCACTCTGAGCCTTAAGCTGCTCAAGCTGCGCAGTCTCTTCAAGACGCACTGGTTCAGCCTTAGATAAGAGAAGATTTCCCTTCCTGATCATCTCCTTGGCCTTCTCGATTTTGTCTTCAGCATCAAGAAGAGCACTGTTAATAGCATCTATGGCATCCCCAAGCTCTACTTGCCTTGTCTCCAAGGATTTCAAGTCCGAAGAAATGGCCTTAGCAGCTTCCTGAGCAGCAAGATGGGCTTCATACATTTGAGCGATAAGGTGCGCAAGCTGCTCATCAACTGAAGACTCCAGGTCCGAACAGCTGAGACGGCGCCATTCTTCTACATCCCTCTCAAATTGGTCTACCAGAAGTTCTAATGCAGCTGCCTGGTTATCCCCTCCAAAGTCCCGGATACTCTCAATACTGCGGGAGAGGACCACCTTTAAAATAGAAAATGACATAGTAGAGCCTTTCAAGACCAGATCGATGGATTGCTTCAAGCCCTTATAAAAGCTGTCGACTATTTCAGCTACAAATTCATTTTCAGCCTCAGCCACTCCTGGCAGACGGGCAGCCTCAGAAGATTCCACCGGCCTTGTTGACATTACCGTGGAAGGAACAGCGGGAACACTGGCTGCAGCAGCATGGCAGGTCATCGGTGATCTTGGCGGAGTCCTCATTGAAACCAGTACACTAGCCACAACCGAGGCAGGACTAGTGACCATTTCCTGGATAGCAGGCTCAACCACCAGCGTTGGGGAAGTAGGACTTGTAATCACCCTCAGCTCCGCACCTGGCAAAACTGATGGCACCTCACTCGTCGATATAATTGGGAGTGGAGTTGCCTCCGTGACTACCGTCCCTTCAACCTCTGTTCCTCTGGCTGGCTCAGGCCGATAAGGGGGCAGGTCACCATACAAAGCATCCAACACAGCAGCATCCGCCGCGGTCGAAGTGCTCATGTCACCCCTGGATCCCTCAGGAAGACAGGTGGGCTCTCTTGAAGTTGACGCACCCAGAGGCGGAACACCTGCAACACGACTGTGTTTAGGCAGGACACAACAAATAGCAAGAGTCAAAAAGGTCAAAATCATACCAAAAGATAATGTCGCCACGATTGTCTTGGCGGCTACATCAATCTCTACGGGCTCCATCAGAAAATCTTTGGCGGAGTCAACACGAATGGTCGGCACGCTTTCGCTCGCCGAACCCTCCGTGGTCCACCCAAAGGATCTAGAAGCTTCGGGACTTCCTTTCGAGGTCCCAACTCCCGAAGGACCTACATCAGCCGCATCATCTCTGCACTCTTCTGAGATGGCGAAATAGCCAGCCTCATCGCCCTCCTTATAAGTAAACAAGGGATCATAATGCTCCCCTTGTTCTCCAACAGCTTCAGCTCTCGGGCTTCTCACCGCCTCGGTGCCTGAATCACAAAGCAAATAATAAGCTGTCCCGAACACATAAAAAAATATATTACAAGGACGAAGCTGATCTTACCCAGGTCCGGAGCGACTTCGCCAGTAGTCGGTTTGGGAACCGACGATTCAACTACTAAAGGGACAGGAGAAGGAAACGCTGCAGATGGTTCACCCTCTACGACAACTGTAGGGGCCTGGCGACGGGGTTTCTTCACCAACTGCTTCCTATAAGATCTACCCTCCCGCTTTCTTTTGAAGTGAACGTCAGGATCCTCTTCCTCCACTTCTTCTACATCAGCACGTTCTATGGGGGCCGTCCCCATCACACCAGAACCAGCTGCAGGAGTCTCGGCACCGTCTCCGCTTCAAAGCGAGGACTTTTCGCATCCGAGGCTTCGCTGTCATCGACAGCAACGAATTCTTCTATACCCGAGACGCGAACCCTCTTACCTTCCCTTTTCTCAGAGACCTTCCGCTTTAGCCGCTGAGAAATTAACTTCACACCAGAATTGTTAACAGTGAATCCGAGGGGTGTGGAGTTGGAAGTTGCATACCACTGACAGAAGCTCAGGGTCATTAGAAGGTTAGGAGTCCTCAACGACATACGCAGCCGCGCCTCGGTACAACGTGCTATGAAGAATCGCCAGGCACGGACCCCATCAATGAGGCTCCCCATGAAAGTCAGATTGAGATTTGGGTTGCCCACGTACAGTTGGTCATATCCAAACTGTTGAGCAAACCGACTTAGAACATAAGGCTCCAAGTAGCAGGTATCCCCGCTTCGGTATAATAAATGTGAGGGGCTGAATGCTGACCAACCACTCAAAAATTCCGGCTCAGCGATGACTGCCCTCCCCCGCGTCTTTGAACTCCTCATTATAGCCTGCATCCCGAATATGGGGGAAGCAGCGGAAAAGACTATAGACGTCATAGCGACACACCAATTTATGGGCCTCAGCCACGTAAGTCTTTTGCCAGGAACATCCTTCGAATCGGCGGAGAAGCGCCATTCGAACACCTTCAGGGGGTCCTTTCCAGCTTCAATCAAAGAAGGACAGTGCAGGGCGAACCACGCCATTAAATAAGTGTACGACAGACCTATCCTGGGATTGGGTCCGTCGCGGGGGGTGAAATGGTCCCCTTTCCACGCTTCGTCGTTGGCGGCCTGCAAAAGCCTCCGTTAAGGCACGAAAGCCTCTCTAGATACAGCACACCATGGCCGGAAGAAGTCCCAGAGAATGACCATGGACTAGACGAACAGCAGGCAGCAGGACATTCGGATGAATGACGTCGCCCGAAGAAGACGGCACCACGCACCGCTTCAGCCAGACTGTCAAGAAGCCAGCCAGCAGTGCCTTTCGGGACATCGGCCGATGAGCCTGGTGATGGAAATCCGAAGAACATCGCCTTTTTCATAGGGACCGTCATCTTCTTCCACAATTAGATCCCCTTGAGAATGCTTTTGCATCTGGCTAAAGATGTCTTCGTCAGCGACTCCACAATTAGCCGCTTCAGGAATGTTCCCCATATCTGGGAACAAATAATCTTCCCAGCTCTTCAAGGTGCATGAAGTTCCCTTACTGCTTCCATGCATGCTGGAACAAATGTACAAATGCCACATCAACTCCCGGTAGGTCTCAAACAAGGTGGGCTCCTGCTTCTCCAGAAGTGCCAATTCCGCCTCACACGGGAAGTATTCTTCATATGGGAAAGATCCCAAGGGCAGAGCAGAGACTTCCCACATCTCATACAGAGCCATACCCAGTTCGCCAACAGGGGTGAAGAAAGTCCCTGTAGCCGGGCAGTACAACTCGAAGATGGCGTAGAAGCACGCTACGCTCATCTGAATGCCGTAGCAAGTCGCCCTGACGGCCTCATGAAGGTTCAGCCTCTCCAGATCCTCCTCGAAATGAGCAAGGATGTATACAGTTAAATCCCTCCACCATGCCTTCGGAGGGTGAATCCAGCCTGGAGTTCTGAAATCGGTGGCTGGGTAATTCCCATGAACTTTAAAGAATTGATTGCCAAAAGTCTGCGCCACTGCAGGAGTTTCTCCCACTGGGATCTCTCGCAATACATTCCCAGGGTATAGGCCCATTATGCAACGAGGAGGCCCTGCTCTTGCATAACTAGGAGAATGAAGCATCAATTTCCCTACATGGACGGATTTGGTACTCCGGCTCACTTCCCATGACATCTTCCGAGCCTGCGTCACGCATTCGAAGAAAGACAAAGAAAAATGCCGCTTGCTAGACGGAAGGTAGAACTTCTCGCCATCCAACTGAAAAAATCCATTGCCCCTCCCCGGCCAGCAGCTGGCGATCAGGGTCTGGCGCGGCGTCCCCGAACATGAAGTCGGGCTTCCTATAGGTTCGACGGTCAAAATCTTCAAGGGGAGTCGTAGTCAGAATGCCCCTCATGGTGCGTTGATCCCCACCATAAATAAGCGTGTCTCGAACGAGAGAGCTTCACTTACTAAACAGAGAAGCCTGCCCTTGGAATTGCAGGCTGACATTGCCGTCCAATCCCCTGATCATCCCAAACAGACTGTTCAAAGGACCAGGAGCGTAGTGCACTGCAGGAACAAAGAGAAACTATGATTAGTTCATCAGCCAAGCAGAGGCCTAAACAAAACACAATTTTCATTTAAGGCATAGCCTCGCTCTCCGAGCGAAGCTAGCATGACGATAGCTTCGCCCCGAAGTCTAGCCTCACAGTTGCAGTTAGTTCCGCACTTCACAATAAAAGCCGGATACAAGGAAATATCCAAGGGTTAGCTTCGCTTCAGAAGCTTAAACAGAATGCGATACAGCCCTGAGGACTAACTTCGTCAGAAGGATATTATGGTCAAAAAATCATTTTAAGGGCATTACGATCCTTTTCTGTCAAATTTCAAAGGACAGCTTCGCATCCTGTCATTCAACAGGATGTGAACCGCCTAAGGATAGCTCGCTTGGAAGCTTAAAGAAGAACTCTTCAGTTCTTGGATTCCCAATCAAGAAATTAAAGAAAATTCAGGGAATTGAACTCCCTAAAATCACAAAGATCATGATTGATCGTCCTGAATTCATTTAAAGACAGCCAGAAATCGGCTTAAAGAGAGAAATGACAATCTCTCTCTTAAAGGAAAAAATCCCTACCGGCGATTGGTCATTCGATGATCGGAGGAGGAGAAGGACCCTCCGTTGTAGAGGTTGCGACCTCTTTTCCCACTCGTCTCTTGGGAGCCATTGAAGAACTGTGGAAGTTCTTAAACTCTTGAATGAAGAAGAAAGAAGAAGAGTCAAGTGCTCTGGAAAATTCAAAGAGAAATGATGACTTTCTCTCTCAGCCCGATCTGGCTTTTATAGGTCGATGATCGCCTGAAATGACGCCTCGAAAAGAGTACAGGCTGTCGTTTTAAATTAATTTGAAACGGCGCCTAAAGCGCCTTCCCGAGAAGCGCTGATTCAGCCCCACTAAGGCTAACTTCGCCACGAGTCAA